>JAQPZY010000478.1:0-190281 GCA_029931535.1 Margaritifera margaritifera
CTCTCGCTCGATTCACATCGAAATTCATTTGTCCGTTTTGTATCATTTTTACGGAATCACATGTATGAATGTATAAACCAAGATTAAGAGTAAATACGCACACCACGGAGACATTGAGGAGGGACAACTTTAATTCTGCCTTAATTATTGTCTTCAAAGGCATTTTTATGTGCAGGTTTAAACAGTTTAACTTGGTTTAACCGGCCATAGCTAAATCACCTGAGACGGACAAGCATAGATTGGACTAGCAGAGGTCATGTGATGTTGAACAGGAGTCTATAAATACGGGTGCCAGACAGTGCCGTGGCAGATAGCTGTTCAGAGCGGCAAAGCTTTGAACATTTAAGTGGGAAAGAATTTCGGCCTTGTATTCAAAATCCAGGTCAGAAACCCTTATATTATTATTTACATAAACCTAATATTAAATTTTTGTTTTAATGCTAGAAAAATTTCAAAAGTGAATCAAATTATTATTCTCAAGCTAATTTATAAGTTATCTCTTTTATATGATTGCCATTCAATTTGACTGCCTTTCATAAAACTATTATGCCATATTTCTTTAAAAAAAACCAACAAAAAAAAAAAAAAATAAAGGTGCTGCTTGCTATTTCCCACCACAAGCTCAAGTGCACATAAGCACTATAAATTAAATTTTACATTGAGAGATTACGATTCGATGTAAGAAATTGTGTAATAGTCAATCCAATAAATTAAGCTGGTATTGTGGGCATAGGAATTATAAAATATAATTAAATTTATAAATATAAAATTGCGTATTTGATAAACGTCGACTTTCTGGCTACTAGATAAACACTTGTGAGCTCCATTATTATTAGAAGTTGAGAGTTGTTGTGACAAACACATTGCTGACTTAACTTACTATGCTATATTTAAAAGCATGCTCTATCTCACCTTTATTATTTGATTAAATATTTTAACACCGACCACTCTGGTTTTTTGCGATATAACCCTTTAGGGTGTTACAATACCAGTATTAAATCAACTTTGAATTTATTACGTGTATCAAAAATAAGAATTTACCATACGCATGAAAATTACTTGATTAAAAATACAATCAAAACAAGCAAACAAACAAAAAATATAAATTTAAAAAAAATTTAAAAAATAAAATAAACCGAGTCAGCCTCACGACTCGTTCCGTTCCTGATCCCGGCATTGAACATTGGGCTTATAAATATTCAGGCTAACGATCCACCTACTGAGCCATTTCAGATGACGAAGGTAAAGGAAAGGAAAAGAACGTCATTTATTTTTACATTCCAAAGTCATAGTAGTGGTAAGATTTGTATTGCTTTGACCAATAAGAGTCTTGAATGTACCGTTGTTTTGGGTTACTCTTGGTTGCGTATCGTGTACATGGCAGTATAATAATACAGTAGAGTCATTACACATTGAAAGGTAGGAGAGGCGTAAAAACTCATTCGCCGACTTGATACAGCGATTTGCATCATGTTGGAAATAAATATGCTAAATTCTCTGAGATTTTCCCTACCGTGATGTCATAATGTGCGGGTTGTCCCTATCGTGTTGTAAGTGCGTCCTCCCTTTAGAAGAATAATAACGTTAAGGATTTGTCTAGAGTCAGACTAACGGAAAACGAAGAAACGAAATGAATGTCTGGCCAGAGATGGGGAATTCTCAATAAATTTTTAGGTAGATTTCTCTATTCAGCAGTAATGAATGTTCTTAAGAAGGTGAAACTTAAGGAAGGTGTGATTCTTATTTCATGCCAGACAGATGATGTTATTTGAAAAATCTGCAAATAAGCGTTTATCCCTAACATGTCCATGAATCGGTCACGGTTTATACGAATTAAAAAAGCTTGTATACCGTATATGGTGACATAAACATTATGACCTCGTGGCGCAACGGTAGCGCGTTCTGACTCCAGATTCAGAAGGTTGCGTGTTCGAATCACGTCGAGGTCACGAAATCTTTTATTCAAAGAATGAAGAGCCAAGTTACTGTAGGACAAATATATATGGCATCTGTCAGAAATCCCAGGTAACACGTTCCTACATTTGGAGATAAAGGTAAAGACACTCATTTGGAGGTTCGAATTGGCTTTTTGGTACGATAAGATTTTTTTGAGACCATTTTGGTTGTGACTTTGCTGTGCCAGAAGGGGCTTTTAATCAAGTGGCTATACAGACGTTTTATCTTGGAGGGAACTTTGATTGTTTTTATGCCCTTGCAACCGTTATTAATATATATGAATGTACAATATGTTTGATTCACATATTTCTGCGTGGGACGTTACTGCTTTTCTGTGTATGATTTAGTGGCCCATCGCTTTGGATGATATCTCTTAGTGGGTGTCACGTTCTTGCATGATCATATCAGAGTTTTTTGTATAGAAACAAAAGTTGTTGAAGTCGCCTATATATATGCTCAGGAGCAGCTAAGTACTATTAGGCTGTTTCCAATTGAGACCTATCTAAAATGAACCAGAAAATAGTCAATATAAACAAACAAGAATAATTGTGGACTGTTTTTATAGACAGAAATATGATTTTTTTAAAGTACAAATTCTTGATATCGGACATGACACACACAGACAAAAATAAATAAAAAAAAGTACGTAAATCGCTGACGTTTTAATCAATTATATGGTGGGTTGAAAGACATACGGTGCACGAAAAGAAAAGTGTTCCTTGTTCTAATATAGGCACTTAAGTGACAAAGTCTTAGAAATAGAAGAGTTTATTGTGCCGTTACGAATCAAAGTACTGATAGTATTAAAACAAATAGAGAACGATGATTGGAAGCCAGCGACGTTGATTCTGAGGAAAACAATGATCTCTTCTTTTCAGCACAAATCTGAAAAAGTGTCAGATAAATATTTCAAGATCATTTTTAAAGCAGAGTAAAATAAAAGCAACTACTTAAATTCAATTTTTTTAATGTTCAGTTGAATTTAAAATTAATCTTCTTTAAATAGGTAATGAATACGTTACTCAACCCTATGCAACAATAAAGAATATGTTTGCCCCGTATGTATATATGTATAGGTTTTGCCAGAACATCAGCACAAACCTGGCTATATGGTGTTGGAGGAAGCTCTGGGTAGCAAAAACAATAAAAGACACATATTTTTTCGTTATATTGTTAGAAGACAAGCCTTACCTAACCAAAAGTAAATATGCATCTCGGAGACGAGGATATAAAATGGACAACTGCAAAGATATTCCAAAATTGTCCCCCAAACTAGACTCAAATGAAAATATTATACAAGGAGATAAAGCTGTAAGTAGATAATTCAAAATATATAAAATAAATTAAAGTATGATTTAAACGTATTAAAATGTGCTTAAAGTAGGTCAACCTCTGTTCCTTGAATGTTGACTTCGATCCCTAATTCTCACCTCCATGCCCCCATCCAATCCCCTCACCGATAGTTCCAGATTCATGGACACTTATGGGGAGAGCTGTTGGAAGTGGGGATTCAGGAGATGCCTAATAGTAATGCTGGACCTTAGCGACTTTTATGCATATTTCTTTCTTAAAAGATACTCCTTTTACTGTCCAGAGGACAAATAGATGACACATTGTCGGATATATTTACAAACACAATAGATACTGTATACCTTTATGGTATTACAAGTGGAGTTTTCATATATAATCATTCAGTGTGTCAAGATTATTTCAGGTTAAATGTTGGGTTGTGAAATAATGCTTCATTTACTAAACTGTAGCATTGATTACTCACTTTTATTCATCACTGATAATGCTACCATGAGTGTGAATTGCTTTTCTCCATTCCTCCTGAACGTATTGCCCCACCCCACCCACCATTGCTTAAATCGCCAGCTATATTTTCTATGGATTTGTATTCTGTGTTTTATACTTAGTATGCGTATAAAAACTTGTTCTGGTCGTTATATTTTCATACATGTGTGTTGAGTATCGAGGGAAATTCATTTCGATGGCATCAATTCTACAAGGCCCGGCAGGTCAACAACAAGCAGAAAGAAGTTCACATGTTGAACGTTACCGTACACTATTCGTTTTCCAGGTCGGACCACTTGTGCGTCATGCAGGATTTCTCACGAATAGTTTAAGAAATCAATTATCTTACCTTCTTGAAATATGGTATACCAAAGCCAGGAATATGATATTAGTCCAAAAATAATTGACTTCAACCATCCGGTGGAGTGCTGTTACACACGCAGTGTGACACAGGATTGTGTTGGAATCAACGTGTCCAGCTGAAGAAACACATTTTTGTCAGACTTTAGTTTCAACAATAAGTTAAAACTGATGTTACTGTTCTCTTCACAAGATCTTTACTATGCAGAACTTGCTAGTTTATTTTAAGGTTCAAAATAGTATAAGATTGACAGGGGACTATTTTGAACCGCATTACGACTCATTGCATCATCGGTTGGTTGTACTCTCGCTCGATTCACATCGAAATTCATTTGTCCGTTTTGTTCATTTTTACGGAATCACATGTATGAATGTATAAACAAGATTAAGAGTAAATACGCACACCACGGACATTGAGAGGACAACTTAATTCTGCCTTAATTTTGTCTTCAAAGGCATTTTTATGTGCAGTTTAAACAGTTTACTTGGTTACCGCCATAGCTAACCCTGAGACGGACAAGCATAGATTGGCTAGCAGAGGTCATGTGATGTGAACAGGAGTCTATAAATACGGGTGCAGACAGTGCCGTGGCAGATAGCTGTCAGAGCGGCAAAGCATGAACATTTAAGTGGGAAAGAATTTCGGCCTTGTATTCAAAATCCAGTCAGAAACCATATATTATTATTACATAACTAATATTAAATTTTGTTTAATGCTAGAAAATTTCAAAAGTGAATCAAATTATTATTCTCAAGTAATTTTAAGTATCTCTATTATATGATTGCCATTCAATTTGACTGCCTTATAACTATTATGCCATAATTCTTTACAAAGCTGCTGCTGCTATTTCCCACCACAAGCTCAAGTGCACTAAGCACTAAAATAAATTTTACATTGAGAGATTACGCTACTATGTAAGAATGTGTTATAGTCAATCCAATAAATTAAGCTGGTATTGTGCATAGGAATAAAATAATTAATTTAAATATAAAATTGCGTATTATAACGTCGACTTTTGGCTACTAGATAAACACTTGTGAGCTCCATATTATTAGAAGTTGAGAGTGTTGTGACAAACACATTGCTGACTTAACTTACTATGCTATATTTAAAAGCATGCTCTATCTCACCTTTATTATTTGATTAAATATTTTACACCGACAACTCTGGTTTTTTGCGATATAACCCTTTAGGGTGTTACAATACCAGTATTAAATCAACTTTGAATTTATACGTGTATCAAAAATAAGAATTTACCATACACATGAAAATTACTTGATTAAAAATACAATCAAAACAAGCAAACAAACAAAAAATTTAAATTTAAAAAATAAAATAAAGCCGAGTCAGCCTTACGACTCGTTCCGTTCCTGATCCCGGCATTGAACATTGGGCTTATAAATATTCAGGCTAACGATCCACCTACTGAGCCATTTCAGATGACGAAGGTAAGGAAAGGAAAAGAACGTCATTTATTTTTACATTCCAAAGTCATAGTAGTGGTAAGATTTGTATTGCTTTGACCAATAAGAGTCTTGAATGAACCGTTGTTTTGGGTTACTCTTGGTTGCGTGTCGTGTACATGGCAGTATAATAATACAGAGAGTCATTACACATTGAAAGGTAGGAGAGGCGTAAAACTCATTCGCCGACTTGATACAGCGATTGCATCATGTTGGAAATAAATATGCTAAATTCTCTGAGATTTTCCCTACCGTGATGTCATAAGTGCGGGTTGTCCCTATGGTGTTGTATGTGCGTCCTCCCTTTTGAAGCATAATAACGTTAAGGATTTGTGGAGAGTCCGACTAACGGAAACGAAGAAACGAAATGAATGTCTGGCCAGAGATGGGGAATTCTCAATAAATTTTTAGGTAGATTTCTCTATTCAGCAGTAATGAATGTTCTTAAGAAGGTGAAACTTAAGGAAGGTGTGATTCTTATTTCATGCCAGACAGATGATGTTATTTGAAAAATCTGCAAATAGCGTTTATCCCTAACATGTCCATGAATCGGTCACGGTTATACGAATTAAAAAGCTTGTATACCGTATATGGTGACATAAACATTATGACCTCGTGGCGCAACGGTAGCGCGTCTGACTCCAGATCAGAAGGTTGCGTGTTCGAATCACGTCGAGGTCACGAAATCTTTTATTCAAAGAATGAAGAGCCAAGTTACTGTAGGACAAATATATATGGCATCTGTCAGAAATCCCAGGTAACACGTTCCTACATTTGGAGATAAAGGTAAAGACACTCATTTGGAGGTTCGAATTGGCTTTTGGTACGATAAGATTTTTTTGAGACATTTTGGTTGTGACTTTGCTGTGCCAGAAGGGGCTTTTAATCAAGTGGCTATACAGACGTTTTATCTTGGAGGGAACTTTGATGGTTTTTATGCCCTTGCACCGTTATTAAGATATAGGAATGTACAATATGTTTGATTCACATATTTCTGCGTGGGACGTTACTGCTTTTCTGTGTATGATTTAGTGGCCCATCGCTTTGGATGATATCTCTTAGTGGGTGTCACGTTCTTGCATGATCATATCAGAGTTTTTTTGTATAGAAACAAAAGTTGTTGAAGTCGCCTATATATATGCTCAGGAGCAGCTAAGTACTATTAGGCTGTTTCCAATTGAGACCTATCTAAAATGAACCAGAAAATAGTCAATATAAACAAACAAGAATAATTGTGGACTGTTTTTATAGACAGAAATATGATTTTTTTAAAGTACAAATCTTGATATCGACATGACACACACAGACAAAAATAAATAAAAAAAAGTACGTAAATCGCTGACGTTTTAATCAATTATATGGTGGGTTGAAAGACATACGGTGCACGAAAAGAAAAGTGTTCCTTGTTCTAATATAGGCACTTAAGTGACAAAGTCTTAGAAATAGAAGAGTTTATTGTGCCGTTACGAATCAAAGTACTGATAGTATTAAACAAATAGAGAACGATGATTGGAAGCCAGCGACGTTGATTCTGAGAAAACAATGATCTCTTCTTTTCAGCACAAATCTGAAAAAGTGTCAGATAAATATTTCAAGATCATTTTTAAAGCAGAGTAAAATAAAAGCAACTACTTAAATTCAATTTTTTTAATGTTCAGTTGAATTTAAAATTAATCTTCTTTAAATAGGTAATGAATACGTTACTCAACCCTATGCAACAATAAAGAATATGTTTGCCCCGTATGTATATATGTATAGGTTTTGCCAGAACATCAGCACAAACCTGGCTATATGGTGTGGAGGAAGCTCTGGGTAGCAAAAACAATAAAAGCACATATTTTTCTTATATAGTTAGGAAGACAAGCCTTACCAACCAAAAGTAAATATGCATCACGAGACGAGATATAAAATGGACAACTGCAAAGATATTCCAAAATTGTCCCCAAACAGACTCAAATGAAAATATTATACAAGGAGATAAGAGCTGTAAGTAGATAATTCAAAATATATAAAATAAATTAAAGTATGATTTAAACGTATTAAAATGTGCTTAAAGTAGTCAACCTCTGTTCCTTGAATGTTGACTTCGCATCCCTAATTCTCACCTCCATGCCACCATCCAATCCCCTCACCGATAGTTTCCAGATTCATGACACTATGGGGGAGGCTGGTTGGAAGTGGGGATTCAGAGATGCCTAATAGTAATGCTGGACCTTAGCGACTTTTATGCATATTTCTTTCTTAAAAGATACTCCTTTTACTGTCCAGAGACAAATAGATGACACATTGTCGGATATAATTACAACACAATAGATACTGTAATACCTTTATGGTATTACAAGTGGAGTTTTCCATATATAATCATTCAGTGTGTCAAGATTATTTCAGGTTAAATGTTGGGTTGTGAAATAATGCTTCATTTACTAAACTGTAGCATTGATTACTCACTTTTATTCATCACTGATAATGCCTACCATGTGTGAATTGCTTTTCTCCATTCCTCCTGAACGTATTGCCCCACCCCACCCACCATTGCTTAAATCGCCAGCTATATTTTCTATGGATGTGTATTCTGTGTTTTATACTGAGTATGCTTATAAAAACTTGTTCTGGTCGTTATATTTTCATACTGGTGTGATGAGTATCGAGAAATTCATTCGATGGCATCAATTCTACAAGGCCCGGCAGGTCAACAACAAGCAGAAAGAAGTTCACATGTTGAACGTTACCGTACACTATTCGTTTCCAGGTCGGACCACTTGTGCGTCATGCAGGAATTTCTCACGAATAGTTTAAGAAATCAATTATCTTACCTTCTTGAAATATGGTATACCAAAGCCAGGAATATGATATTAGTCCAAAAATAATTGACTTCAACCATCCGGTGGAGTGCTGTTACACACGCAGTGTGACACAGGATTGTGTTGGAATCAACGTGTCCAGCTGAAGAAACACATTTTTGTCAGACTTTAGTTTCAACAATAAGTTAGAACTGATGTTACTGTTCTCTTCATAAGATCTTTACTATGCAGAACTTGCTAGTTTATTTTAAGGTTCAAAATAGTATAAGATTGACAGGGACTATTTTGAACCGCATTACGACTCATTGCATCATCGGTTGGTTGTACTCTCGCTCGATTCACATCGAAATTCATTTGTCCGTTTTGTTCATTTTTACGGAATCACATGTATGAATGTATAAACAAGATTAAGAGTAAATACGCACACCACGGACATTGAGAGGACAACTTAATTCTGCCTTAATTTTGTCTTCAAAGGCATTTTTATGTGCAGTTTAAACAGTTTACTTGGTTACCGCCATAGCTAACCCTGAGACGGACAAGCATAGATTGGCTAGCAGAGGTCATGTGATGTGAACAGGAGTCTATAAATACGGGTGCAGACAGTGCCGTGGCAGATAGCTGTCAGAGCGGCAAAGCATGAACATTTAAGTGGGAAAGAATTTCGGCCTTGTATTCAAAATCCAGTCAGAAACCATATATTATTATTACATAACTAATATTAAATTTTGTTTAATGCTAGAAAATTTCAAAAGTGAATCAAATTATTATTCTCAAGTAATTTTAAGTATCTCTATTATATGATTGCCATTCAATTTGACTGCCTTATAACTATTATGCCATAATTCTTTACAAAGCTGCTGCTGCTATTTCCCACCACAAGCTCAAGTGCACTAAGCACTAAAATAAATTTTACATTGAGAGATTACGCTACTATGTAAGAATGTGTTATAGTCAATCCAATAAATTAAGCTGGTATTGTGCATAGGAATAAAATAATTAATTTAAATATAAAATTGCGTATTATAACGTCGACTTTTGGCTACTAGATAAACACTTGTGAGCTCCATATTATTAGAAGTTGAGAGTGTTGTGACAAACACATTGCTGACTTAACTTACTATGCTATATTTAAAAGCATGCTCTATCTCACCTTTATTATTTGATTAAATATTTTACACCGACAACTCTGGTTTTTTGCGATATAACCCTTTAGGGTGTTACAATACCAGTATTAAATCAACTTTGAATTTATACGTGTATCAAAAATAAGAATTTACCATACGCATGAAAATTACTTGATTAAAAATACAATCAAAACAAGCAAACAAACAAAAAATTTAAATTTAAAAAAATTTAAAAAATAAAATAAAGCCGAGTCAGCCTCACGACTCGTTCCGTTCCTGATCCCGGCATTGAACATTGGGCTTATAAATATTCAGGCTAACGATCCACCTACTGAGCCATTTCAGATGACGAAGGTAAGGAAAGGAAAAGAACGTCATTTATTTTTACATTCCAAAGTCATAGTAGTGGTAAGATTTGTATTGCTTTGACCAATAAGAGTCTTGAATGAACCGTTGTTTTGGGTTACTCTTGGTTGCGTGTCGTGTACATGGCAGTATAATAATACAGAGAGTCATTACACATTGAAAGGTAGGAGAGGCGTAAAACTCATTCGCCGACTTGATACAGCGATTGCATCATGTTGGAAATAAATATGCTAAATTCTCTGAGATTTTCCCTACCGTGATGTCATAAGTGCGGGTTGTCCCTATGGTGTTGTATGTGCGTCCTCCCTTTTGAAGCATAATAACGTTAAGGATTTGTGGAGAGTCCGACTAACGGAAACGAAGAAACGAAATGAATGTCTGGCCAGAGATGGGGAATTCTCAATAAATTTTTAGGTAGATTTCTCTATTCAGCAGTAATGAATGTTCTTAAGAAGGTGAAACTTAAGGAAGGTGTGATTCTTATTTCATGCCAGACAGATGATGTTATTTGAAAAATCTGCAAATAGCGTTTATCCCTAACATGTCCATGAATCGGTCACGGTTATACGAATTAAAAAGCTTGTATACCTGTATATGGTGACATAAACATTATGACCTCGTGGCGCAACGGTAGCGCGTCTGACTCCAGATCAGAAGGTTGCGTGTTCGAATCACGTCGAGGTCACGAAATCTTTTATTCAAAGAATGAAGAGCCAAGTTACTGTAGGACAAATATATATGGCATCTGTCAGAAATCCCAGGTAACACGTTCCTACATTTGGAGATAAAGGTAAAGACACTCATTTGGAGGTTCGAATTGGCTTTTGGTACGATAAGATTTTTTTGAGACATTTTGGTTGTGACTTTGCTGTGCCAGAAGGGGCTTTTAATCAAGTGGCTATACAGACGTTTTATCTTGGAGGGAACTTTGATGGTTTTTATGCCCTTGCACCGTTATTAAGATATAGGAATGTACAATATGTTTGATTCACATATTTCTGCGTGGGACGTTACTGCTTTTCTGTGTATGATTTAGTGGCCCATCGCTTTGGATGATATCTCTTAGTGGGTGTCACGTTCTTGCATGATCATATCAGAGTTTTTTGTATAGAAACAAAAGTTGTTGAAGTCGCCTATATATATGCTCAGGAGCAGCTAAGTACTATTAGGCTGTTTCCAATTGAGACCTATCTAAAATGAACCAGAAAATAGTCAATATAAACAAACAAGAATAATTGTGGACTGTTTTTATAGACAGAAATATGATTTTTTTAAAGTACAAATCTTGATATCGACATGACACACACAGACAAAAATAAATAAAAAAAAGTACGTAAATCGCTGACGTTTTAATCAATTATATGGTGGGTTGAAAGACATACGGTGCACGAAAAGAAAAGTGTTCCTTGTTCTAATATAGGCACTTAAGTGACAAAGTCTTAGAAATAGAAGAGTTTATTGTGCCGTTACGAATCAAAGTACTGATAGTATTAAACAAATAGAGAACGATGATTGGAAGCCAGCGACGTTGATTCTGAGAAAACAATGATCTCTTCTTTTCAGCACAAATCTGAAAAAGTGTCAGATAAATATTTCAAGATCATTTTTAAAGCAGAGTAAAATAAAAGCAACTACTTAAATTCAATTTTTTTAATGTTCAGTTGAATTTAAAATTAATCTTCTTTAAATAGGTAATGAATACGTTACTCAACCCTATGCAACAATAAAGAATATGTTTGCCCCGTATGTATATATGTATAGGTTTTGCCAGAACATCAGCACAAACCTGGCTATATGGTGTGGAGGAAGCTCTGGGTAGCAAAAACAATAAAAGCACATATTTTTCTTATATAGTTAGGAAGACAAGCCTTACCAACCAAAAGTAAATATGCATCACGAGACGAGATATAAAATGGACAACTGCAAAGATATTCCAAAATTGTCCCCAAACAGACTCAAATGAAAATATTATACAAGGAGATAAGAGCTGTAAGTAGATAATTCAAAATATATAAAATAAATTAAAGTATGATTTAAACGTATTAAAATGTGCTTAAAGTAGTCAACCTCTGTTCCTTGAATGTTGACTTCGCATCCCTAATTCTCACCTCCATGCCACCATCCAATCCCCTCACCGATAGTTTCCAGATTCATGACACTATGGGGGAGGCTGGTTGGAAGTGGGGATTCAGAGATGCCTAATAGTAATGCTGGACCTTAGCGACTTTTATGCATATTTCTTTCTTAAAAGATACTCCTTTTACTGTCCAGAGACAAATAGATGACACATTGTCGGATATAATTACAACACAATAGATACTGTAATACCTTTATGGTATTACAAGTGGAGTTTTCCATATATAATCATTCAGTGTGTCAAGATTATTTCAGGTTAAATGTTGGGTTGTGAAATAATGCTTCATTTACTAAACTGTAGCATTGATTACTCACTTTTATTCATCACTGATAATGCCTACCATGTGTGAATTGCTTTTCTCCATTCCTCCTGAACGTATTGCCCCACCCCACCCACCATTGCTTAAATCGCCAGCTATATTTTCTATGGATGTGTATTCTGTGTTTTATACTGAGTATGCTTATAAAAACTTGTTCTGGTCGTTATATTTTCATACTGGTGTGATGAGTATCGAGAAATTCATTCGATGGCATCAATTCTACAAGGCCCGGCAGGTCAACAACAAGCAGAAAGAAGTTCACATGTTGAACGTTACCGTACACTATTCGTTTCCAGGTCGGACCACTTGTGCGTCATGCAGGAATTTCTCACGAATAGTTTAAGAAATCAATTATCTTACCTTCTTGAAATATGGTATACCAAAGCCAGGAATATGATATTAGTCCAAAAATAATTGACTTCAACCATCCGGTGGAGTGCTGTTACACACGCAGTGTGACACAGGATTGTGTTGGAATCAACGTGTCCAGCTGAAGAAACACATTTTTGTCAGACTTTAGTTTCAACAATAAGTTAGAACTGATGTTACTGTTCTCTTCATAAGATCTTTACTATGCAGAACTTGCTAGTTTATTTTAAGGTTCAAAATAGTATAAGATTGACAGGGACTATTTTGAACCGCATTACGACTCATTGCATCATCGGTTGGTTGTACTCTCGCTCGATTCACATCGAAATTCATTTGTCCGTTTTGTTCATTTTTACGGAATCACATGTATGAATGTATAAACAAGATTAAGAGTAAATACGCACACCACGGACATTGAGAGGACAACTTAATTCTGCCTTAATTTTGTCTTCAAAGGCATTTTTATGTGCAGTTTAAACAGTTTACTTGGTTACCGCCATAGCTAACCCTGAGACGGACAAGCATAGATTGGCTAGCAGAGGTCATGTGATGTGAACAGGAGTCTATAAATACGGGTGCAGACAGTGCCGTGGCAGATAGCTGTCAGAGCGGCAAAGCATGAACATTTAAGTGGGAAAGAATTTCGGCCTTGTATTCAAAATCCAGTCAGAAACCATATATTATTATTACATAACTAATATTAAATTTTGTTTAATGCTAGAAAATTTCAAAAGTGAATCAAATTATTATTCTCAAGTAATTTTAAGTATCTCTATTATATGATTGCCATTCAATTTGACTGCCTTATAACTATTATGCCATAATTCTTTACAAAGCTGCTGCTGCTATTTCCCACCACAAGCTCAAGTGCACTAAGCACTAAAATAAATTTTACATTGAGAGATTACGCTACTATGTAAGAATATGTTATAGTCAATCCAATAAATTAAGCTGGTATTGTGCATAGGAATAAAATAATTAATTTAAATATAAAATTGCGTATTATAACGTCGACTTTTGGCTACTAGATAAACACTTGTGAGCTCCATATTATTAGAAGTTGAGAGTGTTGTGACAAACACATTGCTGACTTAACTTACTATGCTATATTTAAAAGCATGCTCTATCTCACCTTTATTATTTGATTAAATATTTTACACCGACAACTCTGGTTTTTTGCGATATAACCCTTTAGGGTGTTACAATACCAGTATTAAATCAACTTTGAATTTATACGTGTATCAAAAATAAGAATTTACCATACGCATGAAAATTACTTGATTAAAAATACAATCAAAACAAGCAAACAAACAAAAAATTTAAATTTAAAAAAATTTAAAAAATAAAATAAAGCCGAGTCAGCCTCACGACTCGTTCCGTTCCTGATCCCGGCATTGAACATTGGGCTTATACATATTCAGGCTAACGATCCACCTACTGAGCCATTTCAGATGACGAAGGTAAGGAAAGGAAAAGAACGTCATTTATTTTTACATTCCAAAGTCATAGTAGTGGTAAGATTTGTATTGCTTTGACCAATAAGAGTCTTGAATGAACCGTTGTTTTGGGTTACTCTTGGTTGCGTGTCGTGTACATGGCAGTATAATAATACAGAGAGTCATTACACATTGAAAGGTAGGAGAGGCGTAAAACTCATTCGCCGACTTGATACAGCGATTGCATCATGTTGGAAATAAATATGCTAAATTCTCTGAGATTTTCCCTACCGTGATGTCATAAGTGCGGGTTGTCCCTATGGTGTTGTATGTGCGTCCTCCCTTTTGAAGCATAATAACGTTAAGGATTTGTGGAGAGTCCGACTAACGGAAACGAAGAAACGAAATGAATGTCTGGCCAGAGATGGGGAATTCTCAATAAATTTTTAGGTAGATTTCTCTATTCAGCAGTAATGAATGTTCTTAAGAAGGTGAAACTTAAGGAAGGTGTGATTCTTATTTCATGCCAGACAGATGATGTTATTTGAAAAATCTGCAAATAGCGTTTATCCCTAACATGTCCATGAATCGGTCACGGTTATACGAATTAAAAAGCTTGTATACTGTATATGGTGACATAAACATTATGACCTCGTGGCGCAACGGTAGCGCGTCTGACTCCAGATCAGAAGGTTGCGTGTTCGAATCACGTCGAGGTCACGAAATCTTTTATTCAAAGAATGAAGAGCCAAGTTACTGTAGGACAAATATATATGGCATCTGTCAGAAATCCCAGGTAACACGTTCCTACATTTGGAGATAAAGGTAAAGACACTCATTTGGAGGTTCGAATTGGCTTTTGGTACGATAAGATTTTTTTGAGACATTTTGGTTGTGACTTTGCTGTGCCAGAAGGGGCTTTTAATCAAGTGGCTATACAGACGTTTTATCTTGGAGGGAACTTTGATGGTTTTTATGCCCTTGCACCGTTATTAAGATATAGGAATGTACAATATGTTTGATTCACATATTTCTGCGTGGGACGTTACTGCTTTTCTGTGTATGATTTAGTGGCCCATCGCTTTGGATGATATCTCTTAGTGGGTGTCACGTTCTTGCATGATCATATCAGAGTTTTTTGTATAGAAACAAAAGTTGTTGAAGTCGCCTATATATATGCTCAGGAGCAGCTAAGTACTATTAGGCTGTTTCCAATTGAGACCTATCTAAAATGAACCAGAAAATAGTCAATATAAACAAACAAGAATAATTGTGGACTGTTTTTATAGACAGAAATATGATTTTTTTAAAGTACAAATCTTGATATCGACATGACACACACAGACAAAAATAAATAAAAAAAAGTACGTAAATCGCTGACGTTTTAATCAATTATATGGTGGGTTGAAAGACATACGGTGCACGAAAAGAAAAGTGTTCCTTGTTCTAATATAGGCACTTAAGTGACAAAGTCTTAGAAATAGAAGAGTTTATTGTGCCGTTACGAATCAAAGTACTGATAGTATTAAACAAATAGAGAACGATGATTGGAAGCCAGCGACGTTGATTCTGAGAAAACAATGATCTCTTCTTTTCAGCACAAATCTGAAAAAGTGTCAGATAAATATTTCAAGATCATTTTTAAAGCAGAGTAAAATAAAAGCAACTACTTAAATTCAATTTTTTTAATGTTCAGTTGAATTTAAAATTAATCTTCTTTAAATAGGTAATGAATACGTTACTCAACCCTATGCAACAATAAAGAATATGTTTGCCCCGTATGTATATATGTATAGGTTTTGCCAGAACATCAGCACAAACCTGGCTATATGGTGTGGAGGAAGCTCTGGGTAGCAAAAACAATAAAAGCACATATTTTTCTTATATAGTTAGGAAGACAAGCCTTACCAACCAAAAGTAAATATGCATCACGAGACGAGATATAAAATGGACAACTGCAAAGATATTCCAAAATTGTCCCCAAACAGACTCAAATGAAAATATTATACAAGGAGATAAGAGCTGTAAGTAGATAATTCAAAATATATAAAATAAATTAAAGTATGATTTAAACGTATTAAAATGTGCTTAAAGTAGTCAACCTCTGTTCCTTGAATGTTGACTTCGCATCCCTAATTCTCACCTCCATGCCACCATCCAATCCCCTCACCGATAGTTTCCAGATTCATGACACTATGGGGGAGGCTGGTTGGAAGTGGGGATTCAGAGATGCCTAATAGTAATGCTGGACCTTAGCGACTTTTATGCATATTTCTTTCTTAAAAGATACTCCTTTTACTGTCCAGAGACAAATAGATGACACATTGTCGGATATAATTACAACACAATAGATACTGTAATACCTTTATGGTATTACAAGTGGAGTTTTCCATATATAATCATTCAGTGTGTCAAGATTATTTCAGGTTAAATGTTGGGTTGTGAAATAATGCTTCATTTACTAAACTGTAGCATTGATTACTCACTTTTATTCATCACTGATAATGCCTACCATGTGTGAATTGCTTTTCTCCATTCCTCCTGAACGTATTGCCCCACCCATCCCACCATTGCTTAAATCGCCAGCTATATTTTCTATGGATGTGTATTCTGTGTTTTATACTAAGTATGCGTATAAAAACTTGTTCTGGTCGTTATATTTTCATACTGGTGTGATGAGTATCGAGAAATTCATTCGATGGCATCAATTCTACAAGGCCCGGCAGGTCAACAACAAGCAGAAAGAAGTTCACATGTTGAACGTTACCGTACACTATTCGTTTCCAGGTCGGACCACTTGTGCGTCATGCAGGAATTTCTCACGAATAGTTTAAGAAATCAATTATCTTACCTTCTTGAAATATGGTATACCAAAGCCAGGAATATGATATTAGTCCAAAAATAATTGACTTCAACCATCCGGTGGAGTGCTGTTACACACGCAGTGTGACACAGGATTGTGTTGGAATCAACGTGTCCAGCTGAAGAAACACATTTTTGTCAGACTTTAGTTTCAACAATAAGTTAAAACTGATGTTACTGTTCTCTTCACAAGATCTTTACTATGCAGAACTTGCTAGTTTATTTTAAGGTTCAAAATAGTATAAGATTGACAGGGACTATTTTGAACCGCATTACGACTCATTGCATCATCGGTTGGTTGTACTCTCGCTCGATTCACATCGAAATTCATTTGTCCGTTTTGTTCATTTTTACGGAATCACATGTATGAATGTATAAACAAGATTAAGAGTAAATACGCACACCACGGACATTGAGAGGACAACTTAATTCTGCCTTAATTTTGTCTTCAAAGGCATTTTTATGTGCAGTTTAAACAGTTTACTTGGTTACCGCCATAGCTAACCCTGAGACGGACAAGCATAGATTGGCTAGCAGAGGTCATGTGATGTGAACAGGAGTCCATAAATACGAGTGCAGACAGTGTGGTGGCAGATAGCTGTCAGAGCGGCAAAGCATGAACATTTAAGTGGGAAAGAATTTCGGCCTTGTATTCAAAATCCAGTCAGAAACCATATATTATTATTACATAACTAATATTAAATTTTGTTTAATGCTAGAAAATTTCAAAAGTGAATCAAATTATTATTCTCAAGTAATTTTAAGTATCTCTATTATATGATTGCCATTCAATTTGACTGCCTTATAACTATTATGCCATAATTCTTTACAAAGCTGCTGCTGCTATTTCCCACCACAAGCTCAAGTGCACTAAGCACTAAAATAAATTTTACATTGAGAGATTACGCTACTATGTAAGAATATGTTATAGTCAATCCAATAAATTAAGCTGGTATTGTGCATAGGAATAAAATAATTAATTTAAATATAAAATTGCGTATTATAACGTCGACTTTTGGCTACTAGATAAACACTTGTGAGCTCCATATTATTAGAAGTTGAGAGTGTTGTGACAAACACATTGCTGACTTAACTTACTATGCTATATTTAAAAGCATGCTCTATCTCACCTTTATTATTTGATTAAATATTTTACACCGACAACTCTGGTTTTTTTGCGATATAACCCTTTAGGGTGTTACAATACCAGTATTAAATCAACTTTGAATTTATACGTGTATCAAAAATAAGAATTTACCATACGCATGAAAATTACTTGATTAAAAATACAATCAAAACAAGCAAACAAACAAAAAATTTAAATTTAAAAAAATTTAAAAAATAAAATAAAGCCGAGTCAGCCTCACGACTCGTTCCGTTCCTGATCCCGGCATTGAACATTGGGCTTATACATATTCAGGCTAACGATCCACCTACTGAGCCATTTCAGATGACGAAGGTAAGGAAAGGAAAAGAACGTCATTTATTTTTACATTCCAAAGTCATAGTAGTGGTAAGATTTGTATTGCTTTGACCAATAAGAGTCTTGAATGAACCGTTGTTTTGGGTTACTCTTGGTTGCGTGTCGTGTACATGGCAGTATAATAATACAGAGAGTCATTACACATTGAAAGGTAGGAGAGGCGTAAAACTCATTCGCCGACTTGATACAGCGATTGCATCATGTTGGAAATAAATATGCTAAATTCTCTGAGATTTTCCCTACCGTGATGTCATAAGTGCGGGTTGTCCCTATGGTGTTGTATGTGCGTCCTCCCTTTTGAAGCATAATAACGTTAAGGATTTGTGGAGAGTCCGACTAACGGAAACGAAGAAACGAAATGAATGTCTGGCCAGAGATGGGGAATTCTCAATAAATTTTTAGGTAGATTTCTCTATTCAGCAGTAATGAATGTTCTTAAGAAGGTGAAACTTAAGGAAGGTGTGATTCTTATTTCATGCCAGACAGATGATGTTATTTGAAAAATCTGCAAATAGCGTTTATCCCTAACATGTCCATGAATCGGTCACGGTTATACGAATTAAAAAGCTTGTATACTGTATATGGTGACATAAACATTATGACCTCGTGGCGCAACGGTAGCGCGTCTGACTCCAGATCAGAAGGTTGCGTGTTCGAATCACGTCGAGGTCACGAAATCTTTTATTCAAAGAATGAAGAGCCAAGTTACTGTAGGACAAATATATATGGCATCTGTCAGAAATCCCAGGTAACACGTTCCTACATTTGGAGATAAAGGTAAAGACACTCATTTGGAGGTTCGAATTGGCTTTTGGTACGATAAGATTTTTTTGAGACATTTTGGTTGTGACTTTGCTGTGCCAGAAGGGGCTTTTAATCAAGTGGCTATACAGACGTTTTATCTTGGAGGGAACTTTGATGGTTTTTATGCCCTTGCACCGTTATTAAGATATAGGAATGTACAATATGTTTGATTCACATATTTCTGCGTGGGACGTTACTGCTTTTCTGTGTATGATTTAGTGGCCCATCGCTTTGGATGATATCTCTTAGTGGGTGTCACGTTCTTGCATGATCATATCAGAGTTTTTTGTATAGAAACAAAAGTTGTTGAAGTCGCCTATATATATGCTCAGGAGCAGCTAAGTACTATTAGGCTGTTTCCAATTGAGACCTATCTAAAATGAACCAGAAAATAGTCAATATAAACAAACAAGAATAATTGTGGACTGTTTTTATAGACAGAAATATGATTTTTTTAAAGTACAAATCTTGATATCGACATGACACACACAGACAAAAATAAATAAAAAAAAGTACGTAAATCGCTGACGTTTTAATCAATTATATGGTGGGTTGAAAGACATACGGTGCACGAAAAGAAAAGTGTTCCTTGTTCTAATATAGGCACTTAAGTGACAAAGTCTTAGAAATAGAAGAGTTTATTGTGCCGTTACGAATCAAAGTACTGATAGTATTAAACAAATAGAGAACGATGATTGGAAGCCAGCGACGTTGATTCTGAGAAAACAATGATCTCTTCTTTTCAGCACAAATCTGAAAAAGTGTCAGATAAATATTTCAAGATCATTTTTAAAGCAGAGTAAAATAAAAGCAACTACTTAAATTCAATTTTTTTAATGTTCAGTTGAATTTAAAATTAATCTTCTTTAAATAGGTAATGAATACGTTACTCAACCCTATGCAACAATAAAGAATATGTTTGCCCCGTATGTATATATGTATAGGTTTTGCCAGAACATCAGCACAAACCTGGCTATATGGTGTGGAGGAAGCTCTGGGTAGCAAAAACAATAAAAGCACATATTTTTCTTATATAGTTAGGAAGACAAGCCTTACCAACCAAAAGTAAATATGCATCACGAGACGAGATATAAAATGGACAACTGCAAAGATATTCCAAAATTGTCCCCAAACAGACTCAAATGAAAATATTATACAAGGAGATAAGAGCTGTAAGTAGATAATTCAAAATATATAAAATAAATTAAAGTATGATTTAAACGTATTAAAATGTGCTTAAAGTAGTCAACCTCTGTTCCTTGAATGTTGACTTCGCATCCCTAATTCTCACCTCCATGCCACCATCCAATCCCCTCACCGATAGTTTCCAGATTCATGACACTATGGGGGAGGCTGGTTGGAAGTGGGGATTCAGAGATGCCTAATAGTAATGCTGGACCTTAGCGACTTTTATGCATATTTCTTTCTTAAAAGATACTCCTTTTACTGTCCAGAGACAAATAGATGACACATTGTCGGATATAATTACAACACAATAGATACTGTAATACCTTTATGGTATTACAAGTGGAGTTTTCCATATATAATCATTCAGTGTGTCAAGATTATTTCAGGTTAAATGTTGGGTTGTGAAATAATGCTTCATTTACTAAACTGTAGCATTGATTACTCACTTTTATTCATCACTGATAATGCCTACCATGTGTGAATTGCTTTTCTCCATTCCTCCTGAACGTATTGCCCCACCCATCCCACCATTGCTTAAATCGCCAGCTATATTTTCTATGGATGTGTATTCTGTGTTTTATACTAAGTATGCGTATAAAAACTTGTTCTGGTCGTTATATTTTCATACTGGTGTGATGAGTATCGAGAAATTCATTCGATGGCATCAATTCTACAAGGCCCGGCAGGTCAACAACAAGCAGAAAGAAGTTCACATGTTGAACGTTACCGTACACTATTCGTTTCCAGGTCGGACCACTTGTGCGTCATGCAGGAATTTCTCACGAATAGTTTAAGAAATCAATTATCTTACCTTCTTGAAATATGGTATACCAAAGCCAGGAATATGATATTAGTCCAAAAATAATTGACTTCAACCATCCGGTGGAGTGCTGTTACACACGCAGTGTGACACAGGATTGTGTTGGAATCAACGTGTCCAGCTGAAGAAACACATTTTTGTCAGACTTTAGTTTCAACAATAAGTTAAAACTGATGTTACTGTTCTCTTCACAAGATCTTTACTATGCAGAACTTGCTAGTTTATTTTAAGGTTCAAAATAGTATAAGATTGACAGGGACTATTTTGAACCGCATTACGACTCATTGCATCATCGGTTGGTTGTACTCTCGCTCGATTCACATCGAAATTCATTTGTCCGTTTTGTTCATTTTTACGGAATCACATGTATGAATGTATAAACAAGATTAAGAGTAAATACGCACACCACGGACATTGAGAGGACAACTTAATTCTGCCTTAATTTTGTCTTCAAAGGCATTTTTATGTGCAGTTTAAACAGTTTACTTGGTTACCGCCATAGCTAACCCTGAGACGGACAAGCATAGATTGGCTAGCAGAGGTCATGTGATGTGAACAGGAGTCCATAAATACGAGTGCAGACAGTGTGGTGGCAGATAGCTGTCAGAGCGGCAAAGCATGAACATTTAAGTGGGAAAGAATTTCGGCCTTGTATTCAAAATCCAGTCAGAAACCATATATTATTATTACATAACTAATATTAAATTTTGTTTAATGCTAGAAAATTTCAAAAGTGAATCAAATTATTATTCTCAAGTAATTTTAAGTATCTCTATTATATGATTGCCATTCAATTTGACTGCCTTATAACTATTATGCCATAATTCTTTACAAAGCTGCTGCTGCTATTTCCCACCACAAGCTCAAGTGCACTAAGCACTAAAATAAATTTTACATTGAGAGATTACGCTACTATGTAAGAATATGTTATAGTCAATCCAATAAATTAAGCTGGTATTGTGCATAGGAATAAAATAATTAATTTAAATATAAAATTGCGTATTATAACGTCGACTTTTGGCTACTAGATAAACACTTGTGAGCTCCATATTATTAGAAGTTGAGAGTGTTGTGACAAACACATTGCTGACTTAACTTACTATGCTATATTTAAAAGCATGCTCTATCTCACCTTTATTATTTGATTAAATATTTTACACCGACAACTCTGGTTTTTTGCGATATAACCCTTTAGGGTGTTACAATACCAGTATTAAATCAACTTTGAATTTATACGTGTATCAAAAATAAGAATTTACCATACGCATGAAAATTACTTGATTAAAAATACAATCAAAACAAGCAAACAAACAAAAAATTTAAATTTAAAAAAAATTTAAAAAATAAAATAAAGCCGAGTCAGCCTCACGACTCGTTCCGTTCCTGATCCCGGCATTGAACATTGGGCTTATAAATATTCAGGCTAACGATCCACCTACTGAGCCATTTCAGATGACGAAGGTAAGGAAAGGAAAAGAACGTCATTTATTTTTACATTCCAAAGTCATAGTAGTGGTAAGATTTGTATTGCTTTGACCAATAAGAGTCTTGAATGAACCGTTGTTTTGGGTTACTCTTGGTTGCGTGTCGTGTACATGGCAGTATAATAATACAGAGAGTCATTACACATTGAAAGGTAGGAGAGGCGTAAAACTCATTCGCCGACTTGATACAGCGATTGCATCATGTTGGAAATAAATATGCTAAATTCTCTGAGATTTTCCCTACCGTGATGTCATAAGTGCGGGTTGTCCCTATGGTGTTGTATGTGCGTCCTCCCTTTTGAAGCATAATAACGTTAAGGATTTGTGGAGAGTCCGACTAACGGAAACGAAGAAACGAAATGAATGTCTGGCCAGAGATGGGGAATTCTCAATAAATTTTTAGGTAGATTTCTCTATTCAGCAGTAATGAATGTTCTTAAGAAGGTGAAACTTAAGGAAGGTGTGATTCTTATTTCATGCCAGACAGATGATGTTATTTGAAAAATCTGCAAATAGCGTTTATCCCTAACATGTCCATGAATCGGTCACGGTTATACGAATTAAAAAGCTTGTATACTGTATATGGTGACATAAACATTATGACCTCGTGGCGCAACGGTAGCGCGTCTGACTCCAGATCAGAAGGTTGCGTGTTCGAATCACGTCGAGGTCACGAAATCTTTTATTCAAAGAATGAAGAGCCAAGTTACTGTAGGACAAATATATATGGCATCTGTCAGAAATCCCAGGTAACACGTTCCTACATTTGGAGATAAAGGTAAAGACACTCATTTGGAGGTTCGAATTGGCTTTTGGTACGATAAGATTTTTTTGAGACATTTTGGTTGTGACTTTGCTGTGCCAGAAGGGGCTTTTAATCAAGTGGCTATACAGACGTTTTATCTTGGAGGGAACTTTGATGGTTTTTATGCCCTTGCACCGTTATTAAGATATAGGAATGTACAATATGTTTGATTCACATATTTCTGCGTGGGACGTTACTGCTTTTCTGTGTATGATTTAGTGGCCCATCGCTTTGGATGATATCTCTTAGTGGGTGTCACGTTCTTGCATGATCATATCAGAGTTTTTTGTATAGAAACAAAAGTTGTTGAAGTCGCCTATATATATGCTCAGGAGCAGCTAAGTACTATTAGGCTGTTTCCAATTGAGACCTATCTAAAATGAACCAGAAAATAGTCAATATAAACAAACAAGAATAATTGTGGACTGTTTTTATAGACAGAAATATGATTTTTTTAAAGTACAAATCTTGATATCGACATGACACACACAGACAAAAATAAATAAAAAAAAGTACGTAAATCGCTGACGTTTTAATCAATTATATGGTGGGTTGAAAGACATACGGTGCACGAAAAGAAAAGTGTTCCTTGTTCTAATATAGGCACTTAAGTGACAAAGTCTTAGAAATAGAAGAGTTTATTGTGCCGTTACGAATCAAAGTACTGATAGTATTAAACAAATAGAGAACGATGATTGGAAGCCAGCGACGTTGATTCTGAGAAAACAATGATCTCTTCTTTTCAGCACAAATCTGAAAAAGTGTCAGATAAATATTTCAAGATCATTTTTAAAGCAGAGTAAAATAAAAGCAACTACTTAAATTCAATTTTTTTAATG
This sequence comes from Margaritifera margaritifera, assembly GCA_029931535.1. Lineage (NCBI taxonomy): Eukaryota > Metazoa > Mollusca > Bivalvia > Unionida > Margaritiferidae > Margaritifera > Margaritifera margaritifera. Next base: position 24,415 of record JAQPZY010000478.1, read on the forward strand.
TTCAGTTGAATTTAAAATTAATCTTCTTTAAATAGGTAATGAATACGTTACTCAACCCTATGCAACAATAAAGAATATGTTTGCCCCGTATGTATATATGTATAGGTTTTGCCAGAACATCAGCACAAACCTGGCTATATGGTGTGGAGGAAGCTCTGGGTAGCAAAAACAATAAAAGCACATATTTTTCTTATATAGTTAGGAAGACAAGCCTTACCAACCAAAAGTAAATATGCATCACGAGACGAGATATAAAATGGACAACTGCAAAGATATTCCAAAATTGTCCCCAAACAGACTCAAATGAAAATATTATACAAGGAGATAAGAGCTGTAAGTAGATAATTCAAAATATATAAAATAAATTAAAGTATGATTTAAACGTATTAAAATGTGCTTAAAGTAGTCAACCTCTGTTCCTTGAATGTTGACTTCGCATCCCTAATTCTCACCTCCATGCCACCATCCAATCCCCTCACCGATAGTTTCCAGATTCATGACACTATGGGGGAGGCTGGTTGGAAGTGGGGATTCAGAGATGCCTAATAGTAATGCTGGACCTTAGCGACTTTTATGCATATTTCTTTCTTAAAAGATACTCCTTTTACTGTCCAGAGACAAATAGATGACACATTGTCGGATATAATTACAACACAATAGATACTGTAATACCTTTATGGTATTACAAGTGGAGTTTTCCATATATAATCATTCAGTGTGTCAAGATTATTTCAGGTTAAATGTTGGGTTGTGAAATAATGCTTCATTTACTAAACTGTAGCATTGATTACTCACTTTTATTCATCACTGATAATGCCTACCATGTGTGAATTGCTTTTCTCCATTCCTCCTGAACGTATTGCCCCACCCATCCCACCATTGCTTAAATCGCCAGCTATATTTTCTATGGATGTGTATTCTGTGTTTTATACTAAGTATGCGTATAAAAACTTGTTCTGGTCGTTATATTTTCATACTGGTGTGATGAGTATCGAGAAATTCATTCGATGGCATCAATTCTACAAGGCCCGGCAGGTCAACAACAAGCAGAAAGAAGTTCACATGTTGAACGTTACCGTACACTATTCGTTTCCAGGTCGGACCACTTGTGCGTCATGCAGGAATTTCTCACGAATAGTTTAAGAAATCAATTATCTTACCTTCTTGAAATATGGTATACCAAAGCCAGGAATATGATATTAGTCCAAAAATAATTGACTTCAACCATCCGGTGGAGTGCTGTTACACACGCAGTGTGACACAGGATTGTGTTGGAATCAACGTGTCCAGCTGAAGAAACACATTTTTGTCAGACTTTAGTTTCAACAATAAGTTAAAACTGATGTTACTGTTCTCTTCACAAGATCTTTACTATGCAGAACTTGCTAGTTTATTTTAAGGTTCAAAATAGTATAAGATTGACAGGGACTATTTTGAACCGCATTACGACTCATTGCATCATCGGTTGGTTGTACTCTCGCTCGATTCACATCGAAATTCATTTGTCCGTTTTGTTCATTTTTACGGAATCACATGTATGAATGTATAAACAAGATTAAGAGTAAATACGCACACCACGGACATTGAGAGGACAACTTAATTCTGCCTTAATTTTGTCTTCAAAGGCATTTTTATGTGCAGTTTAAACAGTTTACTTGGTTACCGCCATAGCTAACCCTGAGACGGACAAGCATAGATTGGCTAGCAGAGGTCATGTGATGTGAACAGGAGTCCATAAATACGAGTGCAGACAGTGTGGTGGCAGATAGCTGTCAGAGCGGCAAAGCAGGAACATTTAAGTGGGAAAGAATTTCGGCCTTGTATTCAAAATCCAGTCAGAAACCATATATTATTATTACATAACTAATATTAAATTTTGTTTAATGCTAGAAAATTTCAAAAGTGAATCAAATTATTATTCTCAAGTAATTTTAAGTATCTCTATTATATGATTGCCATTCAATTTGACTGCCTTATAACTATTATGCCATAATTCTTTACAAAGCTGCTGCTGCTATTTCCCACCACAAGCTCAAGTGCACTAAGCACTAAAATAAATTTTACATTGAGAGATTACGCTACTATGTAAGAATGTGTTATAGTCAATCCAATAAATTAAGCTGGTATTGTGCATAGGAATAAAATAATTAATTTAAATATAAAATTGCGTATTATAACGTCGACTTTTGGCTACTAGATAAACACTTGTGAGCTCCATATTATCAGAAGTTGAGAGTGTTGTGACAAACACATTGCTGACTTAACTTACTATGCTATATTTAAAAGCATGCTCTATCTCACCTTTATTATTTGATTAAATATTTTACACCGACAACTCTGGTTTTTTGCGATATAACCCTTTAGGGTGTTACAATACCAGCATTAAATCAACTTTGAATTTATACGTGTATCAAAAATAAGAATTTACCATACACATGAAAATTACTTGATTAAAAATACAATCAAAACAAGCAAACAAACAAAATATTTAAATTTAAAAAAATTTAAAAAATAAAATAAAGCCGAGTCAGCCTCACGACTCGTTCCGTTCCTGATCCCGGCATTGAACATTGGGCTTATAAATATTCAGGCTAACGATCCACCTACTGAGCCATTTCAGATGACGAAGGTAAGGAAAGGAAAAGAACGTCATTTATTTTTACATTCCAAAGTCATAGTAGTGGTAAGATTTGTATTGCTTTGACCAATAAGAGTCTTGAATGAACCGTTGTTTTGGGTTACTCTTGGTTGCGTGTCGTGTACATGGCAGTATAATAATACAGAGAGTCATTACACATTGAAAGGTAGGAGAGGCGTAAAACTCATTCGCCGACTTGATACAGCGATTGCATCATGTTGGAAATAAATATGCTAAATTCTCTGAGATTTTCCCTACCGTGATGTCATAAGTGCGGGTTGTCCCTATGGTGTTGTATGTGCGTCCTCCCTTTTGAAGCATAATAACGTTAAGGATTTGTGGAGAGTCCGACTAACGGAAACGAAGAAACGAAATGAATGTCTGGCCAGAGATGGGGAATTCTCAATAAATTTTTAGGTAGATTTCTCTATTCAGCAGTAATGAATGTTCTTAAGAAGGTGAAACTTAAGGAAGGTGTGATTCTTATTTCATGCCAGACAGATGATGTTATTTGAAAAATCTGCAAATAGCGTTTATCCCTAACATGTCCATGAATCGGTCACGGTTATACGAATTAAAAAGCTTGTATACCGTATATGGTGACATAAACATTATGACCTCGTGGCGCAACGGTAGCGCGTCTGACTCCAGATCAGAAGGTTGCGTGTTCGAATCACGTCGAGGTCACGAAATCTTTTATTCAAAGAATGAAGAGCCAAGTTACTGTAGGACAAATATATATGGCATCTGTCAGAAATCCCAGGTAACACGTTCCTACATTTGGAGATAAAGGTAAAGACACTCATTTGGAGGTTCGAATTGGCTTTTGGTACGATAAGATTTTTTTGAGACATTTTGGTTGTGACTTTGCTGTGCCAGAAGGGGCTTTTAATCAAGTGGCTATACAGACGTTTTATCTTGGAGGGAACTTTGATGGTTTTTATGCCCTTGCACCGTTATTAAGATATAGGAATGTACAATATGTTTGATTCACATATTTCTGCGTGGGACGTTACTGCTTTTCTGTGTATGATTTAGTGGCCCATCGCTTTGGATGATATCTCTTAGTGGGTGTCACGTTCTTGCATGATCATATCAGAGTTTTTTGTATAGAAACAAAAGTTGTTGAAGTCGCCTATATATATGCTCAGGAGCAGCTAAGTACTATTAGGCTGTTTCCAATTGAGACCTATCTAAAATGAACCAGAAAATAGTCAATATAAACAAACAAGAATAATTGTGGACTGTTTTTATAGACAGAAATATGATTTTTTTAAAGTACAAATCTTGATATCGACATGACACACACAGACAAAAATAAATAAAAAAAAGTACGTAAATCGCTGACGTTTTAATCAATTATATGGTGGGTTGAAAGACATACGGTGCACGAAAAGAAAAGTGTTCCTTGTTCTAATATAGGCACTTAAGTGACAAAGTCTTAGAAATAGAAGAGTTTATTGTGCCGTTACGAATCAAAGTACTGATAGTATTAAACAAATAGAGAACGATGATTGGAAGCCAGCGACGTTGATTCTGAGAAAACAATGATCTCTTCTTTTCAGCACAAATCTGAAAAAGTGTCAGATAAATATTTCAAGATCATTTTTAAAGCAGAGTAAAATAAAAGTAACTACTTAAATTCAATTTTGTTAATGTTCAGTTGAATTTAAAATTAATCTTCTTTAAATAGGTAATGAATACGTTACTCAACCCTATGCAACAATAAAGAATATGTTTGCCCCGTATGTATATATGTATAGGTTTTGCCAGAACATCAGCACAAACCTGGCTATATGGTGTGGAGGAAGCTCTGGGTAGCAAAAACAATAAAAGCACATATTTTTCTTATATAGTTAGGAAGACAAGCCTTACCAACCAAAAGTAAATATGCATCACGAGACGAGATATAAAATGGACAACTGCAAAGATATTCCAAAATTGTCCCCAAACAGACTCAAATGAAAATATTATACAAGGAGATAAGAGCTGTAAGTAGATAATTCAAAATATATAAAATAAATTAAAGTATGATTTAAACGTATTAAAATGTGCTTAAAGTAGTCAACCTCTGTTCCTTGAATGTTGACTTCGCATCCCTAATTCTCACCTCCAAGCCCCCATCCAATCCCCTCACCGATAGTTTCCAGATTCATGACACTATGGGGGAGGCTGGTTGGAAGTGGGGATTCAGAGATGCCTAATAGTAATGCTGGACCTTAGCGACTTTTATGCATATTTCTTTCTTAAAAGATACTCCTTTTACTGTCCAGAGACAAATAGATGACACATTGTCGGATATAATTACAACACAATAGATACTGTAATACCTTTATGGTATTACAAGTGGAGTTTTCCATATATAATCATTCAGTGTGTCAAGATTATTTCAGGTTAAATGTTGGGTTGTGAAATAATGCTTCATTTACTAAACTGTAGCATTGATTACTCACTTTTATTCATCACTGATAATGCCTACCATGTGTGAATTGCTTTTCTCCATTCCTCCTGAACGTATTGCCCCACCCATCCCACCATTGCTTAAATCGCCAGCTATATTTTCTATGGATGTGTATTCTGTGTTTTATACTAAGTATGCGTATAAAAACTTGTTCTGGTCGTTATATTTTCATACTGGTGTGATGAGTATCGAGAAATTCATTCGATGGCATCAATTCTACAAGGCCCGGCAGGTCAACAACAAGCAGAAAGAAGTTCACATGTTGAACGTTACCGTACACTATTCGTTTCCAGGTCGGACCACTTGTGCGTCATGCAGGAATTTCTCACGAATAGTTTAAGAAATCAATTATCTTACCTTCTTGAAATATGGTATACCAAAGCCAGGAATATGATATTAGTCCAAAAATAATTGACTTCAACCATCCGGTGGAGTGCTGTTACACACGCAGTGTGACACAGGATTGTGTTGGAATCAACGTGTCCAGCTGAAGAAACACATTTTTGTCAGACTTTAGTTTCAACAATAAGTTAGAACTGATGTTACTGTTCTCTTCACAAGATCTTTACTATGCAGAACTTGCTAGTTTATTTTAAGGTTCAAAATAGTATAAGATTGACAGGGACTATTTTGAACCGCATTACGACTCATTGCATCATCGGTTGGTTGTACTCTCGCTCGATTCACATCGCAATTCATATGTCCGTTTTGTTCATTTTTACGGAATCACATGTATGAATGTATAAACAAGATTAAGAGTAAATACGCACACCACGGACATTGAGAGGACAACTTAATTCTGCCTTAATTTTGTCTTCAAAGGCATTTTTATGTGCAGTTTAAACAGTTTACTTGGTTACCGCCATAGCTAACCCTGAGACGGACAAGCATAGATTGGCTAGCAGAGGTCATGTGATGTGAACAGGAGTCTATAAATACGGGTGCAGACAGTGCCGTGGCAGATAGCTGTCAGAGCGGCAAAGCATGAACATTTAAGTGGGAAAGAATTTCGGCCTTGTATTCAAAATCCAATCAGAAACCATATATTATTATTACATAACTAATATTAAATTTTGTTTAATGCTAGAAAATTTCAAAAGTGAATCAAATTATTATTCTCAAGTAATTTTAAGTATCTCTATTATATGATTGCCATTCAATTTGACTGCCTTATAACTATTATGCCATAATTCTTTACAAAGCTGCTGCTACTATTTCCCACCACAAGCTCAAGTGCACTAAGCACTAAAATAAATTTTACATTGAGAGATTACGCTACTATGTAAGAATGTGTTATAGTCAATCCAATAAATTAAGCTGGTATTGTGCATAGGAATAAAATAATTAATTTAAATATAAAATTGCGTATTATAACGTCGACTTTTGGCTACTAGATAAACACTTGTGAGCTCCATATTATCAGAAGTTGAGAGTGTTGTGACAAACACATTGCTGACTTAACTTACTATGCTATATTTAAAAGCATGCTCTATCTCACCTTTATTATTTGATTAAATATTTTACACCGACAACTCTGGTTTTTTGCGATATAACCCTTTAGGGTGTTACAATACCAGTATTAAATCAACTTTGAATTTATACGTGTATCAAAAATAAGAATTTACCATACACATGAAAATTACTTGATTAAAAATACAATCAAAACAAGCAAACAAACAAAAAATTTAAATTTAAAAAAATTTAAAAAATAAAATAAAGCCGAGTCAGCCTCACGACTCGTTCCGTTCCTGATCCCGGCATTGAACATTGGGCTTATAAATATTCAGGCTAACGATCCACCTACTGAGCCATTTCAGATGACGAAGGTAAGGAAAGGAAAAGAACGTCATTTATTTTTACATTCCAAAGTCATAGTAGTGGTAAGATTTGTATTGCTTTGACCAATAAGAGTCTTGAATGAACCGTTGTTTTGGGTTACTCTTGGTTGCGTGTCGTGTACATGGCAGTATAATAATACAGAGAGTCATTACACATTGAAAGGTAGGAGAGGCGTAAAACTCATTCGCCGACTTGATACAGCGATTGCATCATGTTGGAAATAAATATGCTAAATTCTCTGAGATTTTCCCTACCGTGATGTCATAAGTGCGGGTTGTCCCTATGGTGTTGTATGTGCGTCCTCCCTTTTGAAGCATAATAACGTTAAGGATTTGTGGAGAGTCCGACTAACGGAAACGAAGAAACGAAATGAATGTCTGGCCAGAGATGGGGAATTCTCAATAAATTTTTAGGTAGATTTCTCTATTCAGCAGTAATGAATGTTCTTAAGAAGGTGAAACTTAAGGAAGGTGTGATTCTTATTTCATGCCAGACAGATGATGTTATTTGAAAAATCTGCAAATAGCGTTTATCCCTAACATGTCCATGAATCGGTCACGGTTATACGAATTAAAAAGCTTGTATACCGTATATGGTGACATAAACATTATGACCTCGTGGCGCAACGGTAGCGCGTCTGACTCCAGATCAGAAGGTTGCGTGTTCGAATCACGTCGAGGTCACGAAATCTTTTATTCAAAGAATGAAGAGCCAAGTTACTGTAGGACAAATATATATGGCATCTGTCAGAAATCCCAGGTAACACGTTCCTACATTTGGAGATAAAGGTAAAGACACTCATTTGGAGGTTCGAATTGGCTTTTGGTACGATAAGATTTTTTTGAGACATTTTGGTTGTGACTTTGCTGTGCCAGAAGGGGCTTTTAATCAAGTGGCTATACAGACGTTTTATCTTGGAGGGAACTTTGATGGTTTTTATGCCCTTGCACCGTTATTAAGATATAGGAATGTACAATATGTTTGATTCACATATTTCTGCGTGGGACGTTACTGCTTTTCTGTGTATGATTTAGTGGCCCATCGCTTTGGATGATATCTCTTAGTGGGTGTCACGTTCTTGCATGATCATATCAGAGTTTTTTGTATAGAAACAAAAGTTGTTGAAGTCGCCTATATATATGCTCAGGAGCAGCTAAGTACTATTAGGCTGTTTCCAATTGAGACCTATCTAAAATGAACCAGAAAATAGTCAATATAAACAAACAAGAATAATTGTGGACTGTTTTTATAGACAGAAATATGATTTTTTTAAAGTACAAATCTTGATATCGACATGACACACACAGACAAAAATAAATAAAAAAAAGTACGTAAATCGCTGACGTTTTAATCAATTATATGGTGGGTTGAAAGACATACGGTGCACGAAAAGAAAAGTGTTCCTTGTTCTAATATAGGCACTTAAGTGACAAAGTCTTAGAAATAGAAGAGTTTATTGTGCCGTTACGAATCAAAGTACTGATAGTATTAAACAAATAGAGAACGATGATTGGAAGCCAGCGACGTTGATTCTGAGAAAACAATGATCTCTTCTTTTCAGCACAAATCTGAAAAAGTGTCAGATAAATATTTCAAGATCATTTTTAAAGCAGAGTAAAATAAAAGCAACTACTTAAATTCAATTTTTTTAATGTTCAGTTGAATTTAAAATTAATCTTCTTTAAATAGGTAATGAATACGTTACTCAACCCTATGCAACAATAAAGAATATGTTTGCCCCGTATGTATATATGTATAGGTTTTGCCAGAACATCAGCACAAACCTGGCTATATGGTGTGGAGGAAGCTCTGGGTAGCAAAAACAATAAAAGCACATATTTTTCTTATATAGTTAGGAAGACAAGCCTTACCAACCAAAAGTAAATATGCATCACGAGACGAGATATAAAATGGACAACTGCAAAGATATTCCAAAATTGTCCCCAAACAGACTCAAATGAAAATATTATACAAGGAGATAAGAGCTGTAAGTAGATAATTCAAAATATATAAAATAAATTAAAGTATGATTTAAACGTATTAAAATGTGCTTAAAGTAGTCAACCTCTGTTCCTTGAATGTTGACTTCGCATCCCTAATTCTCACCTCCAAGCCCCCATCCAATCCCCTCACCGATAGTTTCCAGATTCATGACACTATGGGGGAGGCTGGTTGGAAGTGGGGATTCAGAGATGCCTAATAGTAATGCTGGACCTTAGCGACTTTTATGCATATTTCTTTCTTAAAAGATACTCCTTTTACTGTCCAGAGACAAATAGATGACACATTGTCGGATATAATTACAACACAATAGATACTGTAATACCTTTATGGTATTACAAGTGGAGTTTTCCATATATAATCATTCAGTGTGTCAAGATTATTTCAGGTTAAATGTTGGGTTGTGAAATAATGCTTCATTTACTAAACTGTAGCATTGATTACTCACTTTTATTCATCACTGATAATGCCTACCATGTGTGAATTGCTTTTCTCCATTCCTCCTGAACGTATTGCCCCACCCCACCCACCATTGCTTAAATCGCCAGCTATATTTTCTATGGATGTGTATTCTGTGTTTTATACTAAGTATGCGTATAAAAACTTGTTCTGGTCGTTATATTTTCATACTGGTGTGATGAGTATCGAGAAATTCATTCGATGGCATCAATTCTACAAGGCCCGGCAGGTCAACAACAAGCAGAAAGAAGTTCACATGTTGAACGTTACCGTACACTATTCGTTTCCAGGTCGGACCACTTGTGCGTCATGCAGGAATTTCTCACGAATAGTTTAAGAAATCAATTATCTTACCTTCTTGAAATATGGTATACCAAAGCCAGGAATATGATATTAGTCCAAAAATAATTGACTTCAACCATCCGGTGGAGTGCTGTTACACACGCAGTGTGACACAGGATTGTGTTGGAATCAACGTGTCCAGCTGAAGAAACACATTTTTGTCAGACTTTAGTTTCAACAATAAGTTAGAACTGATGTTACTGTTCTCTTTGCAAGTTCTTTACTATGCAGAACTTGTTAGTTTATTTTAAGGTTCAAAATAGTATAAGATTGACAGGGACTATTTTGAACCGCATTACGACTCATTGCATCATCGGTTGGTTGTACTCTCGCTCGATTCACATCGAAATTCATTTGTCCGTTTTGTTCATTTTTACGGAATCACATGTATGAATGTATAAACAAGATTAAGAGTAAATACGCACACCACGGACATTGAGAGGACAACTTAATTCTGCCTTAATTTTGTCTTCAAAGGCATTTTTATGTGCAGTTTAAACAGTTTACTTGGTTACCGCCATAGCTAACCCTGAGACGGACAAGCATAGATTGGCTAGCAGAGGTCATGTGATGTGAACAGGAGTCTATAAATACGGGTGCAGACAGTGCCGTGGCAGATAGCTGTCAGAGCGGCAAAGTATGAACATTTAAGTGGAAACGAATTTCGGCCTTGTATTCAAAATCCAATCAGAAACCATATATTATTATTACATAACTAATATTAAATTTTGTTTATTGCTAGAAAATTTCAAAAGTGAATCAAATTATTATTCTCAAGTAATTTTAAGTATCTCTATTATATGATTGCCATTCAATTTGACTGCCTTATAACTATTATGCCATAATTCTTTACAAAGCTGCTGCTGCTATCTCCCACCATACTGCTCAAGTGCACTAAGCACTAAAATAAATTTTACATTGAGAGATTACGCTACTATGTAAGAATGTGTTATAGTCAATCCAATAAATTAAGCTGGTATTGTGCATAGGAATAAAATAATTAATTTAAATATAAAATTGCGTATTATAACGTCGACTTTTGGCTACTAGATAAACACTTGTGAGCTCCATATTATCAGAAGTTGAGAGTGTTGTGACAAACACATTGCTGACTTAACTTTCTATGCTATATTTAAAGACATGTTCTATCTCACCTTTATTATTTTATTTAATATTTTACACCGAGAACTTTGGTTTTTTGCGATATAACCCTTTAGGGTGTTACACTACTAGTATTAAATCAACTTTGAATTTATACGTGTATCAAAAATCAGAATTTACCATACACATGAAAATTACTTGATTGAAAATATAATCAAAACAAGGAAACAGAAAAAAAATGTAAAATGTTTTAAAAAAATTTTTAAAAAAATAAAGCCGTGTCAGCCGCACGACTGGTTCCGTTCCTGATCCCGGCATTGAACATTGGGCTTATAAATCTTCAGGCTAACGCTAGTAGTTGAGGGGGGGGGTAAATAGGTTATGGGGGGGGCACTATAGGTACAAACGGGAATTTAGCATTGCGGGGGGCACTATAGGTACCAACGGGAATTTGACATGGCGGGGGGCACTATAGGTACCAACGGGAAATTAGCATTGGGGCCTCTACGGGTACCAACGGGAATGGAACATGGCGGGGGGCACTATAGGTACAAACGGGAATTAAGCATTGGGGGCACTTGGGGTACCAACGGAAAAAGAAAAAAAAATGGAATATAGCAATCATGGAAAAAATTAATCTTTTCTTGAAAAATGGGTGGCCCTGAAAAGAGCCGTTGGAGATTTTTTACTTCCTCCAACATTTGGGTAGGAAGCCTGGGAGGTGGAACTTGTTGTTTTTCTTCTGTGGCATCCAATAGGGATGTCCCAATCGCCTGAACTTGTCCTGGATTTTCATTCAGTTCAAGTTCAGGCGATTGAATTCCTCTTCTTTCTTGATTTTTTTTTTCATTAGCCCACATAGCCTTTATCTTTTGGACTTCCTGCTCCATAATTTTTTTAATGATGGTTTTAGCTCGGAGCAGGGCCGCTTCTTGTCGAGTGAGGATTGGACACTCCAAATCTTCTTCTAACTCTTTCAAGCGATCCATGGCTTCTTTAAGAAGCCCCACTCGACAAGGTGAGGAGTTCTTCATCTTCATCTTTTTTTCTTCCTCCTCCTTTACGTCTTGAATTAGGCTCTTGGCCATATTTATGTGGGCTAAGTCTTGTATCACGCAGTGTAGGTTCACTGGATGCCACCACATCATTCTTTCTCTATAATACTGGACTTCCACCATCCAGTCCCAGGCTTCCTGTAGATTTTCCACTATATTCATTTCTTGCTGGCTTGTCTTGTTGAGTGAAGTGTGAATGGTGCGACTGCAGAAGGCGCTGCTTTATATGCTAGAAGCGCGGACGTGAAGGAAAATATCCAAAGACAAAATCTTATCACACCTTAAAACCAAAACACATCTTTTATCAAACACAAACACACACCACACTATCCTTTTTTAAATTTTTTATCAAACACACACCACACTCTCCTTTTTTTATATTTTTTTATTATCAAACACACTCTATACAAACACACAAACATACACACACCTATATATGGCAATTATGAAAATTAATCTTTTCTTGTGAAATGGGTGGCCCTGAAAAGGGCCGTTTGGTTTTAGAGTGCATCTAGAGGTGTGGGCACCTCCCTGGCTTGGCCCGACACGCGGGACAGCTCCCCTCCATGTTTTTTCGCTTACACTACAAAATGGAGCTGTAAAGGCCGACGGAGGATGAGTCGCTTCAGGCTCCCAATCCTCCATCATCCGGTGGGGTCTAATGGGAATCTTCTTTTCCTGTTCCTCCGCCTCCCTCTTCTCCACTTCATCGAGAAGGTGCCACGCCACCTCTAGATGAACTCGGATTTGTCTTACAATTTCTATCTTATTCATCTTGATAGATAAATGCGGTAGCTCAACTGTGAAGGTGTTGTTTTAATATAGTAGAAGCGCGGACGTGAAGGAAAACATCCCTTTCACCTAAAAAAACATTACCCCACTACCCGCGTCTGACGTCATCCCTATGACGTCATTCTAGGCTTCGCGGATTTTGCACTCCATTAACCTTACCCCAAAACCACAGGCCCAGTGCGCGGACCTAAAAGAAACACCTTTTACAAATTTTTATCAAACATACAAACACACCACCCTTTTTTATTTTTAATTTTATTTTTATCAAACACAAACACACAATCCTTTTTTTTTTAATCAAACACACACCACAAACATACCATCCATTTTTTAAAATTTTTTATCAAACACAAACCACACAATCCTTTTTTTAATCAAACACACACCACACCATTTATTTTTATAAAGTTTTTTTTATATCAAACACACACCACACTCTCTATACAAACATTTTTTTTTTTTGGGGGGGGAAAGGGAATTTTTTGTTTGGTGGGTAAAACACAAACACACACACACACACACACACATACAAACACATATATATGGCAATGATATGAAAATTAATCTTTTCTTGATTAATGGGTGGCCCTGAAAAGGGCCGTTGGGGTTAAGAAGTTATGTTGTTTTAACTTCTAGTTGCGACAGCAGTAGTAGTAGCAGCCGCAGCAGGGCGGCCACTTTTAGCCACTGGTCTCGTGGCTGCTGATGGACAAGCTCTCTTTCTGGTAAAAGAGAAGGCAACTTCATCACAATCTATCTTACAGCTGACTTCTCCGTCTGGTAGTTTCATGGACGGCAAGAGTTGTTGTTGTTGCTGTTGTTGTTGTCTTTGCTGCTGCTGTTGCTGCTGCAGTCTTTGTCTCTCCTCCCATTCCGTTCTGTCCCTGATGATTTCTTCCCTCAGGACTTCTTCCACCAGATCATGAGCCATTTGTAGGAAGATCATCGTCTTTCTCTCAGGGTTGGTCTCCATCAAATGATACTTTACCCTCTGCATATTCACCATAGCGTAGTTCAGTTTGCTTATCTTGGCTGCTGCCATCTTCTTGAAGTGTTGTTGAGATCTTGACGAGTCAACGAGAGTGACTACACTGATGATGATGATGCTTAAATTAACGTCGTGTGCGCCCATTCGGGCATGAACGACGATTTACCCCCATTGCGTGCGAAGCACGCAATGAGGGATTAGAATGTGTGCTATGCACACTTATTATATTTGTCCAGTGGGTTACAGAGCTGCAATCCACTAGACTAAATTTTTGCGTGTATGGACGCTATTTTCACACTGCTCCATCGCTACATGGTGTCCCCACTAAGGGGGTTCATTGAAGGAGTGATATGGAACGGTGCGTGTATTTAAATTCTAAAAAAAATTTTTTGAATATTTTTTCCTGTTCATAGGAATAGAACCGCAATGTTTACAGGATTACTTATTTGTTGCGATGACTCTGTCAGGGCGCGGCAAAGGAGGCAAGGGTCGGCTGGCTGCGCCGTCGCGTCTCAGGTTGCTCCGGCTGGTCCAGGGTTATTTAACGTTTAATAATTTAGATAAATTTTGGCCGAAAGAAGAAAGTATTTGTTGAAGTATAACAAATTTTGAAGGTTATGTTTGTATCATATGGCTGTTGTTATTGGTTAAGGAGAGAGAGAAGAAAGAAAAATAAAATATATAAAAACAATGTCTGTCGTTGTAAAAAAAAAAAAAAAAAAAAAAAAAAAAAAAAAAAAATTGCGGGGGGAGTTGCCACTTTGTGTAGCTGGGCCTGATGGTTCGGGATTTAGAACCACCTTATAAAGCTAATTTAGTTGTACAGGTACTTTAATATTAAAAACGTTTCAGAAGTTTAGTAACCGCTTTGTGCAGTTTGGGCCTGATGGTTTGGACTTGTAACCACCTTATGCGTTTAATTTACGTGTGGTTTTTATTTATAACTATATTCTTAAGTTAATTTATCAAATGACTACACTGGCCAACGCACCGCTTTATATGCTTGAAGCGCGGACGCGATGGAAAACATGGGGTTCAGATCGAGAGTGAGAAAATGGATAGAGGTAATAACTTCAGATCGATAGAAAGAGATAGATAGAGCATATCCATTTTGTTTTTCAATTTCAATAAACCACACAACACGGTTTTTTCAAAAATCAACATTTTTTAATGAACAAGAAGAAGCTTCTCTAACATAAAAAAGGTAAACAAAGAACAAGATATTAAACAGGAACGTATTTACAGGGTTGACAACGTTGGGAAGGTAAACTAAACTTCCACTTTTCTACATCTACAGCATTCTGATGCACACTACGTTTCTGAGCTAAAGATAAGAGATAACCATAACGTTCACAAAACCATCGTTCTACTTTAGCATCGTTTCGAGCATAGTCTCTATCAAAACAAGTCACTAAATGTTCCAAGGAATATCCGAGACTGCGTTGATGAAGAAAATGTACACAATATTGTCCGCACACCATTGAATCCGATCCTTGTAATCTAACATTATTGAATCGAGTGGAAACGGCATTTCTTCTCGTAAAGTCGATGATGTCGTCTTCTAAAGGGGGTAATCCACAAGAATCAAAATATTCCACACCACCACCACTGTGATCGTTGGGAAAGTACACGGCTACCCAATGGGTTCCTGGTCGATGACTGTCGTCGGTATTGATGACATAAGCATGAACGTCTTTAGGTTTGCGATGAGGTAGTTCATCTTTAGCACACACCACAGGATTCCAAGAAGAAGTGTAGGAACTGCGAGTCAACAGGTAATGAAGTTCCCTGGTATCCATTTTTTTCACAGGTAACGAAAAGTCATCAATTCACACTTGACTTTTTGCTTGAATTGGTCTCTCGAGTAAGTCGATGAATCACGGACAGTCTCTATAGCCTTTTGTAAATGAGCTTCGATGCGTCGGATCTCCAGAGGAGTGAGTGGAGGTGAAGAAGAATGCTGCAAGTCTTTATACCATTGTCTCAACACCTTTTCTTCCGAGATCTGAGACCAGGCGTCCTCCATATATTCGTCCATTTTTTCTTGTGCACTCATCATCAAACATTTGTCGTGTTGTTTCTGGCTCGGATGATCGATTTGACATCCATGACAATCTTTCATAGACAGTTCTGTAATTTTGGAACCCATTGCCGTAGCAAAACAAGAGACTAAATGTTGTTCGTGTTCTGGCCATCTTGATGGCATACATGGAATAAATCCAGCAAACTCGGGAACAGTATTATTCTCTTCTTCTTTTGGAAGTTCTGGATGAATCAACCCGTCATCATCAGTGGTAGTTTGTTACTGTTGTGCTTCACAAAATCCCTCATCATTATCTATCTCCATAGGTTCTTCTTCTACGTGTTGCATCTTTTTTTTTTTCCTCTAATAGTCTAGAATTACTTCTCTCAAACTGTTGATCTCTAGAGTATTATCAAATTCTGCATACAAGACGACGTTCACTGTCTCGGGTAGAGGATTTGCAAACTGAAGTTCCACACGAAGTGGGCCTGATTTTATGGGGTGGAAATGTCCTTCGTCGCTGCCTTGGTCCGGAGTGAAATCAAAACCTCACAAGGCATACCCTCCTGCATAATCCTGGTACAAAATACCGTGGCTGGTGTTGGTGCCTAACTGTCCTGTGGCTTCAAACAGACTCAAGTAAGATCGCAGGTAATTTTTCTCGGCAAAGTCAGGTTCAGAAGGTCTAGTACACAATGCCTTGCCATCTCGACTGACTTCTATCTTTTTGACGTCAAAGTGCTTGAAGTTGAACGGATTTTCTTTGTGGGATCCATTGAAGGCTGAATTTTTGACGATGCCAATCAGCAAACGTTTGGGTAGCTGTCCTTGGAAGACGTGATCTTTGACTTTGGATTGGGCTCCAGTGCCAATGGTAAATGTTTTCACTTCCACTCGTCGCACAGGATACTTGGCAGTGGTTCTGCTCAAGGTTTGACTGATGTCGTTGACTACTTTAGGTAAGACTTCTACACGGCGCACGTAAAGTCTGGTTTCTTGGATGAAGGTTTTCCACAGGTTGTTGTCACCAGTGGCCGTCAAATGGAAAGCAGTACTACTGCGATTCAGTCTCAGGCGTACATCTACTCCGTTCAACAAATACTTGTCTTGCAACCACATGTCCAAATGCAAACGATCCATCAGTTCTAAAGGGCGGCCTCTAATTTTCTCTCGACGGGCGTTAAATCCCACATTGTACGGGGTTTCTGGAGTTATATTTTCAGTTAGATCGTCATCAGCCTTCGTAACTTTCGCCGGTACAGTCGCAAGTGTGTCGTTGAAGATATCAACAATCTTTGTATTGGGGGGGGGGGCCTCCTTTCTCGTTCCCGCGGTGTCAGGTTTCCAGACCACCGAAGCATCCAGATGAGTTTTCTTGGCTTCTTTTCCGTACGTCAAGAGATTTTCCAAGTAAGCACAGTAAGGGTAAGTATCCAAACTGCTGCTAACCAGTTTGTTATTCAAGTACAAATCTATTCCGCTGAACAAGGAATGCATGAAATTATTGACGGGTGCCACTAGGTTATCGGCATTTGGAGGGGCACCATCCTTCGTTTCGGCCACTTTGAGTTTCAGGTACAAGTAGCTGTTATTCAGATCGATGTAATCTTCGGTTTGTCCCTTGATTTCAAATTCGATAATAGCTGAATCCGTCAAAGACGATACAGGATGAAATTCTACCCATTGGGATTCTTGCATCGTCATCATGGTGGGAGGCATGGAAAACAGATCCAGTTCTGACTTGGTACATTCGCAAGAATCTCGGTGCATCATTTTTTTCAATGGCTTTTAGTAATCAAACACGTCTAATTCTCTGACGGTTCTTCTTTTCTTATTCTTTTTTGAACCACCGTGTGGTTTTTTATGAACTCTGAATGGATATCGACGTCGTCTCTTTCTGCCTTGTCCTTGCTGTGAAGTGGAGGAAGAAGTAATGCCAGGGCCAGAAGCGTGAAGTGAATTTAAAGGACTCTCTCGGAGACCCAAAAGATCTTTGCCAGTGTGCATCAACACATTTTTTCCTGCTCTCATAAAGGCTTCTTTGGGATTTTGTTTGTCGATGAGGACGTTTTGCAGAAATTCTTTTCCTTGCGTCAAAGCGGCATCTTTTAAGGCATGAAATCCTCGAGTCACCATGGATTTCAAAATAGGGGCTACCGTCCGAAAAGCCGATTTTAACATATCTCCTAAACCGTGTCCTCGTTGTCGAGCCACTCCTCGGTACACTGGATACATTTTTTGTTTGTTACAATTCGTCAGAGAACTTTTTTCGAAAATGTAGTTTCACCGTGACTTTTCCTTTGTCAATGAATGGCACATCTTGTCCCAAATCTCCTTTTATACTAATGTTGACACTGTCAAAATACGATTTACTGACTGGAAGATAATGAGGATGTACAAATTCACGGTGAACGTGAAACGTGTTTCCACCTTCTTCGTACGCACCAGCAGAAGTATCCACTTTGAAAAGAATGACTCTCAGTAAGGGAGCGGCTGTGTGTCCCACCACGTTGTATTCTACCACATCGGAGTACACAAACATTAAATTCAGTCCAACGTTCAATTCGATAGGGGTGCGAAAAGCCTCTCCGAAATCTGTGTATGTGTGGATTGTTCGATCACCATGATAGCTTTTATTTCCACCCAAAATTTCAAACAACCCAGAAGAAAAAGTGATGGTCATGAATTTTCAGTCGTGAATCTGAAAGTTGCCTTTGTCAACTTTGTCATCGAATGGCTTCCCCCCATACCCTTTCAAAAATTGTAAGACGAAACGGAATGCCACAGGATGGTATTTGATCTCTACCCATTTTTTTTTTCCAAGGCTTTGCCAAATTGGGCTTCGAATACGGCCGCAATCGTCTCCACCAAATGTTGAGCACTAAAATAATACCCTTCAGGAATTCTCATGCGATAGGTCGAGTAGGGAGGATTGCCCTTTTGTGTACCTATTTTTTTCCAATTTCAGGATCATGGGCGTCCAAATCTTTTTGAACTTTTTCGTTATAGATTCATACGTCAAAAACGGTTTGATTTCCAGACACATTCTTGATTCGCGTAGCATGAATGATTTCTACCAAAGCCACTTCCCAATGAGCGTCGTGATCCAATTGGATGGCCTGAGGTAATTTGGCCATGAAACAACATAATTTGTTGTTGGGAAACACATCCATGGAACTGTCACTGGGTAAAGTTAAATAAAATTGGTCATTCATAGTAGGTCCAAAGTTTTGGCGTCCGAGGAGTCACTCGAGTTCAAATGATGTTCAAAGGGTTCCAAAAGAGGAGTGGTATTATGGTGACTGGAAGAAGGTGGTGGACTGGCGTTGGTCGTACTACCGTGGTGTTGGCTGCTGTTGTTGTGGTGACTGTTGTCCGTCGTCGTAGTAAATTTCAAAGAGGGACTGGGTAAAAGATAACCGATGCAACTGCTGAGTAAAATGGTCCACAATTGTTTGTCTCCTTGTTGCAAACTCAAATTGGCAATAGCTGCTCCGATGACACAATACACCACAAAAATTTGGCAGAAAAAGACGATTTGATTTTTAGGCACACGTTCTCCGCACCACACCCAGAGCGGTTGTTTTTGTAATTCTTGAAGAGAAGAACTCTGCGAAGGAGTCGAGGTCGTGGTTGTGTTGAATGGCATGTTAGGTTACTTCTTCTTCTTCTTTTTATAGTCGACGACTTGGGAAGCGGCAATCCAAGAATCAAAACTAGGAGGATATCCTTTCCAACGTACTTTGACTTCTTCTACTCGACGTTTGCTTTCGATGTCGTACAAGGCGTCTTCTTTTTTGGTCACTCGTTGTAACTCAGGCAAGTAAAATGTTCCTTTGAGCATTTCACCGTGCATGTCTTCCAATTTATAGACGGGAGGATGGCGTCCACGCACGGGTGTAGTGACACGAAACAATTCGGTGGTCCAGTTGGGTAAATAACCTTTGTCAAACGTGCGTTTGATTTTTACGATGCGAACCCAATCTCTCGTCTTCAACTCCAGCAAGGTTTTTTTCTGAGGTGGTCTGCTCTGGGGTGTACCAAACAATCGATCAAACACGGTCGCTTAATTTTCAGGGCTGACCACTTCGTGGGCACATCCGATGGTACGATTGATTGTACGCTTTGACCAAACGGGGTAACACGTCGATGTACTTGAGAGTATGTTGATGTGTAAAATATTTCCATGCGTTCTTTCAAAGTTCTTTGAAAACGTTCCACGATACTGGCTTTGGTTTCAGGATTTTCGGTGGTAAAAAAATGAATCTGTCTTTGTTTCAATTCTTTTTGAAAAGCTTGGTTTAGAAATTCGGTGCCTTTGTCAGTTTGCCATCGTAAAGGGTGACGACCACTTTGTTTCAAGACCAATTTTAAGGCACGTACCAATTCGGTACTGCTTTTAGAAGTCAAAGGCACGACCCAAGCAAATTTGGAAAACACGTCGATGACACAAAACAAATATTTGTGACCACGATTGTAGGCTGCCAAATGAGAGACGTCGGCTAAATCGGCTTGCCATTGATGATCGATGCCTTCCACTTGGGTTGGACTTCCAGAAAATTTTCGTCGAATGGGATTGTGTAACGTGTACGTCGATTGTTCTTGTAACCATTGTCATACTTCTGGCAAACGTACACTTTTCAATTTACTTTTAGCAGCTCGATATAATTTTTGAACTCCTCCGTAACCAGCAGCATGGCCAGGATTGTAATAAAGGCTGGCTAAAAGTTTCTCCATGGTTTGATTCCTCAATAAGTCAACCAAGTACCAATGCTCTTTTCTTCGTGGGGTATCTTTTTAGATTGCAATGCTTTACGTGTCGGACGAGCCACTAGTGTAAAGGAGGATGTTTGAACAGGGGTCATCGGTTCTGTTTTGACTTCAGTCTTCACTTCTTCCTTTTTCTCTTCTGATGGCAATGGGGTAGACAACATCTTTTTCATCCAACCCGGTGTGGCTAACTTTCGTATTTTTTTAGGAGGTGGAGTTTGTAACGCTTCTTCTTCTTCTTCTTTTACTGTCATCCCTGTGGCGGTGTCTGTTTTAGTGGTGGTGGTGACTTTAGGTTCGCTTTTCATCAGGGCTTTGAAATCTCTCAGAGTGGGTGGAGCTGTTTCGTCTACAGCTTTTTGGTGAAAGAGTTGCAGACGTTATAAGAGTTGACCGTACCGTTGGATTTTTCTGTTTCTGACAAATCGCTTCGTTCCATCAGCGTTTGTAATTCTTGCTGTAACTGTGACATCTCGTTGAGATTAGGATTGGGTGGTAAATGAGGTATCCGTTGTTCGTTCCAACGATGGAATTCCATCCATCGTTTGTAAGGCACTAAAGTCAGTTTTCGTCCATCCATTTCATCCAAAGATATAAAAATGTGTGGTCTTTCCAGGGAAGGGTGTCCTTTTTATCCTCTTTTTTTATCGCATGACACCTCCTAAAAGCGGTCCAGCAATCGTTCCTAACAAAGGAGCCGCTATTTTTAACAACGGTCCTATCAGCATGGGTAGAAATCCTCCTCGTTGCACCAACATTTTTTTTCTTTTGTTGGAGAGGTATTTTCTTTTTGACCATTTGGCGAAGAACGTTCCGATGTTTGCCTAATTTTTGTTTCTGTATCTTGGACAAAGGTACCGTTCCTTTCAAGACATTCAAACAAAATTCACACACGGTATCGATGATTTCTTTTGGGGCTGATTGAATGAGTTGTTTTCGCATGGGAGGATTGGATTTGGTCAGGACAGACAAGACGTCCCAATGTTTAGCGAGACGAGGTGGAAGTCGTCCTTGTTTGGTTTTCTTCTTTTGGTGGTGGTGGTGTGCACGTTTGGGAGCCATCTTAGAGGTTAGGAGTAAGTCTGAAGTTTCTGGCAGGGCACCCTTCTATTTTATACTGGAACACGTCTCCACTGATTGTCCGCACGACGTACCATCTTCATGACAGGCCTCACTCGACGTTGAGGTGTTTTCAATGGACTAAATCGTCTCAATTCTTCTTTGGATAAATCCACTAAACTTTGTAACACGCCGGTTCTCTCTTGGACTTTGGTTTTAGGGGACGGTACTTTGTTCGCGGCCTCTGCCATGGCCAGATCAGCCGAAGTCGAGGATCCCGAAGTGGTGACTTTCGAAATGGGTTTCCATTTTTGCATCAAATTAGGAAATACTTGTGTTAAGTCGGGTTTGGTAGGCATCATCATGAAGGGAGGTGAAGAAGACGAAGAAGTGGACGCAAGAGGAGACCTCGTCACTGATGGTTGTTGTGGTGGTGTCTTGCGGGTGAACGTTTGCGTCCTGGCAGCAGTACCTCTCTTGCGGGTGCCAGTGGTGGTGGTGGCGGTGGGTGTTTTCTTCTTCTTGGCAGAACTTTTCCTTTTCTTGGGGGGCTTTCTTTTTAGGGCTTTTCTTTTTTGTGGCTTTCTTTTTGGGACTTTTCTTTTTTTGGTTTTTTTTGGGGGGTTTTTTGGCTTGGGCATTAGGATCCCATTTCAAAAGTGAACGAATCATAACCCCTCCTACAGATCCGCTACCTCCAGGGGTTAAAATGATATGCGTTTTAGTCCGTGGATCGATTCTAGGATCAGCTAGTTGTGACAACGCCACTTTATGTTTTTGAAAAAAACGTTGAGTTTGATGAGGGATGTGAATGATGCCTTGCAGCAATTGACGTGCCGTCAAAGTAAACCATCGTAACACTTCTTTGAGACTAGCTTCTAACAAATGAGCACGGACTTGTGCATTTTTTTCGCGATTGATGTCATACAAGGCACGAATCAATTTAGCCGAAGGATGAGCTTGAAAGGAAGTCATCTCGAAGACTGTGAGACAGAAATGACGTAGTGGATGTTTTTATAGTTTTTTTCAGAGTGTGGCTTAAGGGGACGTGTAAATGACAGGGCCTCCTTCTTGACACCAATGGTGAAACAATTGGGCACGAAATCTCAAATAGGCAGGAGTGGTCGGTTTTAAGTCGATGAGTAAATACGCATGAGGTGTTTGAGTGGCATCGTCGTACGCATAATTCAACCAAGGAGTGCCTAACTGTTTGGCTAACACTTGCACTTGAGATTTGTCTCTGGGGCTTTTAAACAATACCACGTAAGGAGCGTTGAGACTGATGGTACGATGGGCTTTACTTTGAGAAATAAATTTTGAGTAATGTAAATGATGCTGGCATTTCGATGGTGTCCTTTTCGTGTAAACCAAAGTTTAATTTCTTCGTCTTCTCCTAACATGTCGTCGAAGATGACCAGATATGTTTGACTCACGTCAGACACGATCCCATCGTCTTCGCGAGGGATGCCTTCTACAAACGAAATGGCGTCTCCTTGACTTTCACGAAGTAAGGTGTAAGACGGTTGCCACTCTTTGTAACACCACACGATGCGTTGAGGTGGACGATCGAACAAATGAGATTTGTGTTCGATCAAACGTTTGACAAATTCGGTTTTGCCTGAACCACTGGGTCCAGCAATCAACATGTTAAATGGATGGCGCAGATACAAAGCTTCCCAACTGGGACGATCTAACTTTTCGTCGATCACTTTGACCACAGAGGAAGTAGAAGAGGCAGACGAGGCAGAAGAAGATGTAGCCATGACTGAGGTAGAAAGATTTTTGAGAAGAAGACAAAAGACCCAAGACATTTTATACGTTTCATACACGTTTATTTATTTTTTTTTTTAAATGTCAACACAACACAAAAACATATTTTACAAGTCATGAAGGACAAAAATGCATACCGCATAATGGTCACGTACAACAATAAAGCTACCACTAAAAGAATTAAAGTTCTGTATAAACAAGTCAATGTACAACAAGAACAAAACACTGTCCTAGGAATGGAAGGCACAGGCACGGCGGTGGTATTATTCTGCTCGTCTTTGTTCTGGTGTTGGTGGTGATAGAATGAAATGGAGGAGATATGTTCCTCAGGGGGTTGTTTTTGGACGACGACAACGGTGTGGTCTTTCTCTGCTGTGTCAGGTTCTTCCAGGATTGTTTCTAAGGTCATTGTTTTTTACTTAGGTTCCCATTGCACTTTTGGAAACTTAGTGACATGCCAGGTCTTTGGCAAACTGGGCCACTTCTTGTAGCCAAGCATGGAAACCAATTTTTCTCCAGTCACGTACATCTTTCCAATTGTAAAGTTGTTGGTGTAACTCACTAGCAATACACACTTCTTGAAACGTATGAAAGGTAGATAAAGTTTGACTAATGTCTTCTTCACACGGAGGTACCCCACTCGTCTTAATCACCACTCTTAACACTTTGAGTACAATTTGTCTTTCGTGCACCGATAAAGCATGAATGGTCATGTTTTTTTTTTTTTTGATGGTTCATCAAAATAGTCCAAAACAACCACGGGTCCTCCAAAATAATCTAAGACAAACACTGATCTTCAAAAATACTCCACAACGAATGTCCTGGAAAACGAAATCTAAGAAAGGCAGTCACTAACACACACACAGCATAGCGTCCAAAATTCAATGGAAACAGTTCTTGTATCAAAATGTTTATAATCCTCTAAGGTCTGAACACGATCGTTGACTTCCTTCCACGGAATACGTTTCACGTGTGAAGACCACAATCCTGGCATGGTGAGATTTTATATGGTGAGATTCCCACGGTGGGTATCTTTTGTGGTGGGTTTTTATATCCAGGTTCCCAAGGTTGGTATCTTTTGTGAAAGTCTTCTCCAAGGTGCCAGCGATAGAATCTTACCAAAATCAGTCTTCTCATACTTTGGAAGTAAGCATAGTTTACAGATCGAGGAATGACTTTGAGTTTGCGTTTCACTTGGATCGGGACCAACTCTCGGTAAATGCGTTCTCGCGGATCCAAAGGCAAACCACTAATGTGTTCTTGTAAAGTATCCGACTTGGAAAGAAGTAACTCTCTTTTGTTTTCTTCATCGATAGCTGTGATAATTTCTTTTCAGAATCGGACTTCTGATATCGGTGGAAGTCGCGGTAGTGCGCAAATCGAGGAATGAATTTGAGTTTACGTTTCACTTGGATCTGGACAAACTCTGCGTAAATGCGTTCTCGCAACTTCAAAGGCAAATCACGAATGCGGTCTTCTAAACTAGGTAAATACTGGTAAATGCGTTCTCGCAGCTCCAAAGGTAAACCACGAATGTATTCTTGTAAAGTATCATCCGACATGTTACTTCTTCTTGTCATCTGCCTCATCGTACCCGTACTCTTCTAAGGCCACTAAAGGTAAGAACTGACAGTGCGGAGACCATGTGGCTTGTTCAATGTAAGCTGAGTCGATAGGCTCCCATTGGTGAAGTCTCACACCGCAACTGAAACACTGAACTTTATCTCCTTCTCCCAAGTAGATAAATCCAGATCTGGCTAAAGCTTTGGGAGTAGTTGCTTGTAGTAGATATTTAGGCCACTTGTCTTGAAACGTATGGAGTCGACTTTCAAACTTGGAATAGCCAGGCAAAGCCACAGGTATCGTCATTTCTTTACCCCTGTAGGGATGACATTCACAGGTACGTTTAGCATTCTGCCCAATAAAAAAGAGAGGGCGTCCTGCATCTCTAGAGGTATGGTGAGGCACACGCACAGCAGCATCGCTGATGTCCAAGCGTACGGCATCCGTCTCGACGCAAGGTACCGCATCGCACTCCAAGTCGTGATTGGACTTGGAGTTCACACTAGAGGTGAAATTCTCACTCATCTTTTTTCTCTCTATGTAATTCATCTTTCTAGGCCGACGTCTGTATTTGCAATGAATGGTTGGGTTTGGAAGTGGTCCCTTTTTTATACGCAAGATCGGCGTGTCCGTAAGGCAAAGTGGTGTGGTCTGGAAGTCTCACTCGTTTCTGGTACACGATTTGGTACACTTTTTGTAAAGGACGAGTGACAATTTGGTGATTAGGTAACCGTACGATCTTGTGAGGTTCTAACGTTTGCACTCGAAAGTCTTCCACTTGTCCAGACAGCAAAGCATTTTTCAAAACCTCAAAATTGACCACTTGACTGGTTCGATAGTTGAGGGTTAATCCTTTGACTTTACATTGGGTGTGAAGTTGGCCTTGTGGGTCTCGGTATCGGTAGCCGTAATTTTTAGGGCCACCGCTGGCAAAACTCAGGATGGTGTCTTGAGGGTGCTCGTCTGTCCAGGCTCCTAAACGATCTCCTTGGATGGTAGGGTGTGGGCAACCGGGTCGATGGATGTACATGCAACTGTCGGTGTCAAAGTACAGGACACGATCTCCCAAGACTTCTAAAGCTTCGTCGTACAACTTCAAACGATCATGGGCTGTCACGTAGGCGGCAATGACTACGTTGCTAAACTTGTCAGGTTTTACAAACTTGGGTTCTTCTTCGAAATTGACTAAGATCAAATCATCACGGACGATCTCGACGTGTTTGACTAGTATACTTTTGTCGCCCACCAGTTGAAAGTAGCGATAAGGATCGGTCACGTATTCCGTCTTGGTTAAGATGGGTCGTTGGGCCATTTTTCCCCACAAACAATTGAGCATGACTTTGGTAAACGATCTTTTTCCTTCGTTCTTTTCCACGTCTTCCAAAGTGATGCCTTCAACGTCACGGTACTCTTCTTTGAATCGAACTCGGTCTTCGGGAGTCTGACACCACGAGGGATAGCCGCTGGCTTCTTGTTTCAGTTTTAAAAATTGGTTGACGTACCCCGAGAAAATGCCTGGATGATTCGTGGCGTCGTCCTTTTGGTATTGTGCGGTGGTTGGAAGGTGCCAGATTTCGTACACTTTCAACAAGCGGTATCCTCGATCCAGAGCCCGAAACAATTCAGCGCTGACCCACGTTCCTGTCAAAGCGCGTTCTTCCTCCGTGTGGTGACAGGGGTGATCTTGGTTGCATGTTTCGGCACACTTACGGCATAAAGGAAACATCAGTTTTCCTTGGCAATGGTGAGGCAAGATGGGATGGTACAAGTGGGTCGGAGGTAAGACTTTACATATGATCAATCCTTCGTATTGACGAATGTGTTGGACGTCGATGTGTTCTGTCAAGATTTCTGGGTGTCCGGTTGGAAAACGAGCATATTTACACACCCAAGGATACAAAGAACACACGTCGATGTATTTGATTTCTTCTCCTTGGGATTCGTCTACGTCGTACAGCAAGCGAGTGGCATTGGTTCGTCCTCCAAATAAACTGTGGCGTGGATCCAAAGGTTCGATGTCGGCCACGTCGTAACTTTCGGTGATGCTCTTAAATTCAGGATCGGTTTTCAAACGTCGATCGTACTCGTGCTCTCACATTTCAACCACTTGGTATCCTTGACTTTCTAACTTGAGTCGTCGTTGGTAAGTCTGTTCGTACAAGGCTTCCATGCTGACTCCCGTGAAAGGATTTTTCAGGTCTCGGTCAGGAAAACAGGTAGGGCATCCGTGAAACAAGCAGCCCTGAAATTCGTACACCGTGTGCGGGTTTTCTAAATCCCAACCATCCACGGAATAAGATCCGATCTTCTTTTCTCCTCCTCCGTTTCTGGCATGTTGTATCCATTTGTCTTCTTTTTGGCACAAGTAATGGAGCCAACGCAAAACTTTGGCCGAATATTGACGACTGGCAAAGAGAGACGTGTTGGAGTCGATGATGGCTAGTTCGTTCTCGGGCATGAAGTTTCTGGTGTACACTAAGGAACAGGCTTTGGGTAGGGTGCACGCATCCTTCAAAGAATCGACGTCTCCGTGATCTAGAAATAACTCTCGAAACTTTCCACAGCAACGGCGCAAAATGTCCACATCGGATCGACAGTACTTGAGCATCTCTTCTTGGAAGTCAAACGGTTCTGACTGGTGAGCGCGGTACCAAGCGTGAAAGGCTTCTCGCTGTTCGGGGCGCATTCCGTCGGGGTTGTAACAGTCCACGTCAGGCAAATGAGGTAGGACGGCATGTTGATTAGCTTCCGTATTGAAGAAGTGGGGAAAATATCCTTTGGCCATTTCTGTCATGCCAAATGTTGTAGGCATTCGACTCAAAGGCATGGCTAAATAACTCATGGAATCTTTGAGTTTGACTTGGCCCACTTTCATGTAGATGAGCTTGTTTCCGTTCATGGTGACTTCAGGGCGTTCGGTACCTTGTTGCAAATAATAATTTAACAAAAACTGTCCATCGTATCCCGAGAAATTGTGAGCTATGACGGTCGCATAGCGATGACAGTCTCCGTAACGTTGAATGTCCTCTTCGCTTCAAGTGTCGTCGGTGGGGTCTAAAATCCATTCAGCAAACTCGTACAGAGTGTTAGGGCCACGAAAGATTTTTTCACGTCCTCCAGGAATCCGACTACAATGAGGACAGTGAAAATGGATAGATTCTTGGATGCACTTCTCACAAGCCCGATGAGCCACGCAGAAATTGGGAATGTGAATGTTTGTTTCTTGCATGCATTCAAAATCAAAAAAGATGAAATCCACTTTGTTCTTGTTCTTCTTTAATTCTTTCTTCTCTGTCTTGTCGTACTTTTGAATAAAACATTGATGATCAAAGTTCACCATCTGGTAACAAATAGGACATCTTTTCTTTCCAGCACAAACGTGTCTCTTGGGGTCGTTGGTGCAAATTTGCTGTCCACACGTGGAGCACAATTTCAATAAGTCGCAAGCACATTTTTGTTGGTAACCTTGTGTCTTGCGTTGCTGTTGGTAACAAGAGGGACTGACAAAAGTGCGTCGACACGTCTCACAATGGACGTGGTGTTGTTCAGGAAGGCATGGTTTGTCCGCTAAACAGCCCCGACATCTTGCTCCGCAATGAAGGTGTCGCTCCCGACTGTTAAACCTTTGGTCGCATTTCTCGCAGTAGTAAGAGTATCCTAGAAATCCTGTGATAGTGGTGATGGCATCGAAATGTTCTTGGTGGTAATACACGTGAATGTATTTTCCTTCGGGGAAATCGGGGCCTCGAAACAGCATATCTCCGAGCACTTCTTGATGGTGTACTTTCAAAGTGTAGTGAGGAGCCAAGACGTCTTGAAGTTGTTGCATTTGAGAAATACCACACACGGTGTCTTTGGGGATGCCTGCTTGTCGTAACAGGAGTTCTGCTTCTTTTCGTTGTTGAACTCTGTTAGATCGTCGAATGTTATTCCACGCTCTTTTCCATTCTTTGCTCTCTTTCTTGTCGGCATACGTTCGCCCCACCACGATGGCTCGAGCAAAACACATCTGGTCTTGAGTATTGTCGATTTGGTCGACACTGTGTTTGGTATTTCGAAGATCTCCACCAGTAACGCTTTCCTACTTCGTCCACTCCCTCGAGGAGGAGCAACGTGAGTCATGTAAAGTGTAGCCTTTCCATCCGTGATGGT
The DNA here is from genome assembly GCA_029931535.1 of Margaritifera margaritifera. Classification (NCBI taxonomy): domain Eukaryota; kingdom Metazoa; phylum Mollusca; class Bivalvia; order Unionida; family Margaritiferidae; genus Margaritifera; species Margaritifera margaritifera. Next base: position 53,428 of record JAQPZY010000478.1, read on the forward strand.
AAACTTGTCGTTGGATTGTTGAACGTGCTCGATTTTGGACATGACTTTGTCTGGTGTTAATTCTGCCGAGGTGCTGAACTCGATCCAAACAGGTGACTTCAAATTGTCGTGATGGATGGCCAGTCTCAATCGATCGTCCTCTTTGGCTCCGCATTGCCGTTTCAAGTTCTGTAACACAGATCCCCACAAATCGCTAATGAACCCCGCCGCTTTCTCGGGAGGTACTTCGGACTTGAAGTCTTTGAAGTCAACCGTGTGAGTGTAGGCTGTGGTTTTAAATTTTCGAGAGGTTATTTTTTGCGTCTCTCGAATGCGATAGTAATTTTCAGGAGCCACGGTAGGACTTTCTTGGTCAGAGGTGTTGGTGATGGTGGTGGTTTTTGTTTTGGGTGGGTTAGAAGGTGGTAAGGTTTCAGGTTCACTTATCTCTTCTTCGAAATCGCTAGCATGGACTTGAGCTAGCAGTTCAGCCAGCGGTGTTTCAGGCGGTACGGACATTCTTCGTCATGGCCTCTTTGTTTCTTCTGCTGTTTTCTCATAGATTGGGCGTAATCTTTTCATCTTGAAGTTTACTTTGAAACTGATTCAGTTTCACCCAGGGAACCTATATATAGAGAGACCTTCTTACCTTCAGAATCAGTATTTGTGATTCCACTTTCAAACTGTGAAGATGAAAAAGTCAAGAAACCCTATTCCAGTTAATAACCCTGCCGATTACTATCGGGGAATTAACGACAGGATATATCGATACAACTACGCTGGAGATAACAATCAAGATACTTATTACCTCTGCCAAAAGAAAGGACATTGTGCTTCCTATTGTCCACAACGTCATCAACAAAGAAAAGAAAAGAGAGATAAAAGTCAAGATACTTGCTATATCTGCCAAGAGAAAGGACATTGGGCTCCAGAATGTCCACAACGTCAACAAAGAAAAGAAAAGAGAGATAAAAGTCAAGATACTTGCTATATCTGCCAAGAGAAAGGACATTGGGCCCCAGAATGTCCACAACGTCAACAAAGAAAAGAAAAGAGAGACAAAACAAAAGATATATGTTATCATTGTAAAGGACCAGGACATTGGTCTTCGGAGTGTCCTCAGAAAGAAGAAGAAAATCTACCAGAGAGGGAGGAAGCCGAGGAATCTTCACTCCCAGAAGAAGAAGAACCTATCGTCAAGAAAAGGAAGAAAGCTAGACGACTGGAAAACAGTGAGAATGAAGAAGAAGAAAAAGAACCCGTGATCCCCGTGAAGATCTTGATCCCTGTGAAGAAATTGAAGAAGAACAAGAGAGACAGAAAGTGAACAATGAACTTTTTTTGGAGTGTGGTGTTATGTTCGTGGTAAATTATTTTGTATAAAAAAAAGAGAATAGACGAGAATGGAAAAAAAGTAAGTGTCTTTGTGTTGTTTTTTTTTTTTTTTTTTTGTTATTTAGAATAGGGATGCACGCACGCACGCACTCTTACACAAAAACCAAGGAATGGGATTTAAAGTTTTACTTCATTTGGCAAAATTGATTTCTTTTCTAGATAAATGGCTGGCCCTGAAAAGGACCGTTGGGGTGTTTGTTTTTTGCTAAAACAAACTTATGGGCTCGACATGATGAGCTTCAATTGTCGCAATCCTTTTCCACGACCCAGTCCCATTCCTCCTCCTCCTGTTGCTGCTTTGGTGGTAGTAGTTGTAGTAGTGAATGGTGATGGTAGTGATGGTAGCTTCTCACTAGTAGTAGTCGTCGTGACGGGTTTAGCATGTTTAGCCCGTGATGGCCTTTTTCTCTTTGGTTGAGTTAAAGAATACTCATACAGGTTTGTCAAACGTTTTAACTCGGATAAAATGCCTTGCAGTAGACTCACCGTTTTATCTTCCTCACTCTCTTAATGCGGTTCTTCACTCTTCTCCTCTTCTATCTTTCTTAGTTCTTCTTCTCGCTTTCTCCTTTCCTCTTCTTGCTGAAGAAACACTTCTTCCGCTTTAAAAAAATTTCCAATTCTTCTTGTTGCCTCTTTTTAAAATCATCCATGACAGGCAAAGAGGCTGGTATAGCAGCAGTCGTGGTAGTTTCAGGCTCAAATTCTTGAGACAAAAAATCTAAATTAAAATCTTCCGGTTGGAAGTTTAACACAACATTCGTTGCAGACTCACCCCAATACATACTGGTCTTTGCGGTCTCCATTCGGCTGTCCAAAAAGTAAAAACCCTACGAACGCTGTGATACCTTTATACCCAAAATGACGTCACACCCCTACTCTCTTTCCATTGGAAGAAAAACCTACCCGCTTGTAACGCGCGCTTCGATTGGTACTTCATTTCAATCTATTTCGATCCACTCATAAGGTATATATACGACCGCTTGTCTCGTAAAGCTTCACCGGTTTTCTCCAAGACCACTCTGGAAGAAGAAAAATGTGGACAAGTGTGGAATCATCAAACATCGTCTCGGGAATGCTGTTTGACCCAGCATTCCCCATGTATGTAAAAAGCCTCATGGGCTGTTACGAAAATCACAGAGACAGCGATATGGAAACGTCGGATTTATGTGGAGAGACAAGGATGTTTAAAGAGGGTACTCCTCTACGGACTTAAAGTCCGTAGAAGTCTTAGAAGAAGAAGACCTTCCAAGAGATGTCTTCTTCTCTCTTGTTAACTTCACCAACAAAAACCAATGGCCCTTTTCAGGGCCACCCATTTTTCAAGAAAAGATTAATTTTTTCCATGATTGCCATGTTCCATTTTTTTTTTCTTTTTCCGTTGGTACCCCAAGTGCCCCCAATGCTAAATTCCCGTTTGTACCTATAGTGCCCCCCGCCATGTTCCATTCCCGTTGGTACCCGTAGAGGCCCCAATGTTAATTTCCCGTTGGTACCTATAGTGCCCCCCGCAATGTTAAATTCCCGTTGGTACCTATAGTGCCCCCCGCCATGCTAAATTCCCGTTTGTACCTATAGTACCCCCCATGACCTATTTACCCCCCCCCCCCTCTACTACTAACGCTCCACCTACTGAGCCATTCCGGATGACGCAGGTAAGGAAAGGAAAAGAACGTCAACGATGTAATTTATTTTTACATTCCAAAGTCATAGTCGTAGTAAGATTTGTATTGCTTTGAGTAATAAGAGTCTTGAATGAACCGTTGTTTTGGGTTACTCTTGGTTGCGTATCGTTTACACGGCAGTATAATAATACAGAGAGTCATTACTCATTGAAAGGTAGGAGAAGCGTAAAACTCATTCGCCGACTTGATACAGCGATTGCATCATGTTGGAAATAAATATGCTAAATTCTCTGAGATTTTTCCTACCGTGATGTCATAAGTGCGGGTTGTCCCTATGGTGTTTTATGTGCGTCCTCCCGTTTGAAGCATAATAACGTTAAGGATTTGTGGAGAGTCCGACTAACGGAAACGAAATGAACGTCTGGCCAGAGATAGGGAATTCTCAGTAAATTCTCAGGTAGATTTCTCTATTCAGCAATAATGAATGTTCTTAAGAAGGTGAAACTTAGGGAAGGTGTGATTCTTATTTCATGCCAGACAGATGATGTTATTTGAAAAATCTGCAAATACCAAATAGCGTTTATCCCCAACATGTCGATGAATCGGTCACGGTTATACGAATTAAAATGCATGTAGACCATATATGGTGACATAAACATTATGACCTCGTGGCGCAACGGTAGCGCGTCTTACTCCATATCAGAAGGTTGCGTGTTCACGTCGAGGTCACGAATTCTTTTATTCAAAGAATGAAAAGCTAAGTTAGTGTAGGACAAATATATATGGCAACTGTCAGAAATCCCAGGTAACACGTTCCTACATTTGGAGGTAAGGTAAAGACACTCATTTGGAGGTTTGAATTGGCTTTTGGTACGATATGATTTTGAGACTTTAGGTAGTGACTTTGCTGTGCCAGAAGGGGCTTTTAATCAAGTGGCTATACAGACGTTGTATCGTGGAGGGAACTTTGATGGTTTTTATGTCCTTGCCCCGTTATTAAGATATAGGAATGTACAATCTGTTGCTTTGACATATTTCTGCGTGGGAGTCTACTACTTTTCTGTGTACGATTTAGTGGTTTATCGCTTTGGATGATATCAGTTAGTGGGTGTCACGTTCTTGCATGATCATATCAGAGTTTTTTTGTATAGAAACAAAAATTGTTGAAATCGCCTATATATGCTCTAGAGCAGCTAAGTACTACTAGGCTGCTTCCAGTTGAGACCTATCTGAAATGAACCAAGAAATAGTCAATATAAACAAACAAGAATAATTCTGGACTGTTTTTATAGATGGAAATATGATATAAAAAGGTACACATCCCAAAATCGACATGGCATAAAAAAAAAAAAAAAAAAAAAACCTGAATCGCTTACGTGTTAATAAATTGTATGATGAGTCAAACGGGACACAGTGGTGCAAGAGAAGAAAAGTTTTCTTTTTTAATTTTAAAATAAGCACTTAAGTGAAGATTCTTAGAAATACAAGAGATTATTGTGCCGTTACGAATCAAAGTACTGAGAGTACTAAACTATTATAGAACGGTGATGGTAAGTCTGCGACATTGATTGCTTGTGGAGCCTGCTACAACTGTGGAATAGCTGGATATTATGTAAGAGATTACTGAAAGTACCCTCTAACTATAGAGGATGTGGAGGTTATAACAGGGGAGGGTCATCATCACGAGGACGGAGATGGGCCACTGGTGATGATAGTCAATCAGGGTTTTCAGTAGAGACTGGAACTGGACACGAATTGTCATGTAACAATAGGACACCCACAACTGCATCAGTCATAACCAGCACTAATGTATGTGAGGTGAATACTGGAGGAATTCACAAGCATTCACAAATACTGGTGCGTCCTGATGTTTGATCAATGAAAACTTCCGACGGTCTTGTGAAAAGATCAAGCAGTTACACGGAACTATCTCCATACGAGCTACATCAGTAAATAACGAACCAATAAATCTGGTTGGACATGTGCACCTATCAGTACAGTTGGATGATTTGGTGGTGAAGTGAAATGTCACAAAATATCTCACCCAATTCTGGATCATTTTCATTTAGAACCAATTAAATACTGCAAGGAGTGTTTTAATGAAACCTCCTTGTCAATGCCATCATTCATGCAAGAGTAGTTGTGACTAGTTTTTCGAGATGGCCACTGTGGTACCATGTTGGAGATCCAATGACTACCATTTTCATTCAGAATGAGCTACATTATAGCCATCTGTTCAGGAGAAGCAGATGTTATAAGATCTGTCACAGTTTAGAGGTCGTATTAGCACCATTTTCATTTAGGACCAACTATGTATAGTGAGAAATGTTTTAGTGGAAATCCTGTGTCAATATAAACATCCTATAAAGAGAATTAGTTATAACATAATTTTCAAGCTGGCCGCCATGCTCATCATGATAGAGGTTTGTTCAGCACCATATATATATTTAGGACCAAATATGTTCCGCAGTAAGTCTTTAAATGAAATCCCATTTCTATATGACCATCTGTTCAGATGAACAGAAGTAGCCATAACAAACTTTTCAAAATGGCTACCATGGCACTTATTCATAAAATTGAGGAATGTTTGCTGACAGATCTGTATGCAACACATCTGTGTACATCTTAGACACTTACCAGTATTTCTTGTGTCTCTTGAGCTACCATCGTTTGATGGGTCCTCTTGGCGATATGTACAAAATATTTCTGGATCAAATTCCATGTCTGATGACTTGTAAATCCACATGGAATAACACAACCCTATGTCCTATGGCCATTTTGAATTTCATGGCTATATACGGCTGTTGCCAAATACCGGTAAGTGTCTAAACTGTACGCTGGTGTGTTCCGGACAGATCTGTATTCACCAAATTTGCACATTTTAATGAACAGGTGACATCAAACTCTCAAATCGTCCATCAGTATCGACACCAGTTTGGGAGGCTGATTTATTGGACTATATATGATTTATTTACTTTAAGGTATGAGATCTGTGTCATGGAGAAGGTGTACCAGTCTCTGGTACAAATCTGAGGGTCACACTGCACTATCCTGTCACACATAGGAAGATTCTATTTCTTGCTCACCACCTGCATTATTTGTCCATGAAAACATAGCAGAATATGATAAGTCGCTGTATCATTTGCGTGCTACAATATGTGGACCAATGACCTCAAGTGAATGACGTCACATGGAAAGCATGTCAACTTATCTGCCTGAGGGTAACATAAATTTATCACCCCATTAGAGAAAATGATTGGTTTCTGATCATCAATAACAAATGCATAAGATACAGTATTTGCTGTTTTACCTAAGTGTACGAACCTGTCTGGGTGAACAAAAAATCACATGAATCATACATGTGATTCTACTGGCGGTAGGCTAAAAATACCGTTTTAAAATCCGTCACCCGCACATACCATTTAGTAGTTAAAAACTACCACTTTTAAAAATTAAAAGAATTTTTTTTTTTAATTATTTAAAAAAATTATATAAAAAAAACTCAAAACCGTTATTTTTACGCATTCTATCAACACATTAGAGAAACCAGCCAGAACCATTTTACTGGGGACCGGAAGTGTTCCACCAGTACAACGACTGGTGCGATGATGCGTGTCAGAGCAATAGGATTAGAAATGTTAACGAACAACAGGCATGTGTACACAGCAAGCTGTTAATTGATTACCTTATTGTTGGAATTTGCTGGGTTTAAGGCCAAATGCGAGATGTTATTTTTTTTTTTGAGGTGTTAGAAGTATTAAAGGAATAAAAGGTGGTCTATGATGTCTTCTGAGCCTTTGATAAAAATCGGCAGACTCTTACCGGAGGGGAGATAAAATGAAGAGACAGACAATAAACAATGATTTCAGCAGAGACACTAGAGTAAGTATTTTGATTTTTGTCTTGTTTAATTGTTATTGTATTGTTCAAGATGTTTTAAGAGGACAGCTCTTACATATTTTGTTCAATTCAAGTCAAAATGCTGAAACGTGTGCTTTCTCCCAATGCTATGAAACCACCTGCTAAGAAATATTACAAGTTCAACAGTGCTTGGATATCAGAGTTTAATTGTGTGCAGGCGCGTAGCAATAGCCCCGAGTTTACATTGTGTGCTTCAAAGGTATGCATCTTTTGTATTTCATAACCTATTTGAAGTTTTCATGCACATAACTTAAGTTCAAGCCCTAGATAAAATATATCAGTTAAAAATATATTACAAGATAATTAATTTTAAAGTTTGGACAAATTATTCATAAAGCATAACATATCATGTATTTTTTTGTTGTTGTTGTTGTTTTCATTTTTATTTCAAGTCTAAATCAATCTTTATTTTTTTAATTTACAGTGGTGAAACTTGCCAACAGATTTTTTGGATCTGAGTCATAAAGAGAAAGAAGCATTTGAGGATGAGGTCCAGGAATACATCCCATGTCCAAGTCAAGAACTTCCTCCTCGGGGTGAACATAGCTTGGAGGAGTATTGGAGAGCAGTCAGCAACCTTACAAAATCAGCAACAGGAAAACTTAATTTAGAACTTCTTTGCAGGCTGAATGTGTTTGTCCCGTCATTACAACATTCTAATGCTGATACAGAGAAGGCATTATCCATTCTTCGCAAAACACAAAGTGATTCAAGGGAAATCTGGACCAGAGAACTATTGACAGCCTGTTAAGTGTGAAGCTTAATAATCACAATGAATGTCATTAGTGGTCACTAGATAGTGATCTTGTGAATGAAACTAAAAATGCTATTGGATTTTATAAAAGAAAAATCTTTGCAGGAACTATCAGATGAACAACTTTTCCTTTTTCATTATTTGACTGTATACTGACTCATAGTAATTAATTATTATTTAACATTTTCCATCAAAATCTGAATCTGATTCATGTTCAAACTTGCTGTTTTATTATAGTATGAATAGAATACATATTATGGAGAAGAAAAAAAACAGCACTCGTTTTGTTTTCCATCCCCTTGAAACGTAAAATTTATCCCGATAAAATATCTACTGGTTTAGAGGCCAATCTACTGATCAAAATTTGGTTTGAAATCCTGGTTCTGTCACATGTATGCATTATGCCTTAAAAGGGTGAATGACCAGAGTTAGTAGCAACATGATTTATTGTGGTGGATATTGCCACTGCACAAATTCAAAGTTGTGAGACTAATAATTTGAAATCAATAACTTTAATTTGTAGATCTGATAAGCAGATATCATATGATAATATTTTAGTGAAAACCCATGTCTAAATGACAATCTGTTACAAAGAAGTAGCAATAACAAGATTTTCAAGACGGCCACTATAGTGGCCACATTGGAGGTCTAATTGTCACCATTTTCATTCAGGATCAATTACATATCATAAGAAGTATTTCAGTGAAAACCCCATGTTACGACTCTATGGTCTAAGAAAAATGTAACAGAAAGAAAGTGAAACCAACAAATCAAGTAAAAAATCAACAAGCAATTTATTACTAGATAATTAAAATGAAAAATCAAAAAGTCACTTACAGTAATGTGTTTTGAAATCCTAATAATCCAATAAGAATGATTGTTCTAATCACAAGTCCTAAATATAGAATGTTCCGAATTCACGGCTGTGTCCTTGAATGTTATGATGTGCTAATGGTCTCCAAAGTCCTGATGTACTAGAAATCTTGATGTGCTGATGTCAAAATGAAGTATTCCAAAATCTCTGAATAAGTTCAGTTAAATTCCAAAATCATTAATTAAAAATCCAAAATCCAAAAGTTTATGAACACTGTTATAATCCAATGAATATTTAAAATAATTCCTCTCTTAGAATTTGGAATGAATTTTCACAACTGTAATAGCTCTTTACAAGACTGATGGTAATGTCAAAACTGAATAAATGTCCACCAAACATGGCATATATAAAGATTGGTCACATGACAGAATGTTCTAGAATATGAGTCATCTTAATGTAATTTTACTTGTAAACAAAATTCAACCTTGACCATCAAATTGAGAAAACATATTGATCAAAACAACCTAATTCAAGGACACTAGTTAAACATGTTTTTCCTGATAAACATTAAGATTTAAGCAAATATCAAAGTGAAGAAACATTTATAATTTCCCAAAATACCTACAACATTATATAAACATCATACATAACACCTCCCCTCATAAAGAAAAAGAAAGATTTATATAATAAAGCTTTCTTTTGAATATACATCTAATACTATAATAACCAAAATTACATAAGAACATGTTTTATGATACTGGACTTAATTACATCAAGCAATATTACATTTCTAGGCCCGTGAGAGTGCATCTGCAATCACATTGTCTTTTCCCCTGATGTGTTTGATGTCAATGTTATATTCCTGCAATATCAAACTCCATCTCAACAATCTCCAATTTTTATCTTTCATTTTGTTGATGAAAGTAAGGGGATTGTGATCACTGTACACAATAATTGGAGAAAGAGCTGCGGTAACATACACTTCAAAATGCTGTAAAGCCAATATCAAAGCCAAACATTCCTTCTCAATTGTGGAATAATTTTTCTGGTGCTTTAGTTTTTTAGAAAAATAACAAACAGGGTGATCCACACCACTTTTGTCTTCCTGAATCAATACTCCACCAACCCCTACATCACTTGCATCAACAGATAATTTAAATGATTGGCTAAAATTTGGTGCATAAAGAACTGGTGCATTCTTAAGCATGGCCTTTAACTTGTCAAAAGATTCCTGACACTTGTCAGACCAATGAAATGTGGTTTTCTTACTCAATAAACTTGTCAAAGGTTCAGCAATTTTGGAAAAATTGGAACAAAATTTCCGATAATATCCAGCCATACCTAGAAATCGCATCAGTTGCTTTTTACAAATTGGAACTTGAAATTCAGAGATAGCTTTGACCTTAGCTTCTATAGGTTTAATTTGACCTTGTCCCACAATATGTCCTAAAAATGTGACACAAGCATGGCAAAACTCACTTTTGCTCAAATTAATTGTCAGATTCGCATCGCTGAGTCGATCAAAGAATTTTCGAATGGTTTCCAAATGATCTTCCCAGGTGTTGCTGTAGATAATGACGTCATCGATATAAGCGTCACAATTATCAAGACCAAATGTTATCATGTTCATCAGCCGTTGAAACGTTGTAGGCGAATTTTTCATTCCAAACGGCATGACTTTATATTGATAAAGTCCATCTGGAGTTACAAATGTTGAAATTTCTTTTGCCCTTTCCGTCAGTGGAATTTGCCAGAATCCTTTTAAAAGGTCAAACTTGGTGACATATTCCGCATTTCCAATTTTATCAATGCAATCGTCCATTCTTGGGATTGGAAATGAATCAGTTTTGGTGACACTGTTGACTTTTCTATAGTCAGTACACATACGGAATGTATTATCTGGCTTGGGAACAAGAATACATGGTGAACTCCAGTTACTTTCACTTGGTTCTATGACATCATTCTCCAGTAGATACTGAATTTCTCTCTTCAGATAGTTCTGTTTGAGAGGATTCATCCTATAAGGATGCTGTTTCACAGGCGCAGAATCTACAATGTCAACGTCATGATAAATTTTACTTGTTCGTGTTGGAACATCAGGAAACAAGTGCTCATAGTCATGTAATAGCTGTTTTAGTTCATTTCTTTCCTGTTGTTGTAGATGTGAAAGTTTCTGGTCTAGGTTGTTCAATATTTCTGAATTCCGAAGATTGGTTATACCAGAGTCACTATAGTCTGATCGTATTCCATCGTTGATATCTTCACTGTGTGGGACAGGTACAACTAAATTAACTGAATAATTAGCTGGGCTATCTCTGTCAAAATATTCCTTTAACATATTTATATGACAAAGTTGTTTCTGTTTCCTTCTCCCAGGAGTGTTAATGATATAATTTAAGTCATTTACTTTCTTTTCAACGGTATAAGGACCATAAAATTTAGCCTGAAGAGGATTTTGAGGTATGGGAAAGAGAGCCAGAACTTTGTCACCAGGTTTAAAACTCCTTTCCTGTGAATTTCTGTCATACCTTAATTTCATTTTTGACTGGGTAGTGTGAAGATTAGTTCTTGCTACTTCACAGGCCTTTGACAACTTGTATTTGAAATCAGAAACATAATCAAGAAGATTAAACTTTGAGTCTTCACTTAAAAGAAGTTTCTCTTTCAATAATTTCAATGGTCCACGGACAGTATGACCAAAAACTAGTTCAAAGGGACTAAAACCCAACGACTCTTGAACTGATTCCCTAACAGCAAACAACAACAAATGAACACCCTCATCCCAATCCTTTTCTGTATCAAAGCAATATGATCGAATCATATTCTTCAAAGTTTGATGAAATCTTTCCAAAGCACCTTGACTTTCAGGGTGATAGGCAGAAGATTTAAACTGTTGGATGCCTAATTCATGCATAACTTGTTGGAAAATTCCAGACATAAAATTTGACCCTTGATCCGACTGGACAGATTTGGGAAGGCCAACAAGTGTAAAAAACTTCACCAAAGCTTTCACAATAGTTTTAGTTTTATATTTCTCAGAGGAATTGCCTCTGGAAATCTTGTAGATGCACACATGATGGTCAACAAGTATTGGTTGCCTGACTTGGTTTTAGGTAAAGGACCAACACAGTCTACCATTATTCTACTAAATGGTTCATCAAATGCAGGAATAGGTTGCAGATGAGCCTTAGGTATCTTCTGATTGGGTTTTCCTACCATTTGACAAGTGTGACAAGATCTGCAGTATTTAGAAACATCACTTTTGAGTTTCGGCCAATAAAAATGATTCAAGATCTTGTGATAAGTCTTACGGACTCCTAAATGACCAGCCAAAGGAGTTTCATGGGCTAAATTAAGAATTTCCTGTCGATATGACTTAGGAATAACAATTTGATAGCTCACTGACCACTCGTCACCAGCAGGTACATCAGGTGGTCTCCATTTCCTCATAAGGACCCCATTTTTCACAAAGTAACACACTGGAACTTGTGTGGCTTCAGTTTCACTAATAGCCCTCTGAAACAAACAAGATATCTCGGGATCTTGCTCCTGTTCAACAACAAGAGATTGTCGTTTGTCACCCTGAGTAGAACAAAGAGAATGAGTTGCCAAAAGAGGATCACTGTGATCAATACCATTTGATTGATCAATACCTGAGGAAAAAGTGACCTCATCAAAAGACTGACCAATACATGTGTCAGCTAAAGGAATAATATCCTGATCAACATCACTCTCAAGAGCTCTTTTTGCCATAGCTCTAGTAACTGCACAAGCAGGGTACAAATCAGGCATTTCAGTTTCGACAGGATCAACTTTCTGATCCAAACAAGGCTTGTCAGTTACAAGTGGATTAACCACAACCTTATCTCCAGCTAGGTCATTGCCTAGTAATAAATGAACACCCTCTATGGGTAAAGAAGTCACTGCCCCAACAGTCACAGGTCCAGAAACTAAGTCTGATGCCAAATTTACACAATGAAGAGGAACATTTTACAAAGCCGCACTCTACTCCCTGAACAAGAACACTTTCACTTGAAGAAGACTCCTCAGACAAAGGCAAAGTACCTGATAATAAAAGACTCTGAGAAGCTCCAGTGTCCCTTAATATTTTAATTGGGATAGGTTTGGCAGAATCACAAATAAGTGATATAGAACCTTCTGACATGAATGGTTCATAAGCCTCCAAAATAGAATCAGACTGGGGTTTGTTTGACCCAACAAATGTATTGCTTTCAATACAAGACCGTGACCTTGACCTCGTAGAAGTAAGAGCATTTGGAAAAGCTCTGTCTTTTCTCTGTTGCTTATTTTTCAACTTGAAGCAATCAGAAATAACGTGCCCTTTCTTTTTACAATAAGTGCATGTAGGAAGAGATAAGGATTTCTGATCAGTCTTATCATATGTTTCATTCCTAACAGTTGTGCTGTTGTGAACTTTGGAAGTACTCGAATGAGATTTAAATGGTTTTTTACCAGAAAACTGCTGAGAGGACGACTTATTGCCAAATGAAATTTTGTGAGTCAAGGAATAATCATCAGCCATACAAGCAGCATTTTCCAAAGTTTCCACATTCTGCTCGTCAAGATAGGTTTTAACATCACTATGGATGCACCTCTTGAACTCTTCAATTAATACGAGCTGTCTGAGGTTATCATAAGCTTGATCAACTTTCTTGGCTGAGCACCACCTATCAAATAGTTGTTCTTTATCCCTTGCAAATTCGACATGAGTTTGTCCAGTTTCTTTTCTACAATTCCTAAACCTTTGTCGATATGCCTCTGGTACCAACTCATAAGCTTTCAAGATGTACTCCTTAACCACATCATAATCAATGCTTTGTTGTACTGACAGTGAAATGTAGACTTCACGAGCTTTGCCAATAAGTACACTTTGTAATAACAAAGTCCAATGCTCTCTGGGCCATTTCAAGTTTTCAGCTATTTTCTCGAAATGAAGAAAGTATTTATCTACTTCTTTTTCCTGAAAAGGGGGTACTAACCTAATATATCTAGTAACATCAAAACCTGGACTTGTTTTTGAAGGAGTGGAGTGTGCTCTGTTTGCCAGTTCTAATTCTCTTAACTTAAATTGCATTTCCCTTTCTTCTCTTTGCATCTGTCTCTCCTCTTTCTCTCTCTCCCTCTCCATCTGTCTCTCTTCTTTCTGCATTTGTATCTGCCTCTCTTCCTTCTCTCTCTCCATCTGTATCTGCCTCTCTTCTTTCTCTCTCTCTCTCTCTCTGAATCTGAAGCTTTGCCAATTCTAAATCCATCTGGTTCTTTAACTCTAATTCCCTTAATTTCCTGTCAGAACCAGATACAGGCTTTCTCTTCAAACTTAAAGCACTATTTTCAAAAATTCCCTTTCCTACTAAACACTGAATTAAAATAATCTTTATTTCCTGTTTTGTCAATGATACTTTTGCCTCAGATAGACTGTATTTTCTGGCAAGCTCGAGCAACTCATCCTTTCTCATGCACTCTAACCCCTCCTGGGTAGGTTTTGAAATGAAATTCTGAACATTAGATGCCATTGTAAATGCTTGTTGGTTTCACACACACAAAATTTCTCTATTAAAAATCTTTGCCAAAGACAAAAAAAAAAAATTCCAAGACAAAATCAATATGAATTTCAAAGATAAATTTAATATCTCTAATATGCTTTAAAGAAATTCAATCCCGGAACGACGAGCCCTCAATTTCTGTTACGACTCTATGGTCTAAGAAAAATGTAACAGAAAGAAAGTGAAACCAACAAATCAAGTAAAAAATCAACAAGCAATTTATTACTAGATAATTAAAATGAAAAATCAAAAAGTCACTTACAGTAATGTGTTTTGAAATCCTAATAATCCAATAAGAATGATTGTTCTAATCACAAGTCCTAAATATAGAATGTTCCGAATTCACGGCTGTGTCCTTGAATGTTATGATGTGCTAATGGTCTCCAAAGTCCTGATGTACTAGAAATCTTGATGTGCTGATGTCAAAATGAAGTATTCCAAAATCTCTGAATAAGTTCAGTTAAATTCCAAAATCATTAATTAAAAATCCAAAATCCAAAAGTTTATGAACACTGTTATAATCCAATGAATATTTAAAATAATTCCTCTCTTAGAATTTGGAATGAATTTTCACAACTGTAATAGCTCTTTACAAGACTGATGGTAATGTCAAAACTGAATAAATGTCCACCAAACATGGCATATATAAAGATTGGTCACATGACAGAATGTTCTAGAATATGAGTCATCTTAATGTAATTTTACTTGTAAACAAAATTCAACCTTGACCATCAAATTGAGAAAACATATTGATCAAAACAACCTAATTCAAGGACACTAGTTAAACATGTTTTTCCTGATAAACATTAAGATTTAAGCAAATATCAAAGTGAAGAAACATTTATAATTTCCCAAAATACCTACAACATTATATAAACATCATACATAACACCTCCCCTCATAAAGAAAAAGAAAGATTTATATAATAAAGCTTTCTTTTGAATATACATCTAATACTATAATAACCAAAATTACATAAGAACATGTTTTATGATACTGGACTTAATTACATCAAGCAATATTACATTTCTAGGTCCGTGAGAGTGCATCTGCAATCACATTGTCTTTTCCCCTGATGTGTTTGATGTCAATGTTATATTCCTGCAATATCAAACTCCATCTCAACAATCTCCAATTTTTATCTTTCATTTTGTTGATGAAAGTAAGGGGATTGTGATCACTGTACACAATAATTGGAGAAAGAGCTGCGGTAACATACACTTCAAAATGCTGTAAAGCCAATATCAAAGCCAAACATTCCTTCTCAATTGTGGAATAATTTTTCTGGTGCTTTAGTTTTTTAGAAAAATAACAAACAGGGTGATCCACACCACTTTTGTCTTCCTGAATCAATACTCCACCAACCCCTACATCACTTGCATCAACAGATAATTTAAATGATTGGCTAAAATTTGGTGCATAAAGAACTGGTGCATTCTTAAGCATGGCCTTTAACTTGTCAAAAGATTCCTGACACTTGTCAGACCAATGAAATGTGGTTTTCTTACTCAATAAACTTGTCAAAGGTTCAGCAATTTTGGAAAAATTGGAACAAAATTTCCGATAATATCCAGCCATACCTAGAAATCGCATCAGTTGCTTTTTACAAATTGGAACTTGAAATTCAGAGATAGCTTTGACCTTAGCTTCTATAGGTTTAATTTGACCTTGTCCCACAATATGTCCTAAAAATGTGACACAAGCATGGCAAAACTCACTTTTGCTCAAATTAATTGTCAGATTCGCATCGCTGAGTCGATCAAAGAATTTTCGAATGGTTTCCAAATGATCTTCCCAGGTGTTGCTGTAGATAATGACGTCATCGATATAAGCGTCACAATTATCAAGACCAAATGTTATCATGTTCATCAGCCGTTGAAACGTTGTAGGCGAATTTTTCATTCCAAACGGCATGACTTTATATTGATAAAGTCCATCTGGAGTTACAAATGTTGAAATTTCTTTTGCCCTTTCCGTCAGTGGAATTTGCCAGAATCCTTTTAAAAGGTCAAACTTGGTGACATATTCCGCATTTCCAATTTTATCAATGCAATCGTCCATTCTTGGGATTGGAAATGAATCAGTTTTGGTGACACTGTTGACTTTTCTATAGTCAGTACACATACGGAATGTATTATCTGGCTTGGGAACAAGAATACATGGTGAACTCCAGTTACTTTCACTTGGTTCTATGACATCATTCTCCAGTAGATACTGAATTTCTCTCTTCAGATAGTTCTGTTTGAGAGGATTCATCCTATAAGGATGCTGTTTCACAGGCGCAGAATCTACAATGTCAACGTCATGATAAATTTTACTTGTTCGTGTTGGAACATCAGGAAACAAGTGCTCATAGTCATGTAATAGCTGTTTTAGTTCATTTCTTTCCTGTTGTTGTAGATGTGAAAGTTTCTGGTCTAGGTTGTTCAATATTTCTGAATTCCGAAGATTGGTTATACCAGAGTCACTATAGTCTGATCGTATTCCATCGTTGATATCTTCACTGTGTGGGACAGGTACAACTAAATTAACTGAATAATTAGCTGGGCTATCTCTGTCAAAATATTCCTTTAACATATTTATATGACAAAGTTGTTTCTGTTTCCTTCTCCCAGGAGTGTTAATGATATAATTTAAGTCATTTACTTTCTTTTCAACGGTATAAGGACCATAAAATTTAGCCTGAAGAGGATTTTGAGGTATGGGAAAGAGAGCCAGAACTTTGTCACCAGGTTTAAAACTCCTTTCCTGTGAATTTCTGTCATACCTTAATTTCATTTTTGACTGGGTAGTGTGAAGATTAGTTCTTGCTACTTCACAGGCCTTTGACAACTTGTATTTGAAATCAGAAACATAATCAAGAAGATTAAACTTTGAGTCTTCACTTAAAAGAAGTTTCTCTTTCAATAATTTCAATGGTCCACGGACAGTATGACCAAAAACTAGTTCAAAGGGACTAAAACCCAACGACTCTTGAACTGATTCCCTAACAGCAAACAACAACAAATGAACACCCTCATCCCAATCCTTTTCTGTATCAAAGCAATATGATCGAATCATATTCTTCAAAGTTTGATGAAATCTTTCCAAAGCACCTTGACTTTCAGGGTGATAGGCAGAAGATTTAAACTGTTGGATGCCTAATTCATGCATAACTTGTTGGAAAATTCCAGACATAAAATTTGACCCTTGATCCGACTGGACAGATTTGGGAAGGCCAACAAGTGTAAAAAACTTCACCAAAGCTTTCACAATAGTTTTAGTTTTATATTTCTCAGAGGAATTGCCTCTGGAAATCTTGTAGATGCACACATGATGGTCAACAAGTATTGGTTGCCTGACTTGGTTTTAGGTAAAGGACCAACACAGTCTACCATTATTCTACTAAATGGTTCATCAAATGCAGGAATAGGTTGCAGATGAGCCTTAGGTATCTTCTGATTGGGTTTTCCTACCATTTGACAAGTGTGACAAGATCTGCAGTATTTAGAAACATCACTTTTGAGTTTCGGCCAATAAAAATGATTCAAGATCTTGTGATAAGTCTTACGGACTCCTAAATGACCAGCCAAAGGAGTTTCATGGGCTAAATTAAGAATTTCCTGTCGATATGACTTAGGAATAACAATTTGATAGCTCACTGACCACTCGTCACCAGCAGGTACATCAGGTGGTCTCCATTTCCTCATAAGGACCCCATTTTTCACAAAGTAACACACTGGAACTTGTGTGGCTTCAGTTTCACTAATAGCCCTCTGAAACAAACAAGATATCTCGGGATCTTGCTCCTGTTCAACAACAAGAGATTGTCGTTTGTCACCCTGAGTAGAACAAAGAGAATGAGTTGCCAAAAGAGGATCACTGTGATCAATACCATTTGATTGATCAATACCTGAGGAAAAAGTGACCTCATCAAAAGACTGACCAATACATGTGTCAGCTAAAGGAATAATATCCTGATCAACATCACTCTCAAGAGCTCTTTTTGCCATAGCTCTAGTAACTGCACAAGCAGGGTACAAATCAGGCATTTCAGTTTCGACAGGATCAACTTTCTGATCCAAACAAGGCTTGTCAGTTACAAGTGGATTAACCACAACCTTATCTCCAGCTAGGTCATTGCCTAGTAATAAATGAACACCCTCTATGGGTAAAGAAGTCACTGCCCCAACAGTCACAGGTCCAGAAACTAAGTCTGATGCCAAATTTACACAATGAAGAGGAACATTTTACAAAGCCGCACTCTACTCCCTGAACAAGAACACTTTCACTTGAAGAAGACTCCTCAGACAAAGGCAAAGTACCTGATAATAAAAGACTCTGAGAAGCTCCAGTGTCCCTTAATATTTTAATTGGGATAGGTTTGGCAGAATCACAAATAAGTGATATAGAACCTTCTGACATGAATGGTTCATAAGCCTCCAAAATAGAATCAGACTGGGGTTTGTTTGACCCAACAAATGTATTGCTTTCAATACAAGACCGTGACCTTGACCTCGTAGAAGTAAGAGCATTTGGAAAAGCTCTGTCTTTTCTCTGTTGCTTATTTTTCAACTTGAAGCAATCAGAAATAACGTGCCCTTTCTTTTTACAATAAGTGCATGTAGGAAGAGATAAGGATTTCTGATCAGTCTTATCATATGTTTCATTCCTAACAGTTGTGCTGTTGTGAACTTTGGAAGTACTCGAATGAGATTTAAATGGTTTTTTACCAGAAAACTGCTGAGAGGACGACTTATTGCCAAATGAAATTTTGTGAGTCAAGGAATAATCATCAGCCATACGAGCAGCATTTTCCAAAGTTTCCACATTCTGCTCGTCAAGATAGGTTTTAACATCACTATGGATGCACCTCTTGAACTCTTCAATTAATACGAGCTGTCTGAGGTTATCATAAGCTTGATCAACTTTCTTGGCTGAGCACCACCTATCAAATAGTTGTTCTTTATCCCTTGCAAATTCGACATGAGTTTGTCCAGTTTCTTTTCTACAATTCCTAAACCTTTGTCGATATGCCTCTGGTACCAACTCATAAGCTTTCAAGATGTACTCCTTAACCACATCATAATCAATGCTTTGTTGTACTGACAGTGAAATGTAGACTTCACGAGCTTTGCCAATAAGTACACTTTGTAATAACAAAGTCCAATGCTCTCTGGGCCATTTCAAGTTTTCAGCTATTTTCTCGAAATGAAGAAAGTATTTATCTACTTCTTTTTCCTGAAAAGGGGGTACTAACCTAATATATCTAGTAACATCAAAACCTGGACTTGTTTTTGAAGGAGTGGAGTGTGCTCTGTTTGCCAGTTCTAATTCTCTTAACTTAAATTGCATTTCCCTTTCTTCTCTTTGCATCTGTCTCTCCTCTTTCTCTCTCTCCCTCTCCATCTGTCTCTCTTCTTTCTGCATTTGTATCTGCCTCTCTTCCTTCTCTCTCTCCATCTGTATCTGCCTCTCTTCTTTCTCTCTCTCTCTCTCTCTGAATCTGAAGCTTTGCCAATTCTAAATCCATCTGGTTCTTTAACTCTAATTCCCTTAATTTCCTGTCAGAACCAGATACAGGCTTTCTCTTCAAACTTAAAGCACTATTTTCAAAATTCCCTTTCCTACTAAACACTGAATTAAAATAATCTTTATTTCCTGTTTTGTCAATGATACTTTTGCCTCAGATAGACTGTATTTTCTGGCAAGCTCGAGCAACTCATCCTTTCTCATGCACTCTAACCCCTCCTGGGTAGGTTTTGAAATGAAATTCTGAACATTAGATGCCATTGTAAATGCTTGTTGGTTTCACACACACAAAATTTCTCTATTAAAAATCTTTGCCAAAGACAAAAAAAAAAAATTCCAAGACAAAATCAATATGAATTTCAAAGATAAATTTAATATCTCTAATATGCTTTAAAGAAATTCAATCCCGGAACGACGAGCCCTCAATTTCTGTTACGACTCTATGGTCTAAGAAAAATGTAACAGAAAGAAAGTGAAACCAACAAATCAAGTAAAAAATCAACAAGCAATTTATTACTAGATAATTAAAATGAAAAATCAAAAAGTCACTTACAGTAATGTGTTTTGAAATCCTAATAATCCAATAAGAATGATTGTTCTAATCACAAGTCCTAAATATAGAATGTTCCGAATTCACGGCTGTGTCCTTGAATGTTATGATGTGCTAATGGTCTCCAAAGTCCTGATGTACTAGAAATCTTGATGTGCTGATGTCAAAATGAAGTATTCCAAAATCTCTGAATAAGTTCACATAAATTCCAAAATCATTAATTAAAAATCCAAAATCCAAAAGTTTATGAGCACTGTTATAATCCAATGAATATTTAAAATAATTCCTCTCTTAGAATTTGGAATGAATTTTCACAACTGTAATAGCTCTTTACAAGACTGATGGTAATGTCAAAACTGAATAAATGTCCACCAAACACGGCATATATAAAGATTGGTCACATGACAGAATGTTCTAGAATATGAGTCATCTTAATGTAATTTTACTTGTAAACAAAATTCAACCTTGACCTTCAAATTGAGAAAACATATTGATCAAAACAACCTAATTCAAGGACACTAGTTAAACATGTTTTTCCTGATAAACATTAAGATTTAAGCAAATATTAAAGTGAAGAAACATTTATAATTTCCCAAAATACCTACAACATTATATAAACATCATACATAACACCCATGTCATTATGGCCATCTGTTCAGGATAACCTGCAATAACAAGATTTTCAAGATGGCTACCAGGGTGGGTATCAGAGTATTTGCTGTTTTACCTGGATGTATGAATCCATGCCTGGGTGTACAAAAATCACATGATGCCTTCAAGAGGCAAATGATCAGAATTCCCAACAACATGATTTCAAGGTGGCATATTTTGCTACTTCACAAATTTAACAATGTGAGACTAATAATTTAAAATTAACAACTTTAATTTTAATAACATAATAGTACCTATAGTACATATTTTAGATATAATTTCAATTAGCATAAGAATGAAAAAAGTATAGAAATGGAAATACTTTTATCAAACATACACATTTAAAGGTGAATGCAAAGCAAGGGGAATAATATGTGCAATTAGCATCTGCTTCCTGAAAATTAAAAACATTTTAAATGAAGGAGCTCTATGGGCTCTATTACAGTTGTTACATGCTTATTTAGCAGAGTGCATAGGATGGTATGAACCTCCTAAATTATGTAATTTCCTGAGGTGAAGTCATACCATCTCACACTCTCTGCCAAAAGATTTTGTCACTTGCATTATCTCACCCAGGGAAAAACAGAGGATGAAGGGAAAGCTTTATTTCTGCTATGTGACTAATAGAACAGATATATCCTGTTATCTGATTCATTACCCAAATTTAGAATGGAACTCTAATCCCATTATCTTATAGGTAACTTAATACAGGGCAAAAAAATTTCTAAGCCCTTGTCCCTAGGATGAGTGAGTTGTATCAGATACTCATCCATGTCATCACTTTGTTCAAGACAGTACCAGGGGTCACGCTACCAGGCGAAGTGGGTGACTAAGTTGCAAAAAAAATGTAAACTTCGCCTTTTTCTATTATGAAAGAGAAAATGACTTTGCCCTGTCATTTTGTTTAGATCTACACCGAGTGACAGTAGTTTATGGCTTTTGAGATGCTCCCTCAACCTAGCCAAGGAGTTAGTCTTAAACCCAAGGAGAAATAGATTGCATGTTGCCATAGCAGGTGTTCATATCAATTACGCCGACAAAACAAATTCTTGCACATTCACAGGCATGTGTTTTAATAGCCGAGTGACCATTAACTCTTTCCCCCCGCAAGATATCTCTGCCCGATTTCTGCAAGTTATCATTTGATGATGAAAACTTAACTTGTGTTTCCAAACTAAATCATCTATATGTAAATAACAATTTGTTTTAAGAATAGAATCGGTGAGAGCACTTTCTAAATGTATATTTTGAAGATTTTAACTGCAGTTTTTGCATTATTTTCTTCATAAAATCAGTTTGAAACCATAAGTGAACCTGCCAAAGAATAATAATGGCATATATCGCTGTCTCGGAAGTACGTCTTCATTAGACTGTCTGTTTTCGTAATTCGTTGGGAACATAAATTAAGGAAATTATACAATTCATAGAAAGCAAAGTGTAACTATTATGTGATAAAAGATTTAGACTACAAAATAAAAATGTGTTGGTCAGAAACATATGGGACAATGTTATGTTGTGGAATCGATAGGCACTGTAACTTAAGGTCAAGGTTGTTTCTTACCTCACTCATTTTTACAAGAAAAAGTAGCAAATAAAAAAATATCCAACCAATACATGACATTATTACAAGTACATAGACAAATATTAAAACCATAAATTTTCAATCGTAACTAAGGATTGTTGTCATGAGGCTAAAAGTGAGTGGTTATCTAAGAAAATCTGTTTCTAAAAGTAGATGCATCTACATGGCATGCATCACGCCATATTTTCATATTTGTCCTTGGCTGTGTGCTGTGATTCAGTTACTTCATTGTTTCAGTTCATTGTCGATGAATAGCTAAAGTAGTGTTTCAACTAGATTACATGATTGTAATTACAAATAGATATAATTAGTTAATCAAATGCAACTAGAACAAACAATTTAATTTTTATACTTTTAAAAACTTCACCAAAAAATAAGTCAAAAGATTCACATTTAATTTAGAATCAACTCCCTCAACATGCAGTTGTAAAGTTGAGATTACTCGTCAGTCACCACTGTGGTTTGAATGGATGTTGAAGATACTTGTGCATCTGCTCTCATGTACATGTTATAGGGGTTGTTTCAAACTAGTTTAGAAATGTTGTCGACTGCCATTTTTGAGTAAAAAAAAAACAAAAAAATTTAATTTGTTCCATAAGTATTTTTTTACCTATTTGCAATTACAAAACTGTAATCTAGATACTCCTGTCGGATAAAATTAATTATAATGTATAGTTTCTGCTATGATTTTTTGAAGTCATATGGCCAAAATACATTGCATATTTCTCTCCATCTAAACATACACACTTTCAAGTATGAATACACTGCATTTGAGCATGATACATTCATACACTTACAAAATGTGTTCATAATATACATACAACATAGAGAATTTTCTACTTGAAGATAAGGTATTGCTTAAAATCAGTATTAAATCCAAATATGCATAATGACAAATACTGGACACAGTTCAAATAAGAGAACCAGACTATGCACACACACACTCACACACACACACACACACACACATATATATTGCGTTTCTTGCTTTGCTGCCACTTCTTCCTGTCCTGCTCTCACTTCTCCCTATTCTGTCCAAAAGGAGAAGTCACTTCTCCCAAAAATTCAAGTCTAGCTTGACCCCTGCTGTACACTTATTCACTACATTACTTATGCTCTTACTAAAAACAACCACTGGCACCCAATGCAAGCTTGATACTAAAATGGGTCCAAACCATGAAAACAAATCATGTTCCAATCAAAGACACTGAGTTTAAAACCCTTCTAATACATGGTCCCGTAGATAAATATATAATAAGAGGCAATGTTTGTAACTCTAAAAATTGCAGTTTCACACCTAACCCTTGATTTCTTAATGGTTTTTGCATTTACAGTGACCCGTCAGTAATCAAGGTGTCATTTTAAATGTGGAGATGTTTTGCTTTTCAACGTGCTTGATAAGTTAGACATGTAGGAAGTTAAGAGTCAGAAAATGTCAAAATTGTGTGAGTTTTACCAAGTTAAACAGTGTTATGTTTGCCCCAGGTCACCAGTATTATCACGACTTCATTGATACATTGTCACACAGCTACTCAAATGCGCCTATTAAAGGGAAGATGATTACTGATTGTCCAACAGAAATGGAAAGTTATAACGTTATGACCGCAATTAAATTATGACCAATCAGATGTTGTCTCGACATTATGTGCTTTATAAATTGATTACAACAGCATTCATTATGTGAAATCGGCAGAGACCCTTAAAATACTTATCTCGAATGCCAGTTAGTAACATATTTCTTGTGAAACGTAATTAATACAAATTTTTACATGCATCTTCACTTTTGTGTGGCAATAATATCAGTGATGTGGGGCAAGGGTAATACTATCTGACCAGACAAAAAATTTAAAAAATGTTGACGTTCTTGGGTTATCACAGGTCTAACTCGTAAAGATGTAAGATAGTTCGGTGAAAAGGAAAATTCCTCCACATTAAAAAAAAAATATGTATCTTGTTATATACTTAGATAAGGAGCCATGTATTAGAAGGGTTTCTGGCCCCATTATATATTTAGATAAGGAGCCATGTATTAGAAGGGTTTCTGACCCCATTATATATTTAGATAAGGAGCCATGTATTAGAAGGGTTTCTGACCCCATTATATATTTAGATAAGGAGCCATGTATTAGAAGGGTTTCTGACCCCATTATATATTTAGATAAGGAGCCATGTATTAAAAGGGTTTCTGACCCCATTATATATTTAGATAAGGAGCCATGTATTAGAAGGGTTTCTGACCCCATTATATATTTAGATAAGGAGCCATGTATTAGAAGGGTTTCTGGCCCCATTATATATTTAGATAAGGAGCCATGTATTAGAAGGGTTTCTGACCCCATTATATATTTAGATAAGGAGCCATGTATTAGAAGGGTTTCTGGCCCCATTATATATTTAGATAAGGAGCCATGTATTAGAAGGGTCTCTGACCCCATTATATATTTAGATAAGGAGCCATGTATTAGAAGGGTTTCTGACCCCATTATATATTTAGATAAGGAGCCATGTATTAGAAGGGTTTCTGGCCCCATTATATATTTAGATAAGGAGCCATGTATTAGAAGGGTCTCTGACCCCATTGTATTAGAAGGGTTTCTGACCCCATTATATATTTAGATAAGGAGCCATGTATTAGAAGGGTCTCTGACCCCATTATATATTTAGATAAGGAAACATGTATTAGAAGGGTTTCTGACCCCATTATATATTTAGATAAGGAGCCATGTATTAGAAGGGTCTCTGACCCCATTATATATTTAGATAAGGAGCCATGTATTAGAAGGGTTTCTGATCCGCTGTCTTCACTCTGAACATAATATTTTCACTATTTGGACCATTTTAGCATCAAGTTTGTGTCGGGTACCTGGGTCAAAAACAAAGTCTGCTTCTTTTGTGACTTGTTCTGGACTGTCAACAAGTAGGCAAAATAGGCAAAAGTAATAGATAATTGGTGTACACTAGATGTTAAGCAGAAAATGTGCACAAATTTATTCTCAAGGCATGAATCTGCATCTATCCACATGGCTTAGGGATGAGTAAGTAGTAAAGTTTGCCTAGGCACAGCCAATTTTTACCTGATCATGAGGAAAAGATGAGTGGTTTTCGTAAGCCCTGAGCCCTGTTAATAACTCATCTCTATTCCTGTGTTTTGTAAGATTAATACAAATGCTTCATCATTGTCTCTAACTGTACATTCCATTTGTCCATTTAATTTTACAAAATATTAATTGAAACTAGTATTTGTCATCCCCATTTTGTGACTGGTTATACCATTAACTATATTGCTTTGCCCTGTCTGAAATCTGATTATTTACATTTCTTTATACTTCTTCTCAGATAAGAATCTGGAAGCTACATAATGTAATTTCATCTCTTTAATACATCACTAATTCATTTTATCATCTCGTCATACATCTGTCTAGCTTTATCTACATTTACTTTCTTTACCAGGGTCACATTTGGGGGTTTTCCCAAAAGTCCCATCCAGTCAACAACCATCTGACCCCTTGTTAGGGTCCCTGATAACTCCACAGTGGCATAAACTGATTCGGTATTTATGGCAACTGATTTGTCAACAGCAACAGCCATTGCAGTTAAGTCACATGACCTATAGATTGGTGACTTCCTCTCAACCCTTTGTCTGTGTACAACTGTACGAGAAATGGCTTGGTTGAATCGGGCTTTTGGTGTGTCACGAGAAATCCAGTCATCAAACCAGTTCTGAAACAGAAAGTGATTTGAGGTTTGAGTAATGCAAAACACTTTAGTTGTTGTGACAGAATACTGTAAATTTATTTCTGTTTGTTCATATAAATTTTTGTGGTTTAGGGGAAAATTACATTTTCATTGGTTCTTAAATCTGTGGATTGGGTCCATTCATTTCAACAGAAGGTTAATTCTTTGTTGGGTCTTTAAATTTGTGGTTTGTAGCAACCGAAAAATCCACAAAAACATGTATGCCAGAAATTTTTTAAAAAAATGAAAAATGCTGAATCACAGTATTAACACAATAGAACACTATACAAATTTCAGTTTAATTAATAGGAAATTATTATTTTTCTACTTCAAGAAAAAGACATTTTTTTTTCAAAAATATATTTGACTAATAAGATTGCTTATTAATACTTAAGATTCTTTATAAACCATAAAGTTTACCAAACTTAAAATTATCAAATCAAATGGATCACCCGAGTTGATCATTTACGAGGCCTTAGTGGAAAATTATTTCTCCCATAATATCAAGACATTGTGTTAAAAGCTACTATAGTCCAAAAATAGTGCCTGAACTTTGACCTTGAACCAAAGGTCATGCCGGGTTCTTTATCACAAACATTTGAGGTATTGTCAGGATTTACCAACACCCTAATTT
Source organism: Margaritifera margaritifera (assembly GCA_029931535.1). Lineage (NCBI taxonomy): Eukaryota > Metazoa > Mollusca > Bivalvia > Unionida > Margaritiferidae > Margaritifera > Margaritifera margaritifera. The sequence continues at coordinate 80,143 of JAQPZY010000478.1, forward strand.
GGATTGAAATCTATCTGTATTTGTTTATATTATCTTGTTTAGAGTCAAGTGCTAAAGGAAGGATGAAGGAAAAATGAGATACAGGTGGTGACAGCAAGCCATCACATATAAGTAATATCCTTAGAGCTAGAAGAGTTAAAAATGACAGAGTTTTAAGAAATTATATTACATAATATACTTTAAATTTATTCTGAAATACACTATCAGATTTAAAAACATTAAGTTTAATTCTCTCTTATTGACCAACTTAAATGACTTGATCTGAAACTTTGCTCTTAAAATTTGTACAGTGGTCCCTCATTTTAATGCACCTCAATATAAAAATGTCCCTGATATAATACAGGTATAGTCCCAGATCCCATATACATTGGTCCTTCACTACAAACTCCTCAGTATAACACAATTCCTGATATAACACGTGTATAGTCATATGATGTATCCCAGCATAAGGTGAACTCACACATGTCATGGTACACTATCATACCTCATCTGAACAGCATTAAAGTGAGGGATCACATTATTGGAGATGTTTTGCATTGTATAGAATGCTTTCTAACAGGGAAGTGTAAATAGATGCTCATTGAACTTGAGGAAAAAGGAGCAATTACCCAAAACACCTTAGGCCCTGAAACAAAACAATACTGGAAATATGTGTGTAAAACCAAGGACTTCAGGGATGCCAAGAAATTGTTTTGCTACTATCTTTTGTGACTTGGCCCATAATCTTTTGCTATGTGCTACACATACAAATTTCCATCTTTACAAAAAAAAAAAAAAAAAGTTCCACTACAATGCTTGTAATTGAGACCGATGCTCTACTGGCAGAAAATAATTTTCATGAATCCAAAATAAGCCTGTTTCTTCTTTTCAGTGGTGGGTATTGAAACTATCTCTGATATTCTTGAAAAACTCCAACATACCAAATTTCTTAACTATTTTTTTTTATGTCTGAGTTAACATCTTCACATGATATACATGTATAGTGCAGTACAAAATGCTTTGTCATGGACATTGACCTTGAACTTGGTATCATGGATAGAAGATAACTGAACTTGTCCCAGACAATGTCAAGATGTATCCACATGCTAAGTTTGGTTAAATCTGTAAGTAATATTTTTTGGAGAAAGAAATGAAGATTTTGAAGTAATCCCATTCAAAGTATTCTTCAGATATGTTCATAAACCAAGTTAAATTATACAAATCCATTCATACTTGTCTGTGCTATCATGCTTACAAGCCAGTACAGCTAAACACCCAAGTCAAGACTTTTGACCATAAAATCATACTTACAAGCCAGTACAGCTAAACACCCAAGTTAAGACTTTTCACCATAAAATCATACTTACAAGCCAGTACAGCTAAACACCCAAGTCAAGGCTTTTCACCATAAAATCATACTTACAAGCCAGTACAGCTAAACACCCAAGTCAAGGCTTTTCACCATAAAATCATACTTACAAGCCAGTACAGCTAAACACCCAAGTCAAGGCTTTTCACCATACAATCAAAGAAAAAGCACTGATCATCAAGTTGTTCATTCGAATGCAACTCAATACAAAGCTGACTCAAACTTCAACATTATAGATACAAGTCACTGTGTTCATAAGTTCAGTGAAGTAAAAATTTCAGACAATGATCCGTGTCTTGAACCCAAAGTCAATTAGGTCTAGTTTTCAAAACCTTTCACACAAGTACCAATATGTTGGTGATGAAATCAGCACCATTTTCATTCAGAACCAATTCAATATTGCACGAAGTTTTTTTATAGTGAAAACTCCATGTTAATGCAACCAATCAGGCAAAAGGAGTAGTGAGCAAAATTTACAAGATGGCTATGGTGGAGGTCAGATGAACACTACTAGCTACATATTGCTAAAGTGTTTTAGTGAAAACTTCATGCCGATATGACAATCTGTTCAGGATGAGCAGCAAAAACAAGATTTTTAATATGGCTGTCAAGGCTGCCATTTTGAAGGTTGCATTAGCATGATTTGTACACACAATTACATATTGCAAGACAAGGCTGCCATTTTGAAGGTTGCATTAGCATGATTTGTACATACAATTATATATTGCAAGACAAGGCTGCCATTTTGAAGGTTGCATTAGCATGATTTGTACACACAATTATGTATTGCAAGAAAAAGAAATGTAGTTTTCAACAAAAAAGAAATATGTTGGTAAGTCCATCTGTTCTGGAGAAGTTTGCTGTTACAAGATTTGTCAAATTTTGGGAGGTCACATTGGCATCATTTTCATTTAGGTTAAACGACATACATGTATTGAGAAGTGTTTGTGCGAAAACCACATGTCAACACAGGGATTTATAAATCCACTTGCCCGATTCACGGGACAAGCTCAAATTAAATTCAGGCAAGTCCAAAAAATTTAGAGAAGGATACAAGATACAATTAATTTTATTTAACGTCGGTGGTCTGAGTAAAATATAGACTAACAAGTTGTTCTCCATCTTTTTTTTTCTTTCTGACATGCCTGTCTGCCACCAGACATGTCAGAAAAAAAAAAGGCAGATAACAACTAGTTGATCTAGGTAAAATACAGAAGCTCTGTGCAAGCTATTTTACCGACAAGGTGTCGTGTTCTGTTCCTAATGCTTTATGTTCTGCAAGTTTTATACCCTGCGATTTTGCCACGGTACATATATCAGCCCCTTTATTTAGCGTTTATTTGTAGCGCATTCTTCTTTTTCATACCTTGCTACACCTTCTTTAAACTATTGCCATTTCCATCTTGTAGTTAATGTCAAGGTTAGTCTCGCATTTTCTCGTGCAGATGTGATAATGTGAATATTTACTATTTAAAGCAAGTTTTGACAAATAAGGAATAAATATTTATATTTTAACTTATCAGTTACATTTTATTCATAATATTTGCAAGTATCCGCGATTCGCCGACTTTCAGGTCCTAAGTTAGCCTCGGGCAGTTTGTCAGATTGATGACTCTAAACAATCGGCTTTTCAAAAAGATTGTTCTGATGCATGTCACCAATTTTATGGTGAGTAGGTGTTAATTGCTAATATTACAATTTGTTAGATTTCTTTGACAGGTGTGTCTGGAAATAAAAGGCACTGGTCTCTAACAATTAACTACCAGGAGGATTTCATTCAAAACTTGATTTATGTTTACGAAAATGTAGCACCCACAAGCGGTGTTTATGATATGTTATTTACATGATAATTACAGGAGACCGGTACATACTTACTGCTTGGCAAACAATTAAATGGATAAAAATAAGTGTTCTCAAAACAATCTCAAAACAATCTCAAAAGTCGGATTCTCAAATATTTTGATGCATGTTGCGATTTCAAGGTGACTAGATGATAATTGGTAAGTAAATGGATACAATAAGTGTCCACAAATCCTTCAGTTGTGAGTATAAATAAATCATTACAAACAGTCTAGCTTTCAATCTTCTCCCCCCCCCCTCTCTCTCACTTAAAAATGTAGCTATTTCCAAATCATTTTCTACCTATCCATTTATCTGTCTATATACATGTACATGTCTGCTTTTGGTATTCTAACTATATCTGCATTCTCTTTCTAATCTACAAAAATATCTACATGCATTATTTACATATATATTTTTTGATAACTTTCATTATCGACATTTGATTTTAAGGTGCGAACATATATACAAAGAAAACAAAAGTTTCAATAAATAGAACGCAATTTCCTTAAAATATACCATATTTGATCTTATTGTTTTACTATTGTTGGGATATTATGCTTGGGGCAAGCTCAAATTTTCCAAAGGCAAGTTCAATTTTCCAGTCAGCTTCCCCTGGGCAAGCTGACTTTTATAAAATTTGTAAATCCCTTCAACATGACCAAAAAATTCCCTTAAAAGGGACTAGTGATAACAACGATTTTCAAGACGGACACATGTTAGAAGCAGTTTTTATTCAGGACAGACTAGATGTCATAAAATATCTTTTAGTGAAAACCCTATGCCTATATGACCATGTTCAGAAGATAACAAGATTTTCAAGATGACCTTGAACATGCTATCATGGATAGAAAATCACTGAACTTGTCTCAGACAATCTCAAGATATACCTACATGCTAAGTTTGGTGAAATCATTTCATTTAGCACCACCTAGCTTTCATAAGAGGTCTTGTGGTGAAAACCCCATGACAATAAGACCATCCATTCTAGAGGACTAACCATAACAAGATTTTCAATATTCAATATCAGATTGGCACCATTTTCATTCAGGATGAACTAGACATGATAAGAAGTCTTTTAGTGAAACCTTGTGTTGATATGATCATATGTGAAGGAGGAGTACAGTGAAACCCCGCTATAACGCGCCCCACTATAACGCGAATTCGGATATAACGCGATCGTGGCATGGCTCCCAAAATTTCATATATTCATTCGCACATTAACATTTTTTTTTTTCAAAGTACGAGAAATAGTGTATAAAAATGTGTATATTACAGTATCATTTTGGGGAAGAGATCGCATATGAATTCGAGTATAATACGTCTGTGGCTTGGTTCCTGAAATTTTATATACATGTACATGTATTTTTCTCGTACACGGAAAAAAAATTTTTTTTTTAAGTACGAGAAATAGTGTACAAAAAGTGTATTATCATTTTGGGGAAGAGATCACTTATGAATTCGATCGTGGCGTGGCTTCTGAAATTTAACAATTTCACCAATTTCTTCAAGTGTTGTGCCAAAATAAACATTAACGGAAATGTTACTTATTATTGATCCATGAGTAAAGCCAGTAAGTCTTCTTTGTGTTTGTCTTCAATTCATTCTGTATGCAATCATTGCTCAAACAATAGCCGATATGTTTTTCTTCTTTAACTGGATACACAACCGAGCATCAGACAATGTGGTGGTTGATAAAAGATTCTCACGATTTAATAAACATCAAAAAACGTAAGCCGCCAACACGTGCGCTGGACTTCAATTCATCCTGTATACAATCATTGCGCAAACAATAGCCGACTTATGTTTCTTCTTTAACTTCATACACAACCAAGCACCAGACAATGCGGTGGTTGATCAAAGATTGTCATATGTGGGTGCTTATGTAGAGACTGAGCTTGGGCGGCAAGATCACAGGGAGTTCAAATAACCACTCTCTGTTACTTGGCACAGAACAAGTACAGCTGTATCAAACTTGTGGCTCAATCAAAGGGTTTTCATGTGGGAAAACAAAGAAGGATCGATATCGGATAGTAAACGGTGTTGATACCCTATTCATGCTATACATTAGACGTGTATACGTTGTTCTCTGAATAAAGTAAAATATAGTAAAACCCCGCAATAATGCGACCCCGCTTTTTCCGCGATCGAATTTAATGGACCCCAAATATCGCGTTATAGCGGGGTTTCACTGTAGTATTACATTTTTCAAAAAGACCACCATGGTGAACATACTGGATGTCATATTAGTAGCATTTTCATTTAGGACCAACTTATACATCATAAGAATTCTTTCAGTGAAAATACCATGTCGATGTGACCATCTGTTTTGGAGGTGTTGCAATAACAAGGTTTTCAAGATGGCTGCCACTGTGGCCTTACTGGATGTCAGATTGGCACCCATTATCATCTAAGACCAGGTAGACATCATAAGAAATTTTATAGTGAAAACCGCATGTAGATATAACCATCCATTCAGATTGGGCAGTGATACATGTAACAAGATGTACAAGATGGACACCATGATGGCCATACTGAAGTCCATCAGCACCATTCTCATCTAGGACCAACTAGACCATGTTATGAATGTGTGTGTAAAGTGTCACAGCAATCCTCCAAATAACCTAGGAGTAGCAGTGATAACAATCTTATGCTTACAGACAGACAACTGATGGATGAAGGACAACAGCCGATTGTATATTACCAGTAGAGCTAAAAACAGGAGCAAGAGGCCCAATTGGACCTGAGATCACCAACCTGGCTGACAGCTGCCCAAAAGTTAAATAAAAGTGCAAATGACCAAGAAATCTGGGTTAGTCTGATGCCTATTGTCACAATTTTATTTTTTATTAACAGATGTAATTTTACAAATTTGAAAATTTGAAATGGCTTTAGGTAAGGTTACATTTTGTAAAAATTTTGTCAAATTCTCTTGAATATTTTTAAGATGAAGTCATTTATTTACAAGGGTTGAAAATTCTTCAGTCTATGGTTCCAGACTTAAAATCGGCCATCAGACTCATCATTTTCAAGGATTCAAGCCTAACAGACTTTCATCTTTCAAAAACAGGGGGATTTCTGAAAGCCAACTGCTCCAATAAAGACTTGCCATAATAATTGTAAATACTATTTTACAGGAGATATAACTCAAAGAGTCAACACTATACATCAATACATACAGTTTAATAATGGTGAAAATGTCAGCTCTCCTCTCCAAACTGCACACTTCTGATTACAGTATTGCAGGGCTGAGCCTAAGGTTATACCAAATGTTATATCCACTTATACAAAGCCATCTTTGCAGCAGTGATTGTCAAAATTGCCAATGGAAATAAAATATTTCAGAATTATGTAAATTCATGTCAATTGAAACAATGAATTTGTAGATTGTTTTGAGTTGCACTGCAAAGTCACTGCTAGCCTCTAGTGTAACATATTTCTGAAGCTGAATTATAGACAAAAGGAATTGATTTCTGATGGAAGAAACATTACAAATGATGATTTACCAGTAGGATTAAATCAATGAACTATTAACCTGAAAAGAACAATGATTGAGAGAAAGGGTTAATTACTAAATAAAACTTTTTGATAAGGGGTGATGACTAAAGATAAATGAGAGAAAGATTCATAACAGAAAATTTCCGTAGTGCAGTTCTTTAGTGGTGAACGAAACAAAAGAAGATGTCATTGCTTTTATGGAGTCAAATTGTCGACTACATGGGAAATTCTATCGTCAATTGAGACTAAGTATATGATATTCCTTGATGGAATGAAACCAGGAAAAATTATCACAATAAAACTACTCCTACATATTTATTAATAAAAATATATAAACAAAGGTCTATTTCTTTGATCAATAATAAACAGCCATTACAGAGCTAACATTATGCTTTATTATTATTATTATTATCATTGATACCCATGCACATTTAAGGCAGACTTACTTTAATTTCATAATTTAAGTCCCAAGCTTATCAAATGAGAGAAAAGTGTTCAACCCATGTTCAATACTTTGTAAAGGTGGCCAAATCTGATGCTAGATCAGCATCTTTAATTCTGTAAAAAAAAACTTGAAAGGCCCTATGCTAAGATCCTGTTTTCCTACTTTTAGTAAAAGTGACCATATTTTATGGCAGATTGGTAGCATTTGTAAAAATACTTTCTTGTTAAAAAGCCCTTTATACCATAATGTTTTTTTTAAAAAAGATTTTAATCTTTTTAGTAATGGGGACCATATCTGATGGCCAATCAGCATCAGTTGCCAAAAACTTGAATTGCATTTATGTCAGAATGCTTTCTGTCAAATTTCTGTAGAGCACTTTTGCAAAATAAGTAATTTAAATTGGCATCATTTTGTATAAACCTGAAAGCCTTCATGCCAGAATGCTTTCTGTCAATTTGACCAAATTCTGTTGAACAGTTTTTGAGAAGCTATTTAAAGGGTTTCCTATTTTTAAAAACACCAGCCATATTTGATGGTGGATGGATATTATAGGTACAAATCTGAAAGGCCTTACTGCCAGAAAACTCTCTGCAAAATTTAGTTAAAGTTGGTAAAGTGGATTTTGAGAGGGTTAAAATAGCAAATGTTGACAGACAGATGACACAATAGCTGCTAAACAATGAACAATGCAAGCAAAGACTTACATGGCCCAATGGCTACGTTTGCCCCCCCCCCCCCATCCCTATGACCATGACATTTGATTTTTTTTGTTTATAAAATCACTCAGGATCTTCCTTGTTACCTTCTAAAACTATTTATACAATCAACATGTAGAAAGAAATAGAGCTTTTTCAAAAAGACTTTAAACTACTATTGACGCTATAGCAGTAACATCGTGATTGCTTGTCTTGCTTTTTGCGGCATTCACCACTGGAAAGAAAAAAATTCTATTTACCCATGATTGACCTGAAGCCTCAGTCAGATTCAGTTCCCAGGGGATCATAGTCACTAGACATGGAAGATCACTCAGAGTGACAAATGCTGCCTCTGGGTCAGCTCCAAAATTAAACTCTGCACTAACAGTACTGTTTCCTCTCCCTTCAAATTAAAACCACATGTATGTACAAGATATGCAGAAAGCTTTCCAGAATTATCACATGCTGTAAAAGAGTGGAAGTTCTTCAAAGATTTCACTTGCTTGAACCTTCTCCCACTTAGTAAATTGTATTGATTTATCCATTTATTTATCTATTTATTTACCTGGTGTGTTGGCTGTTTATTTATTTCAATAATTTTACTGGAGGTTCAAAGACATTTCTTTAATGGCATGGATGGTGAATTTATGCATTAATTACTAAAATAGTGTTAAGTGAAGCAGTGTATGTATGTATGCATGTACAGATTTTAAGGGCACATCAGCACAATCCTGGCCATATGGTGCTGAGTAAAAATAGGCATGTAACATGAATCCTAAGGTGTCTGGTTATTGCAGGACCTGGACTGTAATGCTACTAGCTGTGATTCAACTGGTGTACTGTGGTATCGATCCTGCCAGTGTGAGTACTTCAGTACATTCTAATGAACAGGTTTTTGTGACATTTCTATAAATACTATACATCTAAACTTTCTATTTAAGTCTTAATTTGTGTTATTGGAATTTTTGTCTCTTTCAATGTCTGTTGTTCTAAAACTCCATAAAATATTTCTAAAAACTGTATCCATCAAGATAATGGCTGAGCTGCATGATGAAGCACAGAATCTTGGATGAGCTGGTGTTAAATAAAAAAAAAAAAGCACTCATCTGCAGCATTTTTGAAAGAAAATCTCCATGAAAGAGGTAAAATTAATCAATAACATTGCCATTTGTCGGGAATGTAATGTGGAGGTGAAAGTTCGAGGGAGTGGTGATGAACTTAACTGCCTAGGTATGCCAACATCATCTCATTGCTAATACCAGCATTTTCCACAATAATTACGTGTATCAGCATTTTCCACAATAATTATGTGTATCAGCATTTCCACAATAATTATGTGTATCAGCATTTTCCACAATAATTATGTGTATCAGCTATTTTTCAAGTAATAAACACAATATATCTGAATAACATCTGTCATTCAATCCGTTTGCAAATTAATAAGTTGGAAATACTAGGCTTGGAAGGAGTACACCATATTTTTTAAGTCTACGAGAAACACAATGATGACAGACTGCATCCATGTTAGACTGCAAGGGGGTTCCGACTGTACCACACATATTGTATTATGTGTTCTTGGTCTCACTACCTAGTGAGACACACTGTGCAACTCTATCAACTGGGTGTCATTTTTGTGTCGGAATCCATGGTGTGGAACATATTCTAATTATGGATACAATCTCCCATGAATGTCATTATATTGGAAAGTATTCAGATTTAATATCTGTACAATTGGTTTCCAAACTGGAATTATGGTTTTTGATAAAAAAAAAAGAAAAAATACCACTATTAGCTCATCTTACAGGAATCAGACCACTATTAGCTCATCTTACAGGAATCAGACTACTATTAGCTCATCTTACAGGAATCAGACTACTATTAGCTCATCTTACAGGAATCAGACTACTATTAGCTCATCTTACAGGAATCAGACTACTATTAGCTCATCTTACAGGAATCAGACTACTATTAGCTCATCTTACAGTAATCAGACTACTATTAGCTCATCTTACAGGAATCAGACTACTAATTCATTTCTTATAGAACTTAATGTTAATATATTTAGAAATAAAAATAATTTGTGCATTAGATTGTCATATAAACCACATACGTTTTCATTCATTACAGTTTGTACTAAAATTTATAAGTTTATAACATAAACTAAAAGAGACAACATTGATTTACATATGGTTACCTATTCCACTTTTTTATCTGCAAGATCTTATGAATTTAACAGTTAAACTGAATGATTTCTACTGGTGATTCTGCAGTTTATTACAGTTAGAGAATTTTTTTTCAGCCTTGAAAAGCAGGTTTTGCTGCATTTTTCTGAGCTTAGTGCCGTTAAATGGGGCAACCCCTGGTCTGCACCTAATAACATAGCCTCGCACCAAGAGTTCATATGATATATTGTCAGCAGGAAATTAAATACAGGATATCAAAACAAAAGCAAATATTTTGTTCTCAACTATAGTACATAGATTTAAGCTTGTGAAATTATGAATGAAAAAAAAAACAAGAAATCCATTTACTACCCAATGGGTGCATCTCAAAATATTTAGTACTCTTTTTTTTTTATTCCTCCACCAGTAGATTGGTTCTCTAGCTGTAAAATAATTATTGGTCTGATACCTACATGCACTTCAGTTGCCAATATGGTCAGAGATGAAACAAATTAAATTGTAGCCAATATCATGTAGCTCAGACTTGTTCACATGAAAGGATGCTTCCCAAACGCTGTTCACTTAATAAGATTTTAAAGGAATTAAAGTTATATGAAACTTTACATTAGTGTTCACTCTTTAATATTATTTTGCACTTTTTACAGATTTTCCCAATATATTATAATGTGTATCTGATGTATTGCAATAAACTGTCCTGTATTGCGATGTATCACAATCCCAAAATTCAGGTGATACCCACTGCTCAATGCAACTCTTTTTAATCATGGTCTAGTGTCTATCCACTAAATTTGTAGAACTGCATGTAATCAAACTACACTAGCAGCTTTTTTAATGCATTGAATGACTAAGTGGATACTTATATGGATACTTAAATTCTGTTTATAAATTTGGCTGGTGACAAAGATCTTTGCATTGAATAGATCTTCAAGATCAGAGTTGTAAGAATGTCTATTTTCTCTTGTCTGAATTCCGAATTTTCAGGTGAAAATTGGGAAAACACATATAATGTCTTCATTGGAAAATGGAGCCTGTATTCATCTCCAAAACTGGCATGGGAAAACTCCTAAACTGGGCACCACTGAGGTCCTGGATATGCTTGTCTGTATCATAACCTACTGGGATATTCCCTGATTGAATTTTTCTGACTGCCCGTTTCCTCAAACTCAATATGACATCATCTGTTTTGAAGTAGCAAACAATGGCGGTAACTTCATTTTAAAACTAATCTAAGATAAATAAAGATGAATTTTCAAATTTAATAATTCCTATTACCCATGATATGCCTGAAGAGAAGCTGAGTTCATAGGGAAATACAACAATATTCTTCAATTCTTGCAGGGTGACAGAGGCAGACTCAGGGTCTGACAAGAAGTTAAACTCTGCACAGGGTGACACTCTCCCCTTTGCTGAAATACACAAGAAGGGTACATTTGGATAGACAGACAGTATGCAGAAACCCTTCCATTCGCTGAAAAAAAACACAAGATAGTCCCTTTTTGTTAAGCTCACCTTCTATTTAGCTATAAAGAAAGAAGTAACATTAAGCTTAACCTTTGGCGTGAATGGACAGATGTACAGACATGCAGACGGATGCCATATTGATGAATGGACAAATGTACAGACATGCAGACGGATGCAATATTGGTGAATGGACAGATGTACAGACATGCAGACGGATGCCATATTGATGAATGGACAGATGTACAGACATGCAGACGGATGCCATATTGATGAATGGACAGATGTACAGACATGCAGACGGATGCCATATTGGTGAATGGACAGATGTACAGACATGCAGATGGATGCCATATTGATGAATTGACAGATGTACAGACATGCAGAGAGATGCCATATTGATGAATGGACAGATGTACAGACATGCAGACGGATGCCATATTGGTGAATGGACAGATGTAGACATGCAAATGGATGCCATATTGGTGAATGGACAGATGTACAGACATGCAGACGGATGCCATATTGATCACTATGTCAAGCTTCTGCAAAGACTGGCTCAACAAAAAGTCTTACAAATAGAAATACAAACAAACAAGCACAGCCTGCCTTGGAGTCTGACAGAAATCTAAATTTGACAACAAATGACACCCTCCCCTTGTTTGAAATATGCAAGAATGTTACAGACAGATGTACAGGATGAGAAAAAGGCTGCCTTGATGTCCAACAGGAAATTTTTTTTTTTTTTTTAAATTACCCGATCATAATATGTTAGAAGAAAATCCACAATCTTGCAAATGCAACCCTCCCAAGCTAGAAAAGACATTCACTGTCTATTTGGTGTTGTTTTAGAAATGAAAGTGCTAAAAGGTTGTCTGGTTGTGTAGGCAGAAATTAGACTTGAGTGCTTTCCCTTGGAATTTCATTAGTCATCAGTTATGGCTGGAGTGGATGTATGTGTTGTTCCTGGGATGTAAGTACAGAGAGTGCTTGGGAGGATTTGCTCATTATAGTTGGGTAAGTATTATCAAAGAAACATATTTTACTTCAGAAATTGGTTTCTTTCTTAAATGCACTGCCAGATGATAATACATTAAGAAAACTGATAAGAGGTGGAGGGAATTACATCCCTTTATACTGGAGCTGAACCTGCCTCTGATCTCCTAACATATGTAAAGCAGCTTAGAGTTTCATGTGAGACACAGACTAGAAACTCTGAGACACAGACTAGGGTTAGCACATGGTCTATGTATGGATGCCAGTTAGAGAAAAAGTTTTCTCCCACAAATCTAGTGGAAGCAGAGTAACCCATCTCACTGCTGAATGACCTGGGATGGTAATTAGTTGGAGTACTGAGACAGGTCCCACCAGGTCAAACTGAGCCCTCTGGGATGGTAATTAGTTGGAGTACTGAGACAGATCCCACCAGGTCAAACTGAGCCCTCTGGGATGGTAATTAGTTGGAGTACTGAGACAGGTCCCACCAGGTCAAACTGAGCCCTCTGGGATAAAAATAGGTCTCTGAGGTAAAAGCTGGAGAATGTCATCTTTGACCTCCATTACATGGCTTGGAAGATATTAAATAGGACGCAGTTGGGCCTTTGACCTCCATCCCATGGCTTGGAAGATATTAAATAGGACGCAGTTGGGTCTGAAAGCTATGCTAGTAGTGACTTCCATAACCTCACAAGCCAATATGTGAATAAATTCATTTGGTCTTGGGTTAGTTCCTCAAAGGCTAAGCGGATAGTCCAATTCATTCAAAACAGGGCCTGAGCAGAAATATCATCTCTTCCTTCTTTATGTGGTAAAAACAAGTGAGATCTTCTGATTAGCTAGTCTGCTTTAGGTTCCACTGTAGTGCCCTGAAAAAGTCATGTAAATGCACCTGGGAAGAAATGTCCATAGAAGAAAGGTTTTTTCAAGACAAAAGACTGGTTTCCCATGAGTGGGAGCCTGTTCTAAGTGATGAAAGCAAGGGACATCATGGGGTAAACCAAACCATCCTGGCAAAACTGCAGATAGTGTGGAATGACTGATAAGGTGTGGATCTCACTGATTCTTCCTGCTGTAGCTAGAGTGACCATGGTTGTGATGGGAGTCAACATCTTCATGAGCCATTGGAGAAGTTAGTTATTTGTGGTACTGAGGCTTTTAAGGAAGAGATGTGTCTATGCTTGCATCACTGCCCTCAAAATGGTGGATTTTCTTGCCCGAACAAAATGTCCACCACATCTTCAAAGAACTGTTTCTTTCTGAGGTCTTGTTTGATATGAACCATGTGTGCAGGTTCAGCGTCTCTGGGTTTTGATGGAAAACTTGCAAATGTGGTCATTTTGTTAGCAAGGAGAAGGCAGGACTGTTCTGGAATCTCTGCCACTAGGTGGATGTTGTTAATTCATGTTTTTCTGCACTTTAGGCAGCAATCAGGATTAGCCAGAATTTGGATTCCCTAGCTGAGACTTTGGTTATCAGGGAGAAGTGAGGAAAGGTATGTGCATCGGGAAAGTTCTAAATCGGAGAAAAGGCTTTTGGATTGGGACTGATGAGATAAGGGACTAGAGCTTGGCATTCCATTTCACTGCAAGGAGGTCCACTTGGATCTTCAGCCTATTTGGGATGTAGCAGACCTAAATGCAGATTTGTGGATGAGGACACCACCTGAGAAAATCCCATATGATACAGGCAGAGTTCTGGTGACTTGGCACTCCCTTGACTTCTGATGATATTGGCCAGAGTCAAGGTTACAAGGTTACAGGAAGAATGAGAATGCCCTTTCCAGATAACATCTGCCACTACTGAAAGCCATTTGCAATGGTCTTCATCTCCAGGTGGCTGATATGTGTGGGGTACTCCTCATGAAGTTGCTAAACCCTTCCCACTTTAACTGAGGCCAGAGGTAGTCACTGGTCAATCATGCTGGCGTCTGTGCAGAACATGGTTTCCAGTAGTTGAGCCTTCAACGAAGTGTCAGAGTTGAGAAGACTCAAAACAACTGCTCAAACTGATGGAAAGGCACAATGTGGATGGGATTTGTGAGGCCTTGTGTAAGAGTGTGGGATTTGTGAGGCCTTGTGTAAGAGTGTGGGATTTGTGAGGCCTTGTGTAAGAGTGTGGGATTTGTGAGACCTTGTGTAAGAGTGTGGGATTTGTGAGGCCTTGTGTAAGAGTGTGGGATTTGTGAGGCCTTGTGTAAGAGTGTGGGATTTGTGAGGCCTTGTGTAAGAGTGTGGGATTTGTGAGGCCTTGTGTAAGAGTGTGGGATTTGTGAGGCCTTGTGTAAGAGTGTGGGATTTGTGAGGCCTTGTGTAAGAGTGTGCTGACCAGGCATGAGCAGAAGTAGTATATGACAACAACAACAACAAAAATCAGATTTGGCACCAAACTCTGTCCAAGGGAGAACTCTATGGTGTAACTTCTGGCTCAGCAGAGAGATAACCTTTTAGCACTTTTAGTGTTAAAACAAACCAAAAGACATGGTGAACATCTTCTTTGAGCTTGAGAGGCTGTATTTGCAAATTACTGGAATTTCTTTTAATGTATTATGATCAGGTAATGTATTTGATGAAGAAACTGATATATGAATTAAAAAGATCCACTGATAAAATGTTAAACAATTTTCTAAAATCACTGACTCCCCTTCTAAGTTGATGTCTTGCATCCAGTATTCTAGATTTGCAAATCAGTCTAAAGTCTGAAGTAGTCATTTTCCATCTCTTAAGGATAGATTGTGTTGATTGTTAATTTAAATTATCCCAATTAAGGATATTGTGTTGATTGTTAATTTAAAGTATTCCAATTATGTTCATCATTAGAGCTCAAAATGAGCAATATTTTTGCATATTTTACTCCAAAGAAATTGACAAAAAAACACATGCAAAATTTTTAAGCGTGTTCAAAGTTTGCAAAACAGTATAATTCTGAGCATTTAGTCACAAGTTTTCTTGTCAAAAAGCCACGATAGGTCAGTAGGTAAAGCACTGGATTCATAATCCGAAGGTCATGGGTTCAATACCTGCCCAGGCCAGATTGGGCAGGCTGCCATAGTGAATCCTTGGAAAAGGTACTCAGTTCCCATGTCTTCTGCATGATACAGCCAATAATGGGCACAAAGTGCTCTTAAAAAACCAAGCAAGCAACCAACCAAAGCTGTCATTGTATTCTTCCTACCATGATCACAACAATATTTGGTTTCAAGGCACATTTGATCAATGTGACAGTGGCATTAGTTCCGGGTGTTCTGCGCACATTTGAAATGACAGAACTCGATCATGGTGATAACAGGTATCAATGAGCACATGCTGAGTTAGTCTTAGTCTCTAAGTAGTTTGATACATTCCAGCTGGCATGATAAATGTCTTGACGATTTTAAGACTGTTTTGTTGTATAAGTTGTGTTTGTTTCTATGGTGTTTATAAATACCTAAATGAAATTTCAAAAACATAAATTAGTTCCAAATCAGTTCCATTTCACTGAAATATTATCTACAGCTCTTCAATTTCATGAAGAACTTTCAGAACTCAAAAGTTTCAGAACAAAAAACCTCAAATCTTATAGAAAGGTCAACTTAAAGATGGAATTTTCTCTTGTTTGCCTAATGGGACATATCTCTGAAACCAATAAAAGACTCACCCTCTGTGTTGCCACCCATGATAAATACTTCCTTCAGTTTGTTCCCAAAGCCAGGATCCAGTCTCAGAGACAAAGCCACATTTGTCAGGGGTGCTAAGGCTATGAGGGTTATCTCCCCTGAAAAAATTATTACTTGACAAATAATCACATCTTGAATCAACCTTTGGTTAAAACTGCGGAAGCTTTTGCATACAATCTGTAGCTTCAAATTGCACATATCCTGAATTACATGGATTAAAGTTTTACGTGCTCTAAATTATCACTTACTGATATTCACAGATATTTAACTAATGGTAATGAATACTGAATGGTTTATAACTGACATATCTTCCATTTGACAAATCTATCATTTATGGACATAAGGAAAAAACTTAGTATACCCTAAAATGCATTAAATACATGAAGATTGACACTGACTTCTAACTACATATGAGATCTTATATTAGAAAGATAAAAAGTCAAACAAACTAAAGATCTGCTTCAGTACAAGCAGCATTGTCACCAACCTAATACGTCTGCTGCTCTTATACTTTAAAAATTGTCATGGATCCCATTAAATGGGTATTGAGTTCTTTTATCAATGTTTTCTCTAGCTTTCATAAAAATTTAAGGAGTCCTTCCAGTGTTCTCCCCGGGACTATTTACCACCATGGTCCGGAGAAATGATCATTTCAACCCGAGACATTTTAAAACCCAGAAATATGCACCAGTGCCAACATGCTATGATGTTTCCCACTATCCTTTCAAAATTATTCTGCTGAATAAACATTCTTTGACCTTATGTCAAGTCTTATCCCTCAAAGGACACCCTTTCTAACTGTTTGCAGGTCATGTAATTATAATAATCTTGGATATTTACACCCTCTACTTAACCGTGCTTGGCCTGATTGCCAGTTTGATGCTGGTTTCAGTCTTTCAGACATGATTTTGGTTCTTGAGAGAAAAAAACTGAAATTGTGAAAGGGGGTCTGGGGGTCCTCCCCCAGTGGGGTCTCAAGGGGCATACAAAACTGCTCCTGGTGGCCCTTATTATCATAATATTTTGCAAAGTTGTTACTTCTTTTCAACAAAAAAAATCATTTGAAAAATAACGATAATTGAAGAATTTCACGATGTCCATTGTCACATTAACTTGTTCTCCAAAAATATTAGTGCTTAAGTTATTACATGTGCATGTCAGTGTTCACATAATAATTCAATCACAATAATTTGTTCTTTTTTGCAGCACATATTAAATCACACTTTTCTCTTCTCATAAGAAATGTTTTTTTTTTCTTTCATGGTGAAAGTTTTTAATTATATACATACACTTGTCTTTTCCCCCATTGGACACATCCTGTTGATACTGATGTGCTAGTCTTGCTCTTTTTGCAGCCTTGGCAAAGATTTCTTTTGCTTTCCTTTTCACATATTCTAACACGGAGTTGCTTCTGCCCTCTCATGTAAGAAATCTTTCTTAAAATAATGTATTGCACTTTTTCCTGATGCCTTCAGACCATATTTGATGTTCTGTACCAAGTTGTAGGTTTCTACGTTTATCCGCCCTGATTTGGAATTAATAATATCATTCATGGCATTGAAGGATGATTCTATTTGTGGGCCATGAAAACAACTCAGTAAAGACATGACCATCTTTGATAGACACAAGTATCTGGCAACAATATCATCAATTCCCCACCAGTGATCTATATGTTGTCCCTCCTTAAATTCTGGAGGGAAATAAGTTTGGAATTTTCTAAATTCCAAATCATACTGGTCCAAATCCTTCTCATTTAACATGTTAGACGCTACTGTATATTTGGCAATAGTAGTTCAAATCTTTCTGGCAAAGATTGCAAAATGCTAGTCCTCTGGTGTTCAGTTTTCTTACAAAATTGACCAACTAAGTTCCCATTGACTTTGCGTTCAAGTCATTCCCATTTCCACACATTTTCAAACCTTTATTCAAACTTTTTGTGTCTGTTCTGTGTCACTATTGATAATTCGAGATGCAATGTTTGGCAAGCATGCTTATTTCCATCAGTTTCCATTATGCAAAGTTTCATTGGACAAGTACAAACTTTTGACTAATCAGAAAGCTCTTTACAGTGATCGTCTATTAAATAATATACGGAAAAAATACTCGTTGGGGAAAGGCACTGGACAGACCGTTATTTGAAAACTGGATTGGAGATGATACAAAAAAACCAGACCATACTGAGGAAAATCGGATTCAGGTCAGGAGAAAATAGGAATTCTGCTTTAAAATGGAAAAAAAATCATGTCCGGTCTTTTCACGGACACTGTCAAGTGATCGTTCAGTGATGAGGGAGTGTGTGTTATATATCAATTTCCTACCAGCTTCAAAGAAGTGATGCATATTACTTTTCCATATGTATTATTATCAATAAACAAGAGGTCCAAGTGGGAGTGAGCTTGACATTGCTCACCTGGAAACTGACATATGTAAGCTCAGAAAGCAAATTCATAGATGTATTGAAACTGGAGTGGAAAGAAAAAATTGGAGTGCTTAGTTACCACATTGTCTATTTGGCCTAAAAAAATAATATGAATGTTTTTCATGCTAAAAAATTAATTACTTTCAAAAACTGTAAAGTATTTTGACTTGAGAACATGATGTAAATTAGGGAAATAAAGAATACCATGTAAACTTATTTCTTTCTTTTATATGTAATTGATTTTTTTAATGTTTATGATGATAATGCATGTTTTAGAAAACACCTTTTGTAATGACACCCTGAGCTTACCCCATTGCTATCAATAATTTCTGGGGAGAACACTGCTTTTTTCAGGGGACACCTATTATTTCAGCATTTACTATAATTTACCACAACACAGTTATAAGTATTTATATTAAATTCCTTCCAAACTATACCAGTTTATCTCTTTGATACTAAATTATTGTGAACTTTTTTGATGTTTCATTCAAGATAAGAATGTTTACAGATAAGAATTGAAATAACTTTTTTTTTCATTTTAGTCATTTTTGAGACAAACCATTATATGGGATTATTAACTGTACTCTCTTATGCATTCTTTATGCCTTAATGTCCAAACTATCACTCCTGGTACCAGTATCAGATGCCGAGGCAATGCCCCGATTGTCATTTTCATTAATTTCAACTTGGTTGGTTGGTTGCCTTCTTGATTGCTTGTATGGTTTTAGTGACACTTTTAACATATTATTGCTACAGAATGCCATGAAAATGGGAACTGTCTTTCCCAAGGATGCACCAAAGCAACCAATCAGGGGTAGTCTGCATGGTTAGCAGACCCACAATCCTTGGATTACAAGTGGAATGAGCAACAACGGTTCCCTCATTTATCTCTGTCATTTCCTACAGTCACTACATATATAGTAATTTCATTTATATTATACAATCTTTCATTATCACCTACACTGATCTAAGTAATCAGTGTGACAAAGTCTGTTATTCTTACATTCTTTATGCTTTGCTCACTCAGATGTCTGTTAAAGCACAAGGTAATTTGATCAATGAGAACCTTACTGTATGGTCCAAGTGTTATAATCAAACCTCTTGATTACTTCGATAACTTACCTAGTCAGTACACATAACACAAGGTTGTAAACAAAATAAACAATTGTTTTTGTGTGCCTTTTATTATGCATTGTAAATTGTTTTGTTTTTTTGCACTATTTAAATAATCTTGCTGATGCATAGCTTAGCATAAGGTGATGTCATTTATAATGCAAGTCATTTTAAAATTATTGATTACAACCAGCACATATATATATAAGCTCCAAAGCATACCCAAAGATTTGGTCTGAATTAAGGTCTGATTATTTACATAACATTCGACCGGACTTAACCTGGACTCACACGCACTGTCACAATTCATGACAGACTCTTCCATTTTGGTTTCAAAATGATGGACATGATTTGTCATTTTAATGGTTTTTACAGAATGCTGAGATAATTGGCATTTTAAAGAAAATCTTGTTATATACATCTTTGTAAGACAGTGAATACAGTCTTTCTTGCAGGGATAACCATGGGTGCACACCTGGGTATTTGTTGACAAGGTTCACCATGGCAACAGCTGCTGGTTCCCTCTGGAGGAGTCCCATATCCACATCCACTGCCAGGCCAGAGTCACCAAGTCCATCATTACCATGGTAATGGGTAGCTTGCAACACTAGGCCAACCAGGGACTTGGAACTGCCTCGGTACACTGGAATCTAAAGTAGGGCGATTAATCTGTAAGTAGGGCGATTAATCTGTAAGTCTAGTGCTGTGAACTAATTTGAGATGAAGAAAGAAACATAGAAATATGGTGATAAGCAGAAACAGACAGACAGAAGAGTTTTAATAGATTGATAGATACCTACATAGATAGATTGATGGCAATTAGAAAGCAAATCTTTAATGTAATGCAATCCCTTATAAGTTATGGGAAATCTTTCAGGGTAACCACAAGAACTTAAAAAAATCCATAAATTCTACCCACCCAAAACCCAAAAATCCACAAATTAAAACAAAATACTAAAATTTGCTGCATGTGACTGGCTTTTCTTTGTAAATCCAGGAATGCATGATAATTCTTTTCTCTTCAATCTATCTATTTACATTGATCTCTACAAGCTACCAAACATTAATGTTGACTAAAGGTTCATCATTTATATAGCTTGACTTAAGAGTTGAAAGTCTGAAATTAATTGCCAAAGCAGAGAGAATGAACTAAACAGATTAAAGTAATTCTTGAATGAAGAAAATTCCACAAAATAGCCAGTTCCACCCAAAATCTACAAATTCAGTGAAAAAATTGCATTTTGTGGAAAAATTGACAGGTGTGCTCACCCTCACCTTTACAACAAACCACCAATTTCTAATTTTATTTGTTTTGGAAAGGGTCCTTTTCACATTAATTGACATTCAATCCATTTCATAGATTTATCTGATGCCTATGTATATAAATAAAGAGGACAAAATCTCACATCCATCCTATTGCAGACAGAGAGGACCTTCAATGTGTTTCTGCAGACTTGGTCAACATCAACATTTCCGCTGACACACGTGATCCCGATAACTTCAACATCTGGGATTGATAAGGCCAGCATCAAGGCCTGGGCATCATCCACTCCTGTGTCAACGTCAATAAGAAACTTTCTCTTCATTACCAGCTGGATAGGATGTCACTTGAAACCCTAATTCTAGAAAAGACAAGTTTCATCAAATATTTCCCACATAATACAATGATCCCTCTTTATACTGATGATCATGCAAATAAAAATTGAATATCTAACTACAGGTCACAGAACTGATGGAATCTATTCTTAGCCTATACAATCACAGAGTTTTTTTAGTAGTTTATGGACATATGTGCAAAGTTTCAACATTGCAATACAAGGGAAGTACACAATACAAACAGCAAACCAAGTAACCTTGGTGATTTACTTCTACCCAGGGAGATTACCATCACTGGTTACCATGGTACCCAGTTTGGCAGTAGATGCAAAAATATACATAGAAACACAAAATTTCAGTATGCACTGAATTTATTAACTGTATAGCGAACAGGTCTTCTTCTAAGAGTACTGTAAGTAATTTTTCTTATACAAATTGTTAAATAAAATGATTAATTTTAATGTCTGGTGGATTTGGTCGATGATAAAAGAGGAAAAAAGACCAATGAATTTTGGCTGATATACCGATATGACGAAGAAAAGGAAATTCAAAATCAACCTGACTATATTTCAAAAAGGTCTTGATTTTCAAGATAAGTTCAAAGTACATATATGCAGAATATGACCAAAAAGTTTACAAAAACAGTTATTTTACCATTTACAGACTGCATAATTATTTTCTTCCAAAATGAAGAAGAAAGGATCTACCTTGAAAGTATTGAAGGAAATACAAAAATAATTTTGAAAATACATGAAATTATTGACCCAGGGTTGAATGGTATATTACCAATGCAATTAAACATACTCTTTGCAAGGATTTTTATGTTTCTAATCTTTTCACAGAAAGATTTGGTTGTTTTGAGGCATGATGTTATTATAATCCATCATTAATGATAACTGCTAGGAAATCTACATATATCTCAACATCAGATTACAAACTTTATGACAGCAGAAAAGATGATTTTATGAATGTTGTTGTGCTTAAAAAATAAAAAAGGTAAAACACTAATGTACATAAAATGGAAGTATTTGAGCCATCTGGCAAAGTGTCACAAATATTGCATGTCACAGATGTGACAAAAAGAGGAAATTTCACAATGCTAGCCTTTGGGAAAGTCTGTATATGCCAGAAGTAATTATGATTAAAAAAATATCAGCCATTATTATTTCTCTGTTTATTTGTATTCATCATTGATCTGGGAAAAAATAAAAAAGGTAAAACACTAATGTACATAAAATGGAATTATTTGAGCCATCTGGCAAAGTGTCACAAATATTGCATGTCACAGATGTGACAAAAAGAGGAAATTCCCAATGCTAGCCTTTGGGAAAGTCTGTATATGGCAGAAGTAATTATGATAAAAAAATATCAGCCATTATTATTTCTCTGTTTATTTGTATTCATCATTGATCTGGGGAAAAAAGCATTGTCATCTGAATATTTGAATTATTATTTGAATTATTACTTATTCTGCATGCATATGTATATGGTTCTATTGGTCTTCTATAATAATAACAATAATGCCCAAATTACTTGCTATTTTAAATGTACTTAATTATGATTTTTTTAAAAATATTATAAAGCCATTTTTATTCAGAATGCATTTTTTTTAATGTGTGGTATATAATTAACAAAGAAATTATAAAGTCTATATTCTACTTACATTACTTTTTTATGATTCAGAAAATGTTGTCACTGTAGTTTCGTACCCTTTATTTTAATTTCACTGGTTACAGTGGTTGGCATCTTGCACGTTGTATACAGTATAAATGTACCGACTTTTATTTTTACCTTAGTGAAAAAACACGTCCCACCCATGCATACTATTTGTCATCTTGAATTATTCTGAGACTTCTGTCGGCGAGATTAAAGAACGTGTCGCTGGTTGAGAAACTTACTCACACTCGAGATTAAAGAACGTGTCGCTGGTGGAGAAACTTACTCGCACTCGAGTAAGCACCCGGCATTTGATCACTGTAAACGATAGATTCATTTTCATAAACGAAGAAAAAGGGGAAAATATTGTCAGATATAATGACAGGCTGAATGTAAATCTAACAAATTGAAATGGATCCGTAAATCAAATAGTCTAAGTATAAGCCTATTCTTCTTCTTATTATTATTATTATTACTATCTCCTTCTGATATGAGGATAACTTGTCTTACTATCTCTTATTTTCTATACTCTTCATCACGATACATGGAGAAAAGAATTGTTTCAAGCATAATTATAATTTCAAAATAACACCGTTTTAAACGAACATAATTATTTATTAAACGATGTCATGGTCCGAAACGTCCATTGAAGTGGGGCGAAATGTCCATTCTTTTTTTTAAGTGGGGCGAAATGTCCATTGAAGTGGGGCGAAATGTCCATTGAAGTGGGGCGAAATGTCCATTGAAGTGGGTTGAAATGACCATTGAAGTGGGGTGAAATGTCTTGGGCCGAAACGTCCTTGATTCGTATTAGGCTGTCATTGTATTATAAATAGCATTTCTATAACATTGCACTCTCCATTATCAACTTTATTTTTCCAAATTAAAAAAAAATGCACACACGGAACAAGGTTTGTTTTAAATTTGTAAGGTATAATGGGATTAAATAATCCTGATCTAGATAGTAACTGTGCCAGGTACATACTTTCGAAGACTGGAGCCTCCGGAGGTGGTGTACGATTTATAAAGGAACGGGTCCAAAGTAGACACTGATGCATGTATCATTTTATGGTAATGCAAGTTCATGTGTGCATTCACATGTATCACTTATGTTAACACCCATAAAAACCAAACTGTGGTTGTAATTACCTACTTTTCTTGCTAATTTTGCTATCCTAAGTATTTGGATTATGTATCGTCGTGTCATTAGTTTCGGATCAGCACGTGTTTCTGAGCGGCCATTTTATGTTGATGGTATCACGTGATAACATGCAGCTGATGACGCAATTTTCAGAAGTTTTGATGACTTGACAGTTTCGCGCTTTGCTGCAAGTAAACAAAATGCTTGACTTCATCTAAATGCCGTAAGGATACACATTATGTATAACAATGACCAAAAAACATCAAATTTCCTGATACCCATTCAAAATACCTTTATTTTCCACGATGTCAGTGAACTGAAACCCTTGCTTGGTGCAACTTGTTTTGTTGTTAGCTTGGTGCAACTTGTTTTCTTGTTTTGTTGTCGTCTGTCAAATGAATAAAATCTTGTGACTTCTTATCTACGCCAACTTCGCAAGCTTTTTTTTTTCTTTTTTTAGTTCCTACAGAAGCCCATTAATGAAACAATTATCAATTTCGCTGTTTAATTTAATTTTTTTTTTCTTTCTTTCTTTCCTCCTTTGCACTTTTGAATGAAGAAAAAGAGAGTAATCGATTAATAGGGAATGAAATAAATATCTTTATTTTTATTTTAACGATAAAAATATTTATATTTTGGTTAAATAACATTTACAGCATTTTTGAAAGAAATAAGTATGAAACTTTTCGAACCATGTCATAAATGCATTACACGCAGTTTTCCATGATTTTCAGAATGGTGGAAAACTGCATCGACACTATCGTTGTTATGACCAAGAAGCTATAACTAAGCATACATAGATGTTAAGGAAAAAAAATAGTGTTCCCGAAAAAACTTCACGCCAGCGTGTCATTGGTGAATTGGACATTGACACCGTCAAATCGGGGCCAAATCCATTATTTTTTTCTTGGAGCAGGAATCCAGATTTGTATTTCGCTTTTGGGGAAAGTCGGCTATGGTTATACCCGTTCAGATGTATATAATTTTGCCACTGACTATGCTGTTGACATTGGACTTAGTCAGAAGGATAACCCGCCATCACTGCAGTGGTATCGCAACTTCATATCGCGATGGCCTAATTTAACAGTTAAAAAGCCAAGGTCTCTTGCAATCGCACGTGCTAAATTCACATCAGTAGTAGAGTGGGGCGATCAAAAGTCAAACGGGGGCCACATGTTAAATACAGTCAAAAGATTGGAGACCCAAACGGGAATTTAAGACGAGGTCGTAATGTTGAAAGGTATATTTTGTAACAGTGCAGCACGAAGTGCCAGTCTGCACTCCAGCAGAAATACCATATGACATCATACGTTTCAACATGAGGAATCTGTCCCTCTGTCAATGTGTGTGTGTGTGTGTGTATGTGTGTGTGTGTTCAACACTGAGAAAGAGAGAGAGAGAGAGAGTTAAAGAATTTTGAAAAAAATCAACACCTTTTTTTCTTGTTCAAAGTCAACATTTTTGTAATAAGACCCACTCACTTAAAATGAAGAGGAAGTTTCATGTACAAAAGATTAAACGTAAACATATTTACAAGACGTAGTAAGTTAAAACTAGATTTCCAATGATCATTTAGGACTGTCATTTTACCGTCGAAACACACTGCGTTTCTGGGATAAAGAAAAAAGATAACCATAATGTTCACAAAACCACTGTTCTATTTTATTTTCGTTTGTAGAGAAATCACTTCCAAAAAATGTCAGTAAATGTTCTAAATGGAATCCAAGACTAAGTTGATGAAGAAAATAGACACGATATTGGCCACACACACCATAATCAGATCCTTGTAATCGCACATTATTGAACAGAGTGGATACTGCATTTTCTCTCATAAAGTCAACGATGTCGTCTATCTGAGGAGGTAATCTATGAATCAAAATATTCCACACTGTGGTCGTTCTGAAAGTAGATGGCTACACAATGGGTTACTGTCGTCTGTGTTTGTTACACAGGCTTTAACATCTTTAGGTTTTCGATGTTGAAGTTTATCTTTAGCACACACCATGGATTCCAAGATGATGTGTACGAACTGTGAGTCAGAAGGTAATAAAGATCCCAAGTATTAATTTTCTCACAAATAATAATAAGTCGTCAGCTCACACTAGACTTTTTCCTTGAAAATATCGATCCAGTAAGTCGAGGAACGAAAAGTCTCCGTACTCTGTTGCAAGAACTTCAATGCGTTTTGTTTTAAGAGAAGTCAGTGGAGGTAAGGAATGATCCCTCAAGTCTTTATAACACTCTCTCAAAATCGTTTCTTCTGAGATGATGGTCCAGACGTCTTCCAGATACTCTTCCAACTTGTCTTCTAAACTCATCATCAAAAATTTTTTGTGTTGCAGTTGACTAGGATGATCGATTTGACAACCATAACAATGTTTTCTGGCTAGGCCTGTGATCCTTTCAGCTAAGTCGCTAGTAAAACAGGAGACTATGTGTTGTTCTTGTTCAGGCCATCGTGACATCATCATGACTCTATCTTTCTCTTCGTGTGCACATGTGGATTGTACCTGCTGTTCTGGATACAAAAAATCAGTCTCTTTTTTTCTGGCGTCACTTCTTGTTCCATATATTTCTTTTCTTCTTCGCCACCAAGTGTCTGCGTCGGCTGCTGTTCTGGATAGAAAACATCCTCTTCACCTATTTCCACGGGTTCTTGTTCCATCTTTTTAATAATCTAGGATCATTTCTCTCAAACTGTTTATTTCTAGAGTATTGTCAAATTCAGCACACAAGATGACGTTTTCTGTGTTCACCAGAACTAGTACAAACTGAAGTTCCACACGGTGTTGACCTACTTTTATAGGGTGAAAGTGTCTTTCGTCACTGCCTTGATCTGGAGTGAAATTAAATCCCCACAAAGCATATCCTCCCGCATTATCGTAGTACGAAATGCCGTGAATGTTGCTGGTTCCTAATTGTCCTGTGGCTTCAGACTCAAGTAAGATCTCAAGTAATTTTTCTGGGTAAAGTTAGGTTCAAAAGGTCTGGTACATAATGTCTGGCCATCTCGGGCGACTTCTATCTTGGACACGCTGAAATGTTGGAAGTCGAAAGGATTTTTATTGAAAGCTCCACTGAGGCACGCATTACTGACGATACCAACCGGTAAACGTTTCGGTAGTTGACCTTGGAAAACACGACCTTCAATGTTAGATAGGAGTCCAGAGGCAATGGTGAAGGTTTTGACTCAGAGGATACTTAGCTGTTGTTCTGCTCAGAGTTTGACTGATGTCGTTTCTCACTTTAAGATTTCCACACGTCGCACGTAACACCTGGCTTCGATATTCGTTTTTTACACGATAGCATTAGACATCAAATGGAACACGGTACTACATCGATTTAGTCTCAGACATACATCTGCACCATTCAACAAATACTTGTCTTACAACCAAATGTCCTAGTTCAAACGATCCATCATTTCTAAACTACGTCCATATTTGATTTTTTTTTTTTGGGGGGGGGAAGGGGGAGTAGTAGGGGGGTATTGGGGGTAGGGGGGCACTTGGGGGTCCTACGAGAAATTAACATGGCGGGGGCACTTGGGGGTCCTACGGGAATTTAGCATTGGGGGCACTACGGGGATTTTTTAACAGGGTAGGCAAGAAATGGAAAATTAATCTTTTTCTTGAGTAATGGGTGGCCCTGAAAAGGGCCATTAGTTTTTTTTTTTTTTTTGTTTGCTACTTTAGCATTCACATCGCCTGGTACGTCTTCTTTTTCTTATACTTCTTCTTACTTCTGGGCCATACATTAAAACTCTTTTTAAGCAACCTTGCCTTTCAATATATATTCTTCTTTTCCAATACGTGTTTTCTGAAATTCTAGTCACAGCCCATGATGCTCTAACATACATGGGATAGTTCGGATTGAAGAGCATCCCTGAGACGATGTTGGAGGATTCCACACTGATCCACATTTTTTTCTTTAGGAGTAGTCTTGGAGAAAACCGGTGAAGCTTTATGAGACAAGCGGTGGTATATATACCTTACGATCGGATTGAAATTCATCGAAATGAACTACCAATCCAAACGTGCGTTACAAGCTGGTCGGTTTTTCTTCCAATGGGAAGAGAGTAGGGTGTGACGTCATTTGGGGTATAAAGACATCGCAGCGTTCGTAGGGTTTGACTTGGAGCGGTATCATGGAGAGTATGAAGCCTATGAATTGGAGCGAGAGCACGATGCCATCGGTGAATCCTATCTTTCACTTCCTACCGGAAGATTTTAATTTAGATTTTCTATCACATGAATTTGAGTCTGAGACTGTTGCTGCTATACCACTTCCGTCTTTGCTGCCAGTGATGGAGGAATTTAAAAAGAAGCAGAAGAAAGAAATGGAAATTTTTTTAAAGAAACAGCGAGAGGATGAAGAAATGTTTCTTCAGCAAGAAGAAGAGGAGAGAAGAAAAAGAGAAGAACAACAACTAAGACAGTTAGAAGAGGAGAAGAGTGAAGCACCGCCGCAAGAAGAGAGTCAGGAAGATAAAACGGTGAGTCTTCTCCAAGAGATTTTATCCGAGTTAAAGTATTTGAGAAAGTTATATGAATATTCTTTAACTCAGCCGCCTAAGCGAAAAAGGCCATCACGGGATAAACATTCCAAATCCATCACCACTACTAGTGAGATGCTACCACCACCACCACCACCAGTGACTACAACTACTACCACCACCAAATCAGCAGCAGGAATTGGACTCGGCCGTGGTAAAGGACTACGACAATTGAAGTTGATCGTGTCCAGTCCATAAGTTTGTTTAAACAAAACAAACAAACACCCCAACGGTCCTTTTCAGGGCCACCCAGATTTCTAGAAAAGAAATCAAATTGCCAAAAAAAATCAAGCAAAACTTAAAAATTTTACCCATTCCTTTTTGGTTTTTGTGTGTAAGAGTGAGTGCGTGCGTGCGTGTATCATCCATACTCTAAAATAACAAAATAACACAAAAAGCTCTTACTTTTTTTTCCATTCTGGTGTATTCTCTTTTTTTTACAAAATAATTCACCATGAACATATAACACCACACTCCAAAAAAAGTTCATTGTTCACTGTCTGTCTCTCTTGTTCTTCTTGAATTTCTTCACAGGAATCAAGGGTTCTTTTTCTTCATTCTCATTGTCTTCCAGCCATCTCACTTTCTTGCTTTTCTTGCTTTTCTTGATGATATGTTCTTCTTCTTCTTCTAGGTTTGAAGATCCTTCGGCTTCCTCCCTCTCTGGTAGATTTTCTTTTTCTTCTTCTTTCTGAGGGCACTCCGAAGACCAATGTCCTTTTCCTTTACAATAATAGCAAGTATCTTTCCTTTTATCTCTCTTTTCATTTTCTTGACGTTGTGGACATTCTGGAGCCCAATGTCCTTTCTCTTGGCAGATATAACAAGTATCTTGACTTTTATCTCTCTTTAGGTTTTGACGTTGTGGACATTCTGGAGCCCAATGTCCTTTCTCTTGGCAGATATAACAAGTATCTTGACTTTTATCTCTCATTGTTGTTCCTCGGCTTAGATAATCCCAATAATAGGAAGCATAATGTCCTTTCTTGGGGTATCGACCTCTTCTTGACTCTTCCATCTTTACTGTTTGAAAGTTCAATCCCAAAGACTGATTCTGAAGGTAAGAAGGTCTCTCTATATATAGGTACCAGTGTGAAACTGAATCAGTTTCAAAGTAAACTTCAAGATGAAAAGATCACGCCCAAACCATGAGAAACGAGAAGAACAAGAAGAAGAAGAAACAAAGAGGCCACGGCGCCAAAGACATTCCGTACCGCCTGAAACACCACTCGCTGAACTACTAGCTCAAGTCCATGCTAGTGATTTCGAAGAAGAGATAAGTGAGCCTGAAACCTTACCACCTTCTAACCCACCCAAAACAAAACTTACTACCACCAGAACCCCTGACCAAAAAAGACCTACTACCTTGGCTCCTCCTGAAAATTACTATCGGATTCGAGAGACAAAAAATAACCTCTCGAAAATTTAAAACCACAGCCTACACTCACACGGTTCATTTCAAAGACTTCAAGTCTGAAGTACCTCCCGA
This sequence comes from Margaritifera margaritifera, assembly GCA_029931535.1. Taxonomy (NCBI): domain Eukaryota; kingdom Metazoa; phylum Mollusca; class Bivalvia; order Unionida; family Margaritiferidae; genus Margaritifera; species Margaritifera margaritifera. The sequence goes on from JAQPZY010000478.1 coordinate 110,226, forward strand.
GAAAGCGGCGGGGTTCATTAGTGATTTGTGGGAATCTGTGTTACAGAACTTGAAACGCCAATGTGGAGCCAAAGAAGACGATCGATTGAGACTGGCCATCCATCACGACAATCTGAAGAGTCCTGTTTGGATTGAGTTCAGCACCCCGGCAGAATTAACACCAGACAAAGTCATGTCTAAAATCGAACACGTTCAACAATCTAACGACAAGTTTACCATCACGGATGGAAAGGCTACACTTTACATGACTCACGTTGCTCCACCTCGAGGAAGTGGACGAAGTAGGAAAGCGTTACTGGTGGACGATCTTCGAAGTACCAAACGCAGTGTCGTCCAAATCGACAATACTCAAGACCAGATGTGCTTGGCTCGGGCTATTGTGGTGGGGCGAACGTATGCCAACAAGAACGAGAGCAAAGAATGGAAAAGAGTCTGGAATAACATTCGAATGTCTAACAAACTTAAACAACGAAACGAAGCAGAACTCCTGTTGCAACAAGCAGGCAGCATCCCTAAAGAGACAGTGTGGGGCATTTCTCAAATGCAACAACTTCAAGATGTTTTGACTCTTCACTACACTTTGAAAGTTCACCCTCAAGAAGTGCGCGGAGATATGCTTTTTCGAGGCCCTGATTTTCCCGAAGGAAAATACATTCACGTGTATTACCACCATGAACATTTCGATACCATCACCAGTATCACTGGATTTTTGGGATACTCTTACTACTGTGAGAAATGCGATCAAGGGTTTAACAGTCGAGAGCGACACATTCATTGCGGAGCAAGATGTCGGGGCTGTTTAGCGGACAAGCCATGCCTTCCTGAACAACACCACATCCATTGTGAAACCTGTCGACGTACTTTTGTCAGTTCCTCTTGTTACCAACAGCATCGCAAGACACAAGGTCACCAACAAAAATGTGCTTGCGACTTAATGAAATTGTGCTCCACGTGTGGAAAACTGATTCGCGCCAACGACCCTAAGAGACACATTTGTGCCGGAAAGAAAAAATGTTCGATTTGTCAGCAGATAGTGAATTATGATCATCAATGTTTTATTCAAAAGTTCGACAAGACAGAGAAGAAAGAATTAAAGAAGAACAAGAACCAAGTGGATTTCATCTTTTTTGATTTTGAATGCATGCAAGAAACAGGCATTCACATCCCTAATTTCTGCGTGGCTCAACGGGCTTGTGAGAAGCGCATTCAAGAAACGATCCATTTGCACTGTCCTCATTGTAGTCGGATTCCAGGAGGACGTGAAAAAATCTTTCGCGGGGCTAACACTCTGTCCGAGTTTGCTGAATGGATTTTAGACCCTACCGACGACATTTGGAGCGAAGCGGACATTCAACGTTACGGAGACTGTCATCGCTATGCGACAGTCATAGCTCACAATTTCTCGAGATACGATGGACAGTTTTTGTTAAATTATTATTTGCGACAAGGTACCGAACGCCCTGAAGTCACCATGAACGGAAAAAACTCATCTACATGAAAGTGGGCCAAGTCAAATTCAAAGATTCCATGAGTTATTTGGCCATGCCTTTGAGTCGAATGCCTAAAACATTAGTCATGACAGAAATGGCCAAAGGCTATTTTCCTCACTTCTTCAACACGGAAGCTAATCAACATGCCGTCCTACCTCATTTGCCTGACCTCCATGATTACGACCCCGACGGAATGCTGAATGCGCCCCGAACAGCGAGAAGCCTTTCACACTTGGTACCGCGCTCACCAGACCGATCCATTTGACTTTCAAGAAGAGATACTCAAGTATTGTCGATCCGATGTGGACATTTTAAGGCGTTGTTGTGGAAAGTTTCGAGAGTTATTTCTCGATCACGGAGACGTCGATCCTTTGAAAGATGCGGCCACCCTACCCAAAGCCTGTTCCTTAGTCTACAGGCAAAATTTCATGCCCGAGAACAAACTAGCCATCATCGACTCCAACACGTCTCTCTTTGCCAGTCGTCAATATTCGGCCAAAGCTTTACGTTGGCTCCATTACTTGTGCCAAAAAGAAGATAAATGGATACAATATGCTAGAAACGGAGGAGGAGAAAAGAAGATTGGAGCTTATTCCGTGGATGGATTTGATTTAGAAAACCCGCACACAGTGTACGAGTTTCAGGGTTGCTTGTTTCACGGATGCCCTACCTGTTATCCTGATCGAGATATGAAAAGTCCTTATTCAGATTCTACCATGGAACAGTTGTACGAACGCACTTACCAACGACGACTTCACTTAGAAAGTCAAGGATACCAAGTGGTAGAAATGTGGGAGCACGAGTACGATCGACGTTTGAAAACCGATCCTGAATTTAAGAACATCACTGAAAGTTACGACGTGGCCTACATCGAACCTTTGGATCCACGCCACAGTTTATTTGGAGGACGAACCAATGCCACTCGCTTACTGTACAACGTAGACGAATCCCAAGGAGAAGAAATCAAATACATCGACGTGTGTTCGTTATATCCTTGGGTGTGTACATATGCTCGTTTTCCCACTGGTCACCCTGAAATTTTGACAGAACACATTGACGTGGAACACATTCGTCAATACGAAGAATTGATAAAATGTAAAGTCTTACCTCCGACCCACTTGTACCATCCCATCTTACCTCACCATTGCCAAGGAAAACTGATGTTTCCTTTATGCCGTAAGTGTGCCGAAACGTGCAACCAAGATCATCCCTGTCACCACACGGAGGAAGAACGGTCTTTGACAATAACGTGGGTCAGTGCCGAATTGTTTCGGGCTCTGGATCGAGGATACCGTTTGTTGAAAGTGTACGAAATCTGGCACTTTCCAACCACCGCACAATACCAAAAGGACGACGCCACGAATCATCCAGGCATTTTCTCGGGGTACGTCACCCAATTTTTAAAACTGAAACAAGAAGCCAGTGGCTATCGTTCGTGGTGTCAGACTCCCAAAGACCAAGTTCGATTCAAAGAAGAGTACCGTGACATCGAAGGCATCACTTTGGAAGACGTGGAAAAAACGAAGGAAAAAGATCGTTTGCCAAAGTCATGCTCAATTGTTTGTGGGGAAAAATGACTCAACGACCCATCTTAACCAAGACCGAATACTTGACCGATCCTTATCGTTACTTTCAACTGGTGGACGACAAAAGTATACTAGTCAAACACGTTGAGATCGTCCGCGATGATTTGATCTTAGTCAATTTCGAAGAAGAACCCAAGTTTGTCAAACCTGACAAGTTTAGCAACGTAGTCATTGCCGCTTACGTGACCGCTCATGCCCGTTTGAAATTGTACGACGAAGCTTTAGAAGTCTTGGGAGATCGTGTCCTGTACTTTGACACCGACAGTTGCATGTACATCCATCGACCCGGTTGCCCACACCCTACCATCCAAGGAGATCGTTTAGGAGCCTGGACAGACGACCACCCTCAAGACACCATCCTGAGTTTTGCCAGCGGTGGCCCTAAAAATTACGGCTACCGATACCGAGACCCGCAAGGACAACTTCACACCCAATGTAAAGTCAAAGGATTAACCCTCAACTATCGAACCAGCCAAGTGGTTAATTTTGAGGTTTTGAAAAATGCTTTGCTGTCTGGACAAGTGGAAGACTTTCGAGTGCAAACGTTAGAACCTCACAAGATCGTACGGTTACCCAATCACCAAATCGTCAGTCGCCCTTTACAAAAAGTGTACCAAATCGTGTACCAGAAGCGAGTGAGACTTCCAGACCACACCACTTTGCCTTACGGACACGCCGATCTGCAGCATAAAAAAAGGACACCCCCTTGAACAGAAAAACCAACACCAAGATTGACGATGACTTCAACAACACCGTGTGATGAACCCACTACTACAGACCTCAAGTTGAAAGAATACAAATTTCCCGTGGCCTTGCCTGACTATTGTGAGTGTGCCAGTCGATTGAACACGTTCAAAAAATGGCCTAAATGGCATGGATTACCTACTCCCAGTTCTTTAGCCAGAGCAGGATTTGTCTACTTTGGACAGGGAAACAAAGTGAATTGTTTCAGTTGTGGTGCAAGCATTTACATGAACCCTAAAAGTTCAGCTATCCTGGAACATGGCAGATGGGGTCCAAACTGTGCTTACCTTTCTTTGGCGTTTCCACCGATTACATTACAGTACTTTTCGGATGGTACAGTCGACAGGTATAAAAAAGGACCCCTTCCAAGCCTAACCATTCATTCTGACTTTCAACGTTGACCGAGCACGAAGAAGAAAAAAAGATGAATAATTTTGTCATTCTTCCACCAAAGTTCAATAAGAATACTCATGCCACCCACCCACCAAGGGAGAAATCTAGTGTGAACTCCAAGTACCATCACGACTTGGAGTGCGATGCAGTGCCATGCGACGAGATGGATTCCGTAAGCGTTGACAGCATCGATTCACACGATCAGACGGATTCCGTACGCTTGGACATCGTCGATGCAAGACGTGTGCCTCAACGTCCCTCTAGAGATGCAGGACGACCTTTCTTCTTTATTGGGAAGAATGCTAAACGTACCTGTGAATGTCCAACTTACAAGAATACCAAAATCTGTTACAAGAACTGTCACCTCAAGACGAATCGCCTTTACGTCGTTTGAAGTTAGATAGGATAATCACTGATTGTTTTGGACATCCTTTACCCACCGATTCCGTTTAGTTGGTGTGTGAGTATTTTGTCACCAAGAAGATTACTTTAGAAGATTGCATTCTTGACTTGAATTCGAAGCTGCGAGTACGCATTTACAAAGAGTTGGTCCAGATCCAAATGAAACGCAAACTTCAATTCATTCCTCGATTTGCGCACTACCGTGACTTTCACCGTATCAGAAATCTGATTCTGGACAATAACTATCACCGCTATCGTGAAGAACACAAAAGAGAGTTACTTCTTTCCAAGTCGGAAACTTTACCAGAACACATTCGTGGTTTGCCTTTGGAGGTGCGACAACGCATTTACCGAGAGTTTGTCAAGTTACAAGTGAAACGCAAACTCAAAGTCATTTCTCGAGCTGTACACTATACTTACTTCCAAAGTATGAGAAGACTGATTTTGGGAAGATTGTATCACATGTACTTTGAAGAAGACTAACACAAAAGGTACCAACCTTGGGAACCTGGATATAAAAAACCCACCACCCAAGATACCCACCTTGACCATCTCACCCTATAAAGTCTCACCATGTCAGACCTGAAGGAAGTCAACGATCGTGTTCAGACCTTAGAGGATTATAAAGACTTGATACAAGAACTGTTTCTATTGAATTTTGGACGCTAAGTGGTGTGTGTCTTAGTGACTGCTTATCTTGGAATTCGTTTTCGATGACATTCGTTGTGGAGTATTTTTGAGGAACAGTGTTTGCCTTGGATTATTTTGGAGGACCCGTGGTTGCTTTGGACTATTTTAATGAACCATCAGAAACAACATGACCATTCATACACCACCCTTAGTAAAGGATTATAAAGGCTTGATTTTATCAGTACACGAAAGAAAAATTTTACTCAAAGTGTTGAGAGTGGTGATGAAAACAAGTGGGGTACCTCCGTGTGAAGAAGACATTCGTCATACTTTATCTACCTTTCATACGTTTCAAGAAGTGTATATTGCTAGTGAGTTACACCAACAATTTTTTAATTGGAAAGATGTACGTCCCTGGAGAGATCTTGGTTTCCATGCTTGGCTACAAGAAGTGGCTCAGTTTGCCAAAGATCTGGCATGCCACTAAGTGTCCAAAAGTGAAATGGGAACGACTGAAAGAAGAAGAACCTGACACAACAGAGAAAGATGACCATACTGTTGTCCAAATTCAACCATACCCTGAGGAACACAACCCTTCCTTACCGTCAGAGACATTTCATTCTTCCACCAGAACAAAGACGAACAGAAGATTGCCACCCCCAATACCTGTGCCTTCCATTCCTAGGACACCAAAATGTTGTACATTTAATTGTTTATACAACACTTTGATTCTTTTATTGGTAGCCTTATTCTTGTACGTCAGCATTTTTACCTTATGCAATTTACTCTATTATTATCACTTGGTGTAAAAAAAAAATGTTTTTGTTGTGTTGGTTGTTTTTTTACAAAAAAATAAACGTGTATGAAACGTATAAAATGTCTTGGGTCTTTTGTCTTCTTCTCAAAAATCTTCCTACCTCAGTCATGGCTAAATCTTCTTCTGCCTTGTCTGCCTCTTCTGCTTCTTCTGTGGTTAAAGTGATTGACGAAAAGTTAGATCGTTCCAGTTGGGACGCTTTGTATCTGCGCCATCCTTTTAACATGTTGATTGCTGGACCCAGTGGTTCAGGCAAAACCGAATTTGTCAAACGTTTGATCGAACACAAATCTCATTTGTTCGATCGTCCACCTCAACGTATCGTGTGGTGTTACAAAGAGTGGCAATCGTCTTACACGTTATTGAAAGAAAGTCAAGGAGAAGCCATTTCATTTGTGGAAGGTATCCCTCGCGAAGACGATGGGATCGTGTCTGACGTGAGTCAAACACATCTAGTCATCTTTGACAACATGTTAGGAGAAGACGAAGAAGAAATTAAACTTTGGTTTACACGAAAAGGACACCGTCGAAATGCTAGTATTGTATACATTACTCAAAATTTATTTCAACAAAGTAAAGCCCATCGTACCATCAGTCTCAACGCTCATTACGTGGTCTTGTTTAAAAGCCCCAAAGACAAATCTCAAGTGCAAGTGTTAGCCAAACAGTTAGGCACTCCTTGGTTAAATTATGCGTACGACGATGCCACTCAAACACCTCACGAGTATTTACTCATTGACTTAAAATCGACCACTCCTGACTATTTGAGATTTCGTGCTCAATTGTTTCACCATTGGTGTCAAGAAGGAGGTCCTGTCATTTACACGTCCCCTTCAGCCACTCTCTGAAGAAAAAAAAAACTATAAAAACATCTACTACGTCATTTCTGTCTCACAGTCTTCGAGGAGACTTCCTTTCAATCTCATCCTTCGGCTAAATTGATTCGTGCCTTGCATGGCATCAGTCGCGAAAAAAATGCACAAGTCCGTGCTCATTTGTTAGAAGCTAGTCTTAAAGAAGTGTTACGATGGTTTACTTTGACGGCACGTCAATTACTGCAAGGCATCATTCACATCCCTCATCAAACTCAACGTTTTTTTAAAAAAACATAAAGGGGCGTTGTCACAACTAGCTGATCCTAGAATCGATCCACGGACTAAAAAACAAATCATTTTAACCACTGGAGGAAGCGGTTCTTTAGGAGGGGTTATGATTCGTTCCCTTTTGAAATGGGATCCTAATGCCCAAGCCAAAAAAACCAAAACACCCAAAAAAAGAAAGCCCTAAGAAGAAAGCCACAGAAAAAGAAAAGCCCTACAAAGAAGAAACCCCCAAGAAAAAGAAGAAAAGTTCTGCCCAGAAGAAGAAAAAAACACCCACCACTGCAAGGAGCCGCAAGAGAGGTACTGCTGCCAGGACGCAAACGTACACCCGCAAGACAGCACCACCACCACCAGCAGTGACGAGGTCTCCTTCACCTTTTGCGTCCACATCATCTTTGTCTTCTTCACCTCCCTTCATGATGGTGCCTGCCAAACCAGACTTAAGACAAGTGTTTCCTAATTTGATGCAAAAATGGAAACCCATTTCGAAAGTAACCACGTCGGGACCCTCGACATCGGCTGATTTGGCTATGGCAGCGGCCGCCAACAAAGTACCTTCCCCTAAAACCAAAGTCCAAGAAAGAACCGGCGTGTTACAAAGTTTAGTGGATTTATCCAAAGAAGAATTGAGACGATATAGTCCATTGAAAACACCTCAACGTCGAGCGAGGCCTGTCATGAAGATGGTACGTCGTGCAGACAATCAGTGGAGACGTGTTCCAGTATAAAATAGAAGGGTGACCTGCCAGAGACTTCAGACTTGTTTCTACCAACTAAAAAAGATGACCCCCAAACGTGCACACCACCACCACCAAAAAAAGAAGAAAAGCAAAAAAGGACGACTTCCACCTCGTCTGGCGAAACATTGGGACGTCTTGTCTGTCCTAACCAAATCCAATCCTCCCATGCGAAAACAACTCATTCAATCAGCCCCTAAAGAAATCATTGATACCGTGTGTGAATGTTGTTCGAACGTTTTGAAAGGAACGGTACCTTTGTCCAAGATACAGAAACAAAAATTAGGTAAACATCGGAACGTTCTTCGTCAAATGGTGAAAAAGAAAATACCTCTCCAACAAAAGAAAAAAATGTTGGTGCAACGAGGAGGATTTCTACCTATGCTGTTAGGACCGTTGTTAAAAATAGCGGGTCCTTTGTTAGGAACAATTGCTGGACCCCTTTTAGGAGGTGTCATGCGATAACAAAAAAAAGAAGATAAAAAGGACACCCTTCTCTGGAAAGACCACACCTTTTTGTACCTTTGTACCTTTGGATGAAATGGAAGGACGAAAATTGACTTTAGTACCTTACAAACGATGGATGGAATTTCATCGTTAGAACGAACAACGGATACCTCATTTACCACCCAATCCTAATCTCAACGAGATGTCACAGTTACAGCAAGAATTAAAAGCCCTGATGGAACGAAGTGATTTGTCTGAAACAGAAAAATCGCAACGGTACGGTCAACTTTTACAACGTCTGCAACTCTTTCACCAAAAAGCTGTAAACGAAACAGCTCCACCCATTCAGAGAGATTTCAAAACCCTGATGAAAAGCGAACCTAAAGTGACCACCACTAAAACAGACACCGCCACAGGGATGACCGTGAAAGATGAAGAAGAAGAAGAGTTACAAACTCCACCTCTTAAAAAAAAAAGTTAGCCACACCGGGTTGGATAAAAAAGATGATGTCTACCCCATTACCATCAAAAGTGAAAAAGGAAGAAGTGAAGACAGAAGTCAAAACAGAACCGATGACCCCTGTTCAAACAACATCCTCCTTTACACCAGTGGCTCGTCGGACACGTAAAGCATTTCAATCCAAAAAGATACCCCACGAAGAAAAGAGCATTGGTACTTGGTTGACTTATTCTTGAGGAATCAAACCATGGAGAAACTTTTAGCTAGCCTTTACTATAATCCTGGCCATTCTGCTGGTTACGAAGGACTTCAAAAATTATATCGAGCTGCCAAAAGTAAATTGCCCGAAGTACGACGATGGTTACAAGAACAATCGACGTACACGTTACACAAACCCATTCGACGAAGTCCAACCCAAGTGGAAGGCATTGATCATCAATGGCAAGCCGATTTAGCCGACGTCTCTCATTTGGCCATCTACAATCGTGGTCACAAATATTTGTTTTGTGTCATCGACGTATTTTCCAAATTTGCTTGGGTCGTTCCTTTGACATCTAAAAGCAGTACCGAATTGGTACGTGCCTTAAAATTGGTCTTGAAACAAAGTGGTCGTCACCCTTTACGATGGCAAACTGACAAAGGCACCGAATTTCTAAACCAAGCTTTTCAAAAAGAATTGAAACAAAGACAGATTCATTTTTTTACCACCGAAAATCCTGAAACCAAAGCCAGTATTGTGGAACGTTTTCAAAGAACTTTGAAAGAACGCATGTGGAAATATTTTACACATCAACATACTCTCAAGTACATCGACGTGTTACCTCGTTTGGTCAAAGCGTACAATCAATCGTACCATCGAAGCATCGGATGTGCCCCCGAAGAGGTCAGCCCTGAAAACGAAGTGACCGTGTTTGATAAATTGTTTGGTACACCCCAGAGGAGCAGACTACCACCACCTCAGAAAAAAACCTTGCTGGAGTTGAAGACGGGAGATTGGGTTCGCATCGGAAAAACCAAACGCACTTTTGACAAAGGTTATTTACCCAAATGGACCACCGAATTGTTTCGTGTCACTACACCCGTGCGTGGACGCCATCCTCCCGTCTATAAATTGGAAGACATGCACGGTGAAGTGCTCAAAGGAACATTTTACTTGCCTGAGTTACAACGAGTGACTAAAAAAGAAGACGCCTTGTACGACATCGAAAGCATTCTCGAACAAAGAACACGCAAAGTAGGTAAACGTCGAGTAGAAGAAGTCAAAGTACGTTGGAAAGGATATCCTCCTAGTTTTGATTCTTGGATTGCTGCTTCTCAAGTCGTCGACCATAAAAAGAAAAAGAAGTAACCTAACATGCCATTCAACACAACCACGACCTCGACTCCTTCGCAGAGTTCTTCTCTTCAAGAATTAAAAAACAACCCTCTGGGTGTGGTGCGGAGAACGTGTGCCTATCAATCAAAACGTCTTTTTCTGCCAAATTTTTGTGGTGTATTTTATCATCGGAACAGCCATTGCCAATTTGAGTTTGCAACAAGGAGACAAACAATTGTGGACCATTTTACTTAGCAGTTGCATCGGTTATCTTTTACCCAGTCCCTCTTTGAAATTTACGACGACGACGGACAACAGCAGCCACAGCAACCACGGTAGTACGACCAACGTCAGTCCACCTTCTTCTTCCAGTCACCATAATACCACTCCTCTTTTGGAACCCTTTGAACTTCCTTTGAATTCGAGTGACTCCTCGGAGACTAAAACCACTTTGGACCTACTATGAATGACCAATTTTATTTAACTTTACCCAGTGACAGTTCCATGGATGTGTTTCCCAACAACACCTTATGTTGTTTCACGGCCAAATTACCTCAGGCCATCCAATTGGATCACGCAGCTCATTGGGAAGTGGCTTTGGTAGAAATCATTCATCCTACGCAAATTCAAAACATCGACGAAGGTCAAAACACTTTTATCGTGGAAATCTTGAACGCAAAAATGCAAGATGAGTTGGAAAAAAATGATCGTATACTTTATGAGTCAAAAAAAAGGGTAGTAGATCCTAAATCTCCTGTCTTGTCTCAGTATACCATGAGAATTCCTACGGGGTATTATTTTAGTGGTGAACATTTGGTGGAGACGATTGCGAACAAGTTTGGACTCCAACTTGGCCCAGCCTTAGTCAAAGTCGATAAATTTGTACGAATTGCTTACCATGCTGTGTCACGCCGTTTCATCTTGCAATTTTTCAAAGATCATGGGCAACTCATTGGCGAGAAAGACAAAAGCTTACCCGTGGAGGAGAAAACACCCTTAACCATCACTTTTTCTCCTGGATTGTATGCTATTTTGGGTGGAAATAAATTGTATCCTCTTCGAAAAATCAAAAGTAACGTAGAATTCGGAGATGCTTTTAAAACCCCTATCGAATTGAACGAAGGTTTAAATTTAATGTTTGTTTACTCCGATCTGGTGGAATACAACGTGGTGGGACACACAGCTGCGCCCTTACTGAGAGTCATTCCTTTCAAAGTGGATTCTGCTGCTGGTGCGTACGAAGAAGGTGGAAACACGTTTCACGTTCACCGTGAATTTGTACATCCTCATTATCTTCCAGTCAGTAAATCGTATTTTGACAGTGTCAACATTAGTATAAAAGGAGATTTGGGACAAGATGTGCCATTCATTGACAAAGGAAAAGTCACGGCGAAACTACATTTTCGAAAAAGGTTCTCTAACGCATTGTAACCAAAAATGTATCCAGTGTACCGAGGAGTGGCTCGACAACGAGGACATGGTTTAGGAGATATGTTAAGATCGGCTTTTCGGACGGTAGCCCCTATTTTGAAACTGATGGTGACTCGAGGATTCCATGCCTTAAAAGATGCCGCTTTGACGCAAGGAAAAGAATTTTTGCAAAATGTCCTCGTCGACAAACAAAATCCTAAAGAAGCCTTTATGAGAGCAGGCAAAAATGTGTTGATGAACACTGGCAAAGATCTTTTAGGTCTCGGAGAGAATCCTATAAATTCGCTTCACGCTTCTGGCCCTGGCATTACTTCTTCCTCCACTTCACAGCAAGGACAAGGTAGAAAGAGACGACGACGTCGAAATCCCTTCAGAGTTCATAAAACACACGGTGGTGTTCCAAAAAAGAATAAGAAAAGAAGAAGAACCGTCAGAGAATTAGACGTGTTTGATTACTAAAAGCCATTGAAAATGATGCACCGAGATTCTTGCGAATGTACCAAGTCAGAACTGGATCTGTTTACCATGCCTCCCACCATGATGACGATGCAAGAATCCCAATGGGTGGAATTTCATCCTGTATCGTCTTTGACGAATTCAGCTCCTATCGAATTTGAAATCAAAGGACAAACCGAAGATTACATCGATCTGAATAACAGTTACTTGTACCTGAAACTCCAAGTACAAAAAAATGACAACACCCTTCCTGGGGAAGCTGCCAGAGTGGCACCCGTCAATAATTTCATGCATTCTTTGTTCAGCGAAGTAGATTTGTACTTGAATAACAAACTGGTCAGCAGCAGTTTGGATACTTACCCTTACCGTGCTTATTTGGAAAATCTCTTGACGTACAGAAAAGAAGCCAAGAACACTCATCTGGATGCTTCAGTGGTCTGGAAACCTGACACCTCGGAAAAGTTCAACGACGCAGAGCTGTCAGTACCGGCGAAGACTGCTGCTAATGATGGTGATCCTATAATTCCAGCAGTCTCTCACAATGTGGGATTTAACGACCGTCGAAAGAAAATCAGACGTAGTTTAGAATTGATGGATCGTTTGCATTTGGACATGTGGTTGCAAGACAAGTATTTGTTGAACGGAGTGGATGTACGCCTGAGACTGAATCGCAGTAGTGCCACCTTCCATTTGATGGCTAATGCTAACGAGTGGAAAACCAAAATCCAAGAAGCCAAACTTTACGTGCGACGTGTGGAAGTCTTACCAAAAGTAGCCAACGACATCAGTCAAACGTTGAGCAGAACCACTGCCAAGTATCCTGTGCGACGCGTGGAAGTGAAAACCTTTACCATTGCCGCTGTACTCCGATCCAAAGTCGAAGATCACGTCTTCCAAGGACAGCTCCCTAAACGTTTGCTGATTGGAATCGTCAGTAATTCAGCCCTCAACGGAGTCCACGACGAAAATCCGTTCGAGTTTAAACACTACAACGTCTCCAAGATAGAAGTCAGTCGAGATGGCAAAACGTTGTGTACCAGGCCTTTTGAACCTAACTTTAGCGACGCCCATAAAAATTACTTGCGATCTTACCTGAGCCTGTTTGAAGCCACAGGACAGTTAGGTACCAACACCAGCCACGGCATTTCGTACGACGATTATGCAGGAGGGTATGCGTTGTGGGGATTTGATTTCACTCCGGACCAAGGCAGCGATGAAGGACATTTCCACCCTATAAAATCAGGCCCACTTCGTGTGGAACTTCAGTTTGCAGATCCTCTACCCGAAACAGTGAACGTGGTCTTGTATGCAGAATTTGATAATACTCTAGAGATCAACAGTTTGAGAGAAGTGATTCTAGACTATTAGAAGAAGAAAAGAAAAAAGATGCAACACGTAGAAGAAGAACCTATGGAAATAGATGAGGGATTTTGTGAAGTTCAACAGTCACAAACTACCATGGATGATGATGATGACGAAGTGATTCGTTCAGAACCTAAAAAAGAAGAAGAAAAAAATTCGGTTCCCGAGTTTACTGGATTTATTTCTCGATGGCCTGAACAAGAAAAACATTTAGTCTCCTGTTATGCTAAGGAATTGGCTGCAAGAATTAACAGCTTGACCCGAGAACATTGTCATGGATGTCAAATCGATCATCCCAGTCAGAAACAACACGACCAATGTTTGATGATGACAGGCGAAGAAAAATTGGACGAATATTTGGAAAAGGCCTGGTCTCAAATCTCGGAAGAAAAAGTGTCGAGACAATGGTTAAAGACTTGCAGGATTCTTCTTTTTATCCACTCGCTCCTCTGGAGATCAAACGCATCGAAGGTCTCATTGAACAGAGTACAGAAACTATCCGCCGTGAATATTCGTGGAATTACTTGACAGATATATTCAAGCATAAAGTCAGGTGTGAATTAGTGACTCATTATTTCCTGTGGAAAAAAAATGGATACCAGGGAACTTCATTACCTGTTGACTCGCAGTTCCTACACTTCTTCTTGGAATCCTGTGGTGTGTGCTAAAGATGAACTACCTCATCGCAAACCTAAAGACGTTCATGCCTATGTCATCAATACCGACGACAGTCATCTACCAGGAACCCATTGGGTAGCTGTGTACTTTCCCAACGATCACAATGGTGGTGGATTGGAATATTTTGATTCTTATGGATTACCTCCTTTGGAAGACGACATCATCGACTTTATGAGAAGAAATGCCATCTCTACTCGATTCAATAATGCCCGATTACAAGGATCGGATTCCATGGTGTGTGGACAATATTGTGTACATTTTCTTCATCAACGCAGTCTCGGATATTCCTTAGAACATTTACTGACTTGTTTTGATAGAGACTATGCTCGAAACGATACTAAAGTAGAACGATGGTTTTGTGAACGTTATGGTTATCTCTTGTCTTTAGCTCAGAAACGTAGTGTGCATCAGAATGATGTAGATGTAGAAAAGTGGAAGTTTAGTTTACCTTCCCAACGTTGTCAACCCTGTAAATACGTTCCTGTTTAATATCTTGTTGGTTGTTATTACCTTTTTATGTTAGAGAAGCTTCTTCTTGTTGTTCATTAAAAAATGTTGATTTTTTTTTTAAAATATGGTGTTGTGTGGTTTTTTATTGAATTTGAAAAAACAAAATGATTATGTTCTATCTCTCTCTCTTTCTATCGATCTGAAGTTATTACCTCTATCCATTTTCTCACTCTCGATCTGAACCCCATGTTTTCCATCGCGTCCGCGCTTCAAGCATATAAAGCGGTGCGTTGGCCAGTGTAGTCATTCTTGTTGACTCGTCAAGATCTCAACAGTTCAAGAAGATGGCAGCAAGCAAGATTACTAAACTGAATGAAGCTATGGTGAACATGCAGAGGGTGAAACATCATTTGATGGAGACCAACACTGAGAGAAAAACGATGATCTTCCTGCAAATGGCTCATGATCTGGTGGAAGAAGTCCTGAGGCAAGAAATACTTCGGGACAGAACGGAATGGGAGGAGAGACAAAGACTGCAGCAGCAACAGCAAAGAAAACAACAACAACAACTCTTGCAGTCCATGAAACTACCCGACGGAGAAGTCAGCTGTAAGATAGACTGCGATGAGTTTGCTTTCTCTTTTGCCAGAAAGAGACCTGCTTGTCTTAAAGCCGTGAGACTAGTGGCTAAACGTGGCCGCCCTGCTGCAGCTGCCGCTGCTACCGCAACTAGAAGTTAAACATAACTTCTTCACCCCCAACGGTCCTTTTCAGGGCCACCCAGATCTCTAGAAAAGATAACCACTCTTACATTGCCATATATATATATATATATATATATATATATATATATATATATATATATATATATATATATATATATATATATATATATATATATATATATATATATGTTTGTATGTTTGTGTTCACCCACCAAAACAAACCGTTTCCCTCAAAAAAAATTAATGTTTGTATAGAGAGTGTGTTTGTGTTGGATATATAAAAAAAAATATAAAAAATAATTGTGTGTTTGTGTGTTTGATAAAAAAAATTTTTTAAAAATGGATTGTATGTTTGTGGTGTGTGTTTGATTAAAAAATAAAAAATAAAAATAAAAAAGGATTGTGTGGTGTGTGTTTTGATAAAAAAACTTTATCAAAAAAAAGGGTGGTGTGTTTGTATGTGTTATTTTTTATCAAAAGTAGTTTCTTTTAGGTCCGCGCACTAGGTTTGCATTTTTGGGGGTAAGGGGTGATGGAGTGCAAAATCCGCGAAGCCTAGAATTACGTCATAGGGATGACGTCAGACGCGGGGTAGTGGGGTGATGTTTTTTTTTTTTTGGAAAGGGATTTTTCCTTCACGTCCGCGCTTCTAGTATATTAAAACAACACTTTCACACTTGAGCTATCCATTTTATCTATCAAGATGAACACAATTGAAATCATCAGACAAATTAGAGTTCATCTCGAGGTGGCGTGGCACCTCCTCCAAGACCTGGAGAAGAAGGAGAAGGAGGAGAGGGACAAGAAAGTGCCTATCAGACCCCACTCAATGATGGAGGAGGAGGAGGAGGAGAAGGAGGAAGACAATTGGGAGTCGGAAGTAACCCATCCTCCATTTGTTTTGAAGATTACCAAGCGCTGCATGAGTGCAGAAAAATGGAGGGGGAGCTGTCCCGCTTGTCGGGCCAAGCCTGGGAGGTGCCCGCACCTCCTCTAGGTGAACTCTAAAAAAAAACAACGGCCCTTTTCAGGGCCACCCATTACTCAAGAAAAGATTGATTTTCATATATCATTGCCATAGGTGTGTGTATATGTATGTGTTTGTATAGAGTGTGTTTGATAAAAAAAATAAAAAAAATAAAAAAAGGATAGTGTGGTGTGTGTTTTGTTTGTATGTTTGATAAAAAAAAAAAAAAGGATAGTCTGGTGTGTGTTTGATTTTAAAAAAAAATTTTTAAAAATAAAAAAGGATAGTGTGGTGTGTGTTTTGTTTGTATGTATGTTTTTTGGAGAAAAAAAAGGGGATGTTTTCCTTCACGTCCGCACTTCTAGCATATAAAGCGGTGCCTTCCGCAATTGCAACAGAAGAATGAATAGCATTGACTTGTTACAAGAAGCTTGGGATATGATGGTGAGTGTAGAGTTTTTGGTGGAAAGGTTGGAGTGTTGGTGGAGATATCCTGCCATCAAGCCATACGTCACCAGCCAACTAGCGGCTCTTACTTCAGCGAGAAGGTTGGTGAATGATGTCTTGGTGGAGGAAAGACAAAAAACTTCTTCTTCTTCTTATGCTCCTTGTCGTGTGGGCTTTATCAAAGCAGCCCTCGACTTACTGGATGAAGTGGAATACTTCCTGCACCAAGTTCAGGAAGATTGTTATATCTATCCACCCACCAATTGCGTCAGGCGTGAAGAGATAAATCTTCACACGACAAAAATATTATTAAGAAAAGTTTTAGAGCAAGAAGTAGCCCAGATTAAAATCTTGTGGGCTCTCGAAAGAAGTAAGAAAGAACAAGCTAGGAAAGAAAAGGAATTCCAACGCCTGAATTTAAACTGGATGAAAATCCAGGATAAGTTCAGACGTATGGGACATCCTGACTGGCTACCTGATACACCAACACTTCCAACCAAAAAAAAAAAGATCTCACACCCCCTTCCTAAGCTTCTTCACACAATGTTGGAGAAGGAAAAAGTAATCCTCCTCCTCCAATGGCCCTTTTCAGGGCCACCCATTACTCAAGAAAAAGATTAATTTTCCATTCTTGCCTACCCTGTTAAAATTCCCGTACGACCCCGTAGTGCCCCCAATGCTAAATTCCCGTATGACCCCCAAGTGCCTCCGCCATGTTAAATTCTCGTAGGACCCCACAGTGCCCCCAATGTTAATTTCTCGTAGGACCCCATAGTGCCCCCGTCATGTTAATTTCTCGTAGGACCCCCAAGTGCCCCCCTGCCCCCAATATCCCACCCCCTACTACTGGGGGTGGGGTGGGGGCGGTCGTTAAATCCAACATTGTGAGGATCGCCATTTTCTGTCAACTCTGTCATTGAAACATCCAACGTGTCAGGTTTCCAGACCACTGAAGCATCCAGATGTATGTTCTTGACTTCTTTTCCATACGTCAAGGGATTTTCCAAGTAAGCTCGGTAATGTCCATGAGTAGTTGTATGAGCCACTTGAGAGCTAAACGGGAATTAGCATTAGCCCATAGGTTTACATTATGAGCCACTTGAGAGCTAAACGGGAATTAGCATTAGCCCATAGGTTTACATTATGAGCCACTTGAGAGCTAAACGGGAATTAGCATTAGCCCATAGGTTTACATTATGCGCCACTTGAGAGCTAAGCGGGAAATCCTATGTTGAAATTGTCCATACGTTTAACATTGAGAGTAAATGGTAACATTGTTGGAAGTGGTTGACCTCAAATTGGGTTGCATGATAACATCGTTTGAGTTGACCTCAAAATATGGCTGAGATATATGTTCTCTATAGAATTATTAAAATAATTTGCATTTGTGTGAATAACTTTATGTAAATGTTAACCAAGCATAGTTAGCAAACAGCACGCAAAGGCAATGTTAACCAAGCACAGTTAGCAAACAGTACTGAAGCATGCTTTCCAGTCCATGTCTAAGTAGCACTAAAACATTTTGATAAATAGGGCACGTCTAAATGAGTGTGATGTCTAATACCATAACCCTGAATGAAAACACAACATTCAGAAAATCTAGACATGCTCAGCCAAATCATATGCATGATCAAATCATTAGTATGCATTGGATCTCACTCATTATCGAACTCTTTTAAAGCCTTCAAGATATTAGCATATAATCCAAGTTTAATAAAAATCGGATCAGACATATGGCTTCCAGAGGGGTAGCACACTCAGTCAATCATATGTAAGATCACCTAATTTGTATGCTTTGATATTGCTCATTATTTAATTCTTTTGAGATCTTAATATAAGCATATATTCCAAATTTATTAAAATTTGATTAGAGATTTAGTCTCCAGAATTGGAACAAGCTCTGCCAGTTAGATTCATGATCACCCCATTGTTATGCGTGGATCTCGCTCATTATTGAACGCGTTCAGGACCTTAATGATTGAAGTATATATTCCAAGTCGGATCAATAATGGAACAGAAATATGGCCTTCTTAGTGGCAACAATGTTAACCAATCAGGTGCAAGACCATCTCATTAATATGCATGGATCTCGCTCATTACAAAACGTGTCTGGAATTTTGTCATTGTAAACCCATATTCCAAGTTTGATTGAAATTAAGTCAGAAATATGGACTCCGAAGTGGTAACAAGCAATTGTTGATAGGCGGAGGCCTTAGGGCCAGGTGTCCGAGCTAAACAAAAAAGGTTGAAAGGTAATGACTTATCTGCAAGAATAATAGAAAATAGTTAAAAATGACTAAGCTTACATTAACTGTATTAGAGAGATTATATAATGAGACAGTGAGTGCTTCCGATGGCCAAATAAGAAAGAATTATCCTTGATATGGATGTGAAATACAACACAAAACATCCCCAAGAATAACCAAATAAAACTGAAAAATAAGGATGCAAAAACTTTATGCCAACTGAAATGTTTAAAGCTGATGATTATTTATTAATTATTTAGAGTCATCTAATGTGTTTCATAATCTTTAGTTTAAAATCAAACATCGCATCTTGTTACATCCCAAGCAATTAATGAAAAGTTTTCATCTACTGATCTTGTTACATCCCAAGCAATTAATGAAAAGTTTTCATCTACTGATCTTGTTACATCCCAATCAATTAATGAAAAGTTTTCATCTACTGATCTTGTTACATCCCAAGCAATTAATGAAAAGTTTTCATCTACTGATCTTGTTACATCCCAAGCAATTAATGAAAAGTTTTCATCTACTGATCTTGATACATCCCAAGCAATTAATGAAAAGTTTTCTTCTACTGATCTTGCTGTTCAATATATTAAGACTGTGTCCGTGGTGTCTCTGTTATCACACAGTCAGAACATCAGTTGCATATTTTCAATGATATTTCAAAAATTGCAAAATAAAGATCCCATTGGTGACTTTTGTTGATCTTTTGTTTAGCTGAACTAAAACAAGTTAATATTTATACAATACCGACGAGGAACTGTCTCCATTCATATACTTTTTTTTTTTTTTTTTTGGGGGGGGGGGGGGTTTACTTGCAAGGACACCTTACACCTGTATGTCCTTTCTTCCACCAGTGCGGCCACTGTATATCTCGACCTGGTTACTTCCACATGTAATGTACATATGCGACAGGCATTGATTTAATAAATACAATGTATAAATGGATATGATTTTATATCGCTGTTATTTCTAGAGTCATTGTTATAATACCCCATATGGAGCCCCTTTGTATCCCCTCTAATTATACATATATCACCCGGACTGTTTACTAACCATTTACACAACCTAAGATCGGTCTAGGGCAGAATTTGTTTAATTAATCAGACAAAACTATGACGTCTGATTGGTTAATCTAACCTCTTGATTTGTTGTATGCTCAGTTTAAAGGTAAATTATTCCCTTATTCTGACATCTTTGAATGGGGAGGGTATTAACTCTAAGACGCTGCCATCCAAAATCATCAATCCAATTTCAATGTCTTGGAATTGCATTGGGATTAAGTTCACGTCAGTAATATATCTGCTGCATTCATTGTTGTTGTTCTTTTTAATGCTAAAAATTAATATTTTGAAGATTTTGTATGTTTTGGAAATTCTGATGATTTGGTGCAAGCACGTTCATATGATACAGTTTTGGTGATGAAGAGCTATAAGGCACATGTATTTATACGTTTTGCTTTCATTGGAATAGTTAATTATAAGCTAAAATAGATCATATATATTCCAAATTAGCAGGCGATTTAATTTCTGAGAGATTGCCATTTCCTGGATCAAATAATGTCTAAAGTAATATGAAATCACATCTCTGATAACAAATAAAGTACACATATAAGCTGATATGATGTTTTGCATCCTTAATTTGAAATACTTTGTATATAAGTGATAATCAGCAGTTGCAAGAGTCTGTCATTTTACACAGTATGATCTCAGTCTGTCATTTTACACAGTATGATCTCAGTCTGTCATTTTACACAGTATGATCTCAGTCTGTCATTTTACACAGTATGATCTCAGTCTGTCATTTTACACAGTATGATCTCAGTCTGTCATATCCCACAACATTGTCTCGGTCTGTCATTACACACAACATGGTCTCCTGTCTGTTATATCCAACAGCATGGTCTCAGTGTGCCACAATTGCACAAACAGGGTAAAGCTATTATATCACTGATCACTATTATACTTGTTTCATTTCTGATAATTCAAGGAAACGAAAGTCGCAATCACTTTATTCACAAATGATCTTTCAGATTCATTAATTTACCAGATAATGTTAATGTAAATGAGCTTTGTACTGGTTGCATTAAACAGCAGAGTAATATAAAGATAGTACTTATTTTGAATATTCCATTGTGTCTCTCTGATTATCCTAACTTTATTCCTTATATCTTTTTTCTCCATTTCCATATATGGCTGTGGTATGATTGACATACGGTCAAAATATTTGACGGAGCTCGTTGATTCATCTGCGATAGTGATAATTTTGCATTTTATTTCATGGTTCAACATATTGATAGGATAGGCTTCAAAAAAAGAAAATACCCAAACCCACTACATGAGTGGTTGTCTAAAACCAACTGTTACACGCGTATATCCAGTTTTCTGCATCTGTTATCCTCCTGTTTATCGTCCCCTGATTTCTCTACTTATATGGCCGTTTTTATTTCTCCACCCGTACTCCTCTATTGGCAAGTCACCATATATTGTCACCCTGTTTTCTCCACCAAAAGATTTTGTATATGCATACATTTTCGATGGTTTTATTTGTAAAGCACATATTTTTATACTGTTAATTGTCTCAACTACAAGATCAAGAGTACTTTTAAGTAATCATATGCGTAATAAAAAGCCAAGTAAAATATAGAGTAGATACTAAATGCATACGCTTAATTTCAAAATCTCCCTCGGAATAAATAAATACATTATCCGTTGCGATAAAAGACTTGCAGTGTGTACGTATGTGTGTGTCTGTGTGGGATCACCACATCATCTGCGTCGCACTGTTGACAGGGAATGGCACGAGAGACAACTTTTATACAAGATGGTAAAAATATTCTATTATTTCTTATCGGATCGAAATCTTGGTAAGTTACGTACTTTACCGAATTATAATAAATTCATCAATCATTATTGGCAGGAATAGACATTGATAATTATCTGTGCTACGGGAAAATGTATAGAGGAGCTGGCTACAATTTAAGTGGTGACAAAAATGTAATACAAGCACCGAAACATTTTGAAAACACAAACTTGGCCTAGTTTAGAAAGACATTTGCCAATGCTATTATTTCCATAGTTTAGAAAGACATTTGCCAATGCTATTATTTCCATAGTTTAGAAAGACATTTGCCAATGCTATTATTTCGATAGTTTAGAAAGACATTTGCCAATGCTATTATTTCCATAGTTTAGAAAGACATTTGCCAATGCTATTATTTCGATAGTTTAGAAAGACATTTGCCAATGCTATTATTTCCATAGTTTAGAAAGACATTTGCCAATGCTATTATTTCCATAGTTTAGAAAGACATTTGCCAATGCTATTATTTCCATAGTTTAGAAAGACATTTGCCAATGCTATTATTTCCATAGTTTAGAAAGACATTTGCCAATGCTATTATTTCCATAGTTTAGAAAGACATTTGCCAATGCTATTATTTCGATAGTTTAGAAAGACATTTGCCAATGCTATTATTTCCATAGTTTAGAAAGACATTTGCCAATGCTATTATTTCCATAGTTTAGAAAGACATTTGCCAATGCTATTATTTCCATAGTTTAGAAAGACATTTGCCAATGCTATTATTTCGATAGTTTAGAAAGACATTTGCCAATGCTATTATTTCCATAGTTTTGGAAGGTTTAATAAAAAAAATCCTTGCCACTCAAAACAAGAGTTACTCATGACTTAACGAATCAAACATATCAGGTTACAATTACTAGTATGTACATGATATCATGGAACATATCAATCTTCAAATATTAGACGATCTTCATGAATATTACGTGAAAAAGGTACTTTGCTGCTATTTGACATTTTTTAAAGAATTAAGGAAAATCTAAAAGGTAGAAATTTTGGAAAAACTACAAGACAGACTCAGGTCATTATCCTAGTGCAAAAGGATTACCTCATGGTGCGCCATTAAATATATTTCGTGCAGATCTTGTACCGGTTGAAAACAACAAGTATCGAGAAGAGAAGCACGAGTTTCGAGTTAAAGAAGCGAGTATATAGTAACAAAAACAAGTATCGAGTAGAGAAAAGCTGTATCTAGTTTTAAAAGATTGAGTAACGAGTACAAAAAAATGAGTATCGAGTAGAGGGAAGAATGAAAGAAACATCGATATTTATTGAGGTAATGTGCCCCCACCCCACCACGACCAAATTACAATTCGATTGAGATAACGTAATAGCTTACGCATTTCAGGCAATACTACCTGTCGTTATATACAATAATTGAACTGCATTGTTTCATTTTTCAAGACACATATGTCTCAAAATAAAAAAAATATTATGCAAACCTTATTGACCCATTCCAATATATTAACACTTTGCCTTCCTAAAAATAGCATGATTCCAAATGGAGTGAAACTGCCAATAACACGGAGTATTACACTACTACGATATGGATAAGTAATATATACTAGATCACCTAGCGGACCTAATAGAAAATGAAGAATTCTATAAACACACTAAGAGGGCATAATACATCTTATAAAGGTTTTTGTTATTATAAATTTATGACGATTATGATAACTCTAAAAACATATTCAGCTCCTAACTTTGTTCAAGTTTCTTGTCATTGTTAAGAATTTAAGTTTTATATATATATATATATGGTCACAGGTTTCTTCGCCACGAACTTTTATCACCTTAATTGCGAGTTATCGACCTGTAAAAATAAATGAACAAGAGTCTCATGAAGGGACGGATACTCTACTGGCTGAAAAGAATTTTCAGGAATTCAAGATAAGATTATTTCTTCCATTTAACTGCTGAGTGTTGAAACCATATCTGATATTCTTCAGCAATAACAAGATTTTCAATTTAACTGCTGTGGTGGACATAATGGAAGCCAGATTGGCACCATTATCATTTTGGACCAACAAGACATCATAAGAAGTCTTCTTGTGGAAATCCCATGTTGATATGACTTTCTGTTTTGGAGAAGCAAATATAAGATTTTCAAGATGGCTGCCATGGTGGGCATTCTA
Source organism: Margaritifera margaritifera (assembly GCA_029931535.1). Classification (NCBI taxonomy): domain Eukaryota; kingdom Metazoa; phylum Mollusca; class Bivalvia; order Unionida; family Margaritiferidae; genus Margaritifera; species Margaritifera margaritifera. Next base: position 134,112 of record JAQPZY010000478.1, read on the forward strand.
GATATCAGAGTGCACCATTTCCAGTTAGAACCAACATGACAGCATAAGAAGTCTTTTGGTAAGCACAATAGAAATAACAAGATTTTCAAGATGACCAATGTGCTGACCATATTGGAAATCAGATTAGCACCATTTTCATTTACGACCAACTAGACATCATAAAGTCTTTCATTGAAAACCTTATGTTGATATGACCATTCATTCAGGAGAAGCTGTGATAAGTTTTTCAAGATGGCCACTGTGGTTCAAATATTTGGAAATATTTGATGTCTGGAAAGCACCATTTTCATTTAGAAACCAACTAGAGACTATAAGAAGTCTTCTGGTGAAAACCCCATGGCAATATGTCTTTTCATTCAGGAGGAATAGCCATAACAAGAGTTTAAATATACTGCTGTGGCAGCCTTATTGGATGTATGATCAGCGCCATTATTATTTAAATCCAATTGGACATGATAGGAAGTCTTTTAGTGAAAACCCCATGTTGATATGACCATCCATTCAGGAGTAGTAGCGATAAGAAGATTGTTAAAATGGCAGCCATATTGGACATCAGATCAGCACTATTTTTATTTGGAAGCCACTAGACATCATAAGAAATCTTTTAGTGAAAACCTCATGTTCATATGACCATCCATTCAGGCGAGGTTGTGATAACAAGACTTTCTAAAAGGACCAACTAAACCACGGAATGAATGTGTGTGTGTGAAGTTTCAATCCTCTATGTAGTTTAAGTGAAGAAGCGATAACAAACATGTGTTAACAGATGGACAGAGAATGGACAAGAGACCATCCCATAAGCTCACCTGGTCTATGTTCAGTATAGCTAACATTTGCTGTTATGTCCTAAAACCTGGACTACCATGTAACAAACCATATAGCCACTATTGTGCTCGGGTGCCGTAAAACGCTACATACATACATACATACATACATACATACATACATACATACATACATACATACATACATACATACATACATACATACATACATACATACAAATTACTTACTTGAAACTGTTTTAATATTTTTTTTATGTTTACAATAACAACTCGGTGTATACTTTTTATATTCTATCTTTAAATACACTAATACACTTGCTCCATTCCTTAGATGTAAATGTCTTAATATTATTCCTATGCTTTAGGGATGAAATATAAATTATTAAAATCTATGAACTATATAAATGTTCGGACAGTTTTTGAGCACATAACAGGCTAATATGACATCATCTTCCTAATATACAAAGAGAGCTTAGAAATGTTTACGTAAATGCTGCCGGGGAACTATTTGTTCCACATCGATTAAAGTAATAATAATAATAATAATAATTTCGATTTTAGCTATTTTATCATACTAATTTACTGCCAACAAGGAGATGATGTATTTAAGAATAAGTAAATTATGTGATGTTTGACAAAAATCAAGTGGCTTGTGCCCAATCGTGCTAACAAGGGTTCCCCCTTTCGCTCTCAGTCTCTGTCTGTCTCTCTCTTCTATTTACATAGATTGATTAGATATTCAATAATGTATAAAGTCCTCATTGGTTTTTACACCTGCTGTGCACCTGTCTTTTACCACCGTCACCAACTTGCTAAGCAAGCATGGACTTACCATTAACGAATTACTCAGTTGGGACTGTATGAACAGGGGTCTGATGTTTACCATAACAGTGTAGTGTATGCCCTTCATCTTTAATCTATAATAAACTAATGCATTTGCTCCATTCCATAGATTTAAGTATCTTAATATATTGGAACACAATATCATTACCTGATATCGTATTAGTGGACCATAATGGCTTAGAAGTGTCTATGTTGTTACTGCTGCAAATATATTTGTTGTACATAGATGAAATAATAATAATAATAATAAGAAGAAGAAGAAGAAGAAGAAAAAAAAAAGAAGAAGAAGAAACTCTTTTGAGTTGCAATTTAATTAAGAAATGTACAGATTTTTTGCTAATCAAGGTAAGAACGTTTGCAATCAAAATGTCAAAGTCCAAAAGGTTTTAGAAAAACAATTGAAAAACTGCTGTTATATCCTGGTAATCTAGTGAGTTTAGTTACTTATAACCATTATAAAGTGTATATATTTGTACAATTCTTAGGTTAATATTTTGTGTGTGCCATCGCACTAAAATGAATTTGGAATGGGCGTACGGATGTACAGATATAAGAACATAGAAATGTTCTGATGGACGCGAGCAAAATAAAATGACCCTTTCTGCTATTGCAGTGGTGGCATACAAAAAAAAAACAAACAACACGAAATTATGATACACGACATGAAATAATTATATTTTCTGAACATGAATAATATTCCTATTTTTCCCAAATTGTCTCCTTGGAATTCTTGGCATTAGGTTGTATCACATTTGCGCAAATGAACTTGCATTGATGCACGAAGCCATTTGACATTTCCTAATGCAAGGTTTTAGCTTGGATATTACACATATTGAGATTCCCATTTGATGACAATATTTGCAATCCTGTTATTATATACGTATTAGTTATTTGATATCATTTATAATTATATTATGTGACCAGTGTACAGTGTAACTCCAACTATTAACTACCATTTATTATTTTTATGATTTGATGAACCTAAAATTATTTTTACATGGGTATGCTTTCTAATTTTTCTTTACCAGCAATATAGTTTTTTGTATTAATGTATTGGTTATTAGTATGCTACTATTGTTACAATGGATATAACCTAAACCTGGTCCGGAAACCTGTTAAAATCATTTTAATATTATGTACCTTAGTGTACAAAGTCTAAAACGTAACATTGATTTGATACACAGAGGGAGCTTAGTTGGTAGAGTGTAGGACACTTAATCCAAGGGTTGCGGGTTTGATACCCGCCTAGGCCAGCCCGCGTCGGCTTTTTCGGTGTGTCCTTGGGAAAGGTACTTAGCTCCCATATCCTTAGCTTAATATAGCCAATATTGTGTTAAAAGTGCCGTTAAAAACAGCAAAGAAAATTGATACAGAGAAATGTGAAGGGTTCTGATGTACTGATTTGTACTTAGACCTGGCTTAAACAGTATTCTAAATGATGAAATAGAGGAAGGAAAGGCTAAACTTGAGAGTGATGTGAGTAAATAAAAACATTCCGGCAATTCTACGGTGTGACTAGGACCTTTATGACCTTGAATGTACATATATAGAAATAAACATTACAGGGAATTAAGTAGTAGTTAGAGGAATATACAGACCGACCAATTGCGACTTAGCTGCTTGAGATCGTCTCGATATAAGTATGGAGAGAGCCCACTCCACTAATCGTAACTATTTAATTTTAATACATTTTAATTGAAAATTTTCTTCTTGCACATTCAACAACAAAAAAATTACTGTTGTGAAATTTTAAACTCGGCTAGTTTGTAAAGATACAAGAATGACCCGGACTATACGACTGAATTAATGCTAATATCACAAAAAAGGGAATTAAAACCGCCATCCAATATGTATACATGTCTGAAACAAACGTACAAGAGGTTACTCAGCACAAGCATTTGGGTATTATCTTAGCTAGTGATGCCTCGTAGCACACACATATTCAATATATTTCTGATAAAACCTGGGAGGAATTAAAATGTTTAAAAAGTTTTAAATTCAAACCAGATTGCTTGCCTTTTGAAAAATGAACACAATTTGTATATTTCACCAAGTTTTGGGTGAACTGCGGTATCTCAGTCGGTTGAACTTTAGACTCGTAATCCAAGGTCGTGGGTTCAATACCCTCCAATGCCAGCCCAGGTTCGCTACCTTAGTGCATCTTTGGGAAAGGCACGTAACTCCCATTTCCTTGTCATGATATAGCCAAAAATGCGTTAAAACAAAGCCGTTTAAAACCAACAAAAAAAACCCCAAAGAAAAATATTTTTTTTAATATGCTAAGCATATTTGGGACAATTGTATGATACAGAGAAAGAATTCATATAAAAAAGGTAAATTATTTGATATTTATCACAGATTAGTGCCAGCATATCTTCAAGATGTGGTTTACCCTTTAGGTGTAGAACAAGAAATCTAATCCACTCAATCAGCCCATGTCGTTCGACCTCAAGTGTGTAGAACAACATTATTCATTAATTCATTTTCACCCTCTATGATTCAAACTTGGAACCTGTTACCTGTTGAAGTAAGAAATATGTCTTCCTTACATACTTTCAAAGCCTACCTGAACCTAGAAAAACAAGTCACTCCTTACTACTATAACATTGCCAATCAAATGTCACAATTCATGCATGCTAAGCCAAGAACAAAGTGTAGTATTCTAAATTTTGATTTATATATTAATCGTGTTATCTAACAATACGTATTGTTCCAGTAGTGAAATAGAGATGACAGAACACTTTCTTTTTCACTCTCCAAAATATTCTGATTTGAGAGATCACATCTTATAGCACTCCATTTTGCTCTCACAACTGAAACTTTATTATCTGGCAATCCAAAGTGTGCTATATTACACCCAAATGTTCCTAGGATGACTAAAAGATTTAAGTAGTCCATACAAGTCATAGTCTTTTGTAACCACTGGTACCAGCATCCAGATTTATGATGTTATATCTTTTGTTACTGTTGGGGAGATAGTGTTCTAATAAGCTTATGCTTTCTACCAAATCCCCGAAATCCTATGTTTGTAATTGCATTTGGCAAAACTTCTGAAATAAATATAGTTTAAACTATATGCATATTTATTCAGCATGTCAAGATGAATGCACATGTGCATACATGTACTAGATCATCTCTGAGGAATGAGTGCCGCACATATGCAGTTGATATCAACCTCTATGTCTGCCCTTGCCATCAGGGACTTAACCAAGAGGCTGAAACTTGAGGACCTGGGAAAACAAAGAAAAGCAGGGCAGATTAGCGTTTGTACCGCTAACTGCGTCACCCTCTTGAAATAAATTAATAATAATAATAATAATAATAATAATAATAATAATAATATTGTTTTAACTTCTGCAAGTTTTCAAAGCAACACCAGGAATTCTTAGCAAAATTCACAAAATTTCAGGTTTCCCCCTTTTTTAATCATGAACGGAAACCTTCAGAAAATCCGAAACTACTACTCTATAATTTAATTTTATATTTCTATTACCTGTAACCTTTACTGATATGACATCCTCGCATTTTTTGTGTAGCGGGAATTCTAACCGTAGTGCCTGAGCTTGAAGGCGATGCCGCCATTAATTTTTGTTACTTTATATATTGATGACGTCTGAATGATGCTTGTCGATTCCTGATAGGTCCAGCAGCTGTTAGCGAGAATTATACATTTGATGTATATTGAACATTGACAGAATAATTTGTTTATCATTGATGTTTGACAAATGCGAAGCTCGCAATATTCCCTGAAGCAGTGTGCATAACACCAGCTGTGACAATGCCAGAGTGGGGTGATAAGAGCACGGGGAACACATTTGCAGAGACAGGTGTACAAAGACCTTGAGCAACTCTCCATATTTAGTTTCGATCCAGGAGTGTGAGCATGAAGTCAGAAGTCAGTAACTCTGATATTGCTAGTATATTGGTTTAGCATAGCATCACAGAGTTCGATCATTCTAAAGAGAGGTTGTATACCTTCATGCTCCTCCTTGTACACTCCTTCACTCTCTCTATATAATTGTACAGCTAAATTCACATGGGGAATGTGGCTTTCGCAAAAAAATCTAGCCTGCCCTTCATAGTCCATGCACAAAGAGAGAAACTATTATACTCTTTCTATAACAATTTCATATCTAATCCTACGCCAAAATAGTTCGTTACCGACTTTTACCGTATAATTAAAGTCTCTTTGTTCTTCTTTTCATTATTCTTCCTATCATCACTTCTACGAGCACGGTTTAGCCTCAAATTTCCTTTGCGAAGTCTAAAGCTATATACTTTAACTAGGATGTACATTTTGGTTGTAAGAAATATGCAATTATATTGCTAGATCAGTTGGATAGATGCCTTTGTTACCCACCGCATTGGTCCTTTGTTCTTCCATGTGAATTAGACTCGACGGTACTTCTTCTTGTTAATCACATATACTTCATTTATGTTACCATCTAATTATTTCTCTTTCATGCAATAACCTTTTGTTCTTCAACCGATCTCGCAATATATAATGAATGTAATATAATTCCAATCTACTTCTTCCTTTATGTCTTCCCTTCCTTTCCTTTCCCGCCTTTGCCTTTCTGTCATTTCCAACAACAGTGGCATTTCTTTCTTGAAACGTGTGCTTCTATATATTTGTTTTCTTTTCTCTGCTTCTTTTATTTCTGTGTTTCCGTTTTATTGTTGGGGTTCGAAGGACCTGACGAGTATACTGTTTGTTTTCTTTGCCCCAAGAGTGAGTACTATTTACCGGCATTGACTCCCAATGATAGGTTTATTAAACAGTTATTGAATGTGTATAGCTTGATTAAATACCAACTGGAGAAGAAATATTCAGGATCTCTAAACTTTGCAGGAAAACAGTTTTATCGAAGGAAGAAGCACTAAATATTTTTGTCCACGTAATGGTATGTTCTTGTCATTTGCCAAATCAAACCAAATTATACTCCAATATATATTAATACATCTTTTTCTAAACAACTAACTACAAAATCCAAATAATTACAGAAACTTTGATACAAAATGAATCAAACGCTGACGGTTCGTTTCTGAAAACAAAATACTTCCAACTAATTGAAATCAAAGCAACAATTCTGATGAAAGACAATCGTCAAAAAACAGCTGCAAATTGTGCTTTGTCATTCATTTTAATCCTTCAACTTCTTAAAGATACGAGACAATTTGTTTGTATTATGTGGTCTTTAAGCATGGCTATTTGGGACTGATTTCTACATGTGGTTTAATATTGCACATTTTCAGCAAAGAAAAGCAAATCTTTGAATTTGCGTACGTATCTTCTGACATTATTTGAATCAAAAACATGAATGTTTGAACAAGTATATAGATAAAAGGATCGAGTGATTGATATATACGTTAGTAGATGGATAGATAGATCTAAAGAAAGACTGATAGTTTGATAAATGCATATATATATATATATATACATATATATATATATATATATATATACATATATATATATATATATATATATATATATTACGTTAGATAGCTCTAAAGAAGGAACGATAGTTTCAAAAATGAATATATATATATATATATATATATATATATATATATATATATATATATGTATATATATGTATGTATATATTACGTTAGATAGATCTAAAAAATGAACTATAGTTTCATAAATGAATATATATATATATATATATATATATATATATATATATATATATATATGTACATATATATATATCAAGAAAGAGATAGATTAGTTGGGAGGTAGATAGGTAAATGGACAGGTAGATATATCAAAGAAAGAGCGAGTGAGAGACGGAGTAAATATAATATTATTAGATATGTTGTGACGTTTTAATTAAGGACAAAGCTGTTATTCCATGCATGTTTCACATTTGTACAAGCCATTGAGTATACACACTTCGATTAATTAAATGTTTATCATACTATTTCATCCCCTTTAGCGGATGCGAGTGCGGTGAAGTTTGCGTTGACAGCAACAACAAATGGTGCAACAGAGTCAATGACAAGCAATGCTCGTGCAGAAAAGGTATTTATAATTTTTTATTTGCTTATTATTTCCTTCCTTCTTTCCTTTTTTCTTTCTTTCTTGACGATGGCAATCGCTCTGATACTAGAACAGAATCTACTACTACTACTACTGCTCCGTTCACTGCCGCACATGGTGTTACTACTGATACTTCTAATGTTATTATTACTATTTCCAGTGATAATGACGATGATTATTATTGTTACTATCACAATCACCACCACTACCATTATTACAGGATGCCTGATATATGACCGTATGCTGAACGAAGGACAGTCGGAAAGTGTGTATTGTAATCAATGCGGATGTTTAAATTCGAAAACCAATGCAGCATATGTAAGTAACAACACGTTTTCCTATTGTTTTGCATGAACTGGTATAAAATGAACACACTGTGTATAATCTGCTATTACATCGTGATTACAATTGTTTTATGGGCAGTGTAAGTGGCGTTGGCAAAATGGATTATAGCAATGCTCCTAATCTTTACCTCTGACTCTGACAACCAAAGATCGAGTCGACTCAATGTTTTTTTTTTTTTTTTTGGGGGGGGGGAGGTGCGTGTGTGTGTGTGTGTGTGTGTGTGTGTGTGTGTGTGTGTTGTAGGCCTCGAACAACCTATTTCCAGGATCCACAAAAGGAAAGAAAGCAACAACATCAAAAATTCTTATTTATCTGTGGTGACCGCAGGTAACAAAATGAAACCTTATTTCCCACAAAATACTCATTGATTGATGTTATCTCATTGAAACATTATATATAATGAGGCAAGTTATGTTTATTTTTGCTAATTGCTATGACATTGTTGGTGTGGTATGCTTTTGTCCAAAGATTTCATTATATCAGTCTATATTACCAACAAAAGCATGCTTACTGCACATATAAACTATAAATATAAAGAAAGAAAGAAATACATAATGTATTATTTATTCATTACTAGAGTAACATTTTAAACATTACGACTTAAGTTTTTGTAAATTAAATGGATACTTTTGATAAAGTGGCCATATTAAACCACATTTAACGTCGTAAATTGCTTGACTCCTTCTATATTTATCTATCTTTCTACCTATCTATCTATCTTTTTATATGGATATCCATGTTTTATAAGTGAATACTTTACTGTCTACTTCTTTTTGTTTTTGATGCGAATGTCATTTTAGGGTCAATATCGGGGAAATAAAATACGACAACTTTAATTGTGACGCGGATATAACATTAGATTTACTGGGTACATGTGCAACGTACCATTACACCAACTGTTGTTGCATCTATGTAGTCCGTAAGAAAATTCTTATTTTTCTCCAAATTTTGTTAACCTGTGAAGAATGTTAGTTGCATTTAATATGAAGCAGTATGAAAACCTAAACAGAAAATAAAATATGTATTGAGTTCTGCCTCTTGGTTTTTGCGTAAGACGACAAAGCACATAGGTGGGATTCGGCAGAATCATGAAAGGTCACTACACCTAAACATCTAGTTATTTTATTCAAATGTAACTTCTATCCAAAAATGCAACCCTTTAATATGCTGCTTTTTATATGTTGTATGCAAGTTACCGCTTAACATAATTAATATAATCTTGGTGCAAAAGAACGTACGTTTAATGCATTTGATGTCATCAAAAATGTAAAACAATGAAGGAAATATATAAGAAACTTAATTAGTAGAGTGAAGCCTGCCGAAAGAACCTGTACTTCTGTAAACAACAGTGTTATGAATTATGTAACTTCAGATACCTTTTAACAGAGGAGGTAAATCTAGCCATGTTCAAACAAATAGCCTGGTATCCTTGTTTTCTCTCCTGTGCTGTGGATTTCATGCGGGATGTAAAAACTATACTTGCATAGGCATACAACATAATATGATATAAATTTAAATTTACTGTGTTTGTTTCTTTCTTTCTTTCTCTCTTCCCTATGTAATAATAAAAAAGAATGAGTGCTTCCTTTCTTTCTAATATACAAGGTTATATGGTGTTTACCTATATCTGCATAGGCAAAAATCATAATGCGATATGAATGTATATGTTTATTTGCTGCTTTCGTTCTTCCTTATGGAATAAAATGAACAAATGATCATATCTTTTATTTCAGTGTACTCTCAGTTCTGGGTGCGTGACTGATAATATTACAGCTGGAGTCGACTATCCTGTATGGCATAAAAACCCAAACTGTGAGAATGAATTATCGACTATCGAAATAGGTAATATGATATATAGGTATATGTATATAATTTCCAAAAGGTGAAAGATGTCATTTTTTTCACCTACCTATGTGAGATAGTGTGAATATTAACAACTGAGTATATAGCGAGGCATTCTTAAGTTATGGCGATTCGAATGTATTATGATCATCAATTCAATGTCGGAACTTTGGGCCCTTAGACTTCGAGAATTTGTCATTGTAATTGCAATGGCATACTAGTTGACATGTACCCGGCAATAATAATTGTCAGCTTTCTATCCATAATTTTACCATCGGCATCATCCTAGGTGTAAATCAGCGAGAAATTCTTTTTGACTCGTTCCACAAGATGATTTTCTCGGCATTTGTCTTATCAGATCCCATAACTTTTACACCATATATCATTAAACTACATAGTGTCTGTTCACAGAGACACGTGTGATGATTTTCTCGGCATTTGTCTTATCAGATCCCATAACTTTCACACCATATATCATTAAACTACATAGTGTCTGTTCATAGAGACACGTGTGATACATTATAGTATCACAGGATACATCCTCTACATTTTCAAAACCTTATTTTTAATATAATGCAAGTTGTTGGGATTAGGAGTTGCGACATAAGACGGCGGTTAAGGTCAAAGTAACTGGAATATATTAAAACTACCGAAAACAATCCTGACCAGTATGCTAAAGTCATGGACTGAGATTTGAATTATGTTCAAGTTAGACACGTTGGCGTAATAAGCAATATATAAATTGTGTTGCACATTTGCAACCTAAATAGCCAGACTATGACGTTTTTAAAAGGATGTTAAACACAAAACGATGAAAGCATTTAGACAGTAGCTGAAACTGCCCAACTGGACTTTAATGACTGTCCGTTTCTATGGGAATGTAGTAGCCATTTAATTTGGACCTATCATGCTCTTAATCAGAGAAACAAACAACTTAAATCAACAAAACAACTCTAAACACAAAAGCCGAGAATAAAGCTTGACTATTTCATGTTTGAGTGTTGGGGGAATCTACAAACAACAGTTAACAAATAAAAAAAGAAGAAATAATTCAAATACGGTCTTCAATGAGATAATTCCGTGTCTGTTTTGTGTTGGTATCAGATTAGCATAATTTGATAATAAATATCAAAGATGGTGATCCGTGTAATTACATATTATTCGTACAAACTACCAAATATATAATGTAATATTGTCAATTTCTGTTTTCCTTTGCAGAAACCACAGACTATATATAGGAGTGGTACCTTTCATTGAATCAAAAGCTAGTGAACATTATTAAAAAGGTGCGCAATGAAAAAGGAATTCTGTTTTCTTTTTTTTTTTTTTCTTTTTTTTATTTTGTACTACGTTGCATGCCAATATATGGACAATATCAATCTTTGCAATAATAATTACAAAACAAAAGTTATAACTGGATAGATGGGTATAGAAATAGGGAGGTAGATATAAGAATAAATAGAGAGGGAGATAGATATATGGATATATGTATAAATAGATACATAGATGTGATTGAATCTGTCTCAATTGTCCCTAACAATATTTAAAGGTTTGAAACGAAAATCATACAAAATACACAGTACTACGGTCGTGGTTACAGCGTCAGAGTGTTCTAAAAAAATCAAAATCGTGAAAGATTAATCCAGACTATATCTGTATCTTGTATTCTATTTACACAAGTAGATGACGTGCCCAATGTCAGTCACCTTCAAATGATCTTTACTACAGGTTAAAATGTTCTGACAGATGTTTTATTTGACTTTGCAGTCATATATGAGAAAAATTCCCCTGAATTCTAAAAAGTCAATTGCTTTCGTTTTTGACTTCATACTGTTTTAGCAGTTCAAACAATGTACTACATAGCTCAAGTTTGTCGATATCTCATAGTTTTGATCTCAGTATAATGTCCCCCTATGTTCTTTTTTCGTTTATAAGCTGCAACCAAAGTGAATGTTCCAAAAAACTTCAAAAGTTGTTATTGCAAATCGTTAAAATTTTGTCGCACATACTTTAATAAAGATCCTCAAGGTCTATTGAACTGAACAAAGAACGGAATATTTTTGTATTTTGCTGTTAGCATTTATTCTTTTTATGGGGCAGATTTCATTTTCCTAAGTTCCCTGATTGTTTAACATCCTTCACTTAGTTGTGCGAAACGTGATGAACAAAGGTCATGAAAGTCTTGCTCATTCTTGCAAATACTCCGCAACCTCGGTGTTTGGGATTTAACAAAGCTCTGAACGCATGCCGTGGATGAAAACTATTTTATGTAGCAACTGATGAGTGACAGTTTCTCTGAAATATATCGGAGTATCCAGATTGTCTCCCTTTGCACCAGAAAGGCCACTGTTTATCACCACCTTGTTTCCTCCACCTGCACGTCCACTATGCATCATCACCTGGTTTCCCGTACCGGTAAGGCCTCTGTTTTTTGCCAGCAGGATTAATGCACCTACAAGACATTATATTCCTACACCCGACTTCTTTCACCTGTACGGCAGTGGTATACATTCAACCGATCTCCCCCAACCGTAAGGCCACTGTATACTTCCACCTCAGTTTCAGACCAGTAAACCCTCAATATAACTCCAGAGCGAACATACATCGCACTTCATATACGTTTTCAGAACTTTTACAGCCGCCACAAAAAATAAACTGTTAAGATGTTTTATATGGACAATATCAAATCTTTGCAATATACAAACTCAGGGTTATATATGTGCTGTTGTTTGACGAGTCTGAATTGGTTGTCGCCATTGACGTTGTCCATTTGGGTTGGTTGATCTGGTTTAGTGTCTGATGCCTTGTTCTGTTTAGAAATTTTATCCAAATCTTTGACCGTCTGACTTTGGTCGCGTATCTGGCTTTTTTCCAGTTCCGACTGTCTCGCTGCTTGTATGACTTTCGCTAAGGTAAGGTCGGCCTCCATTTGTAGCTTTTCGGAAACATCTTTATCCAGGATTCCAATTAAAAACGATCTCTTATTTCTACGTCCTACCGTGCGCCAATGTGACAATGATCGGCAATTTCATACGGTTTTCTTACGAATTCCTCCACGGGCTCTCCTGGTTTTTGATTAAGTTGGTGGAAACATTCTCTTTCGTGGATTACATTACTCTTGGGGACAAACTAATCATCAAATTTCTGCAAAACTGGGACGTAAATGTCGGCATCTTCGTCATCAGCAAACTAAAACGATTTAAATATTGGTTCTGCTTCTTTCCCCATTGCATATATAAGTGAACTTACTTGAACTGCCTCAGTTTAGTTTTGTGGCGATCCTAAAGCGAGTGAAACGCTGTTTTCAATCCGGCCACTCCACTGGCTTCCCAAACTTAAAGCTCTCAGGTGCCTGGAATTTCGCCATTTTGACTCACTGCAAAAGTTTACGTATCTTTTGGAGTCACATCTGAGACCATGTCATGAAAACGAGGAAGTCTCAAGCTGTCACACACACGGGGTTTATTGACGCACGTTCAGAACACATATCAAATATCTTCCATGATGGACTTACTATTACAAGAGAATATTTTTATACTACGAAAATGAATGAGATTTTGTAAAATGGATAAACAGTCTGACATTATCATGGATACAGCTGGTTGAGTAATTGACTGTGCATAAGGCATAATTGGCCTGATTTTATATGGATGAGCTATTTTTACACCCACACCCAAAATTACACACACACACACACACACACACACACACACACATATATATATATATATATATATATATATATATATATATATATATATATATATATATATATATATATATATATTCAAAAATTGATAACGGCGCAAATTCAAAACGGTTTATCAACGTTTCGAGCTAAACAAGCTCTTCGTCAGGGGAATAAACAGCTTACATATACAAAACAAACACTAAACACAAAATCTAACAAAACTTTTGGACTCCTGCATGTTAAAATCACTAGGGGGAATTTACAACAAGTGAAATATTAAAAGTTGCGACACAGTATTAATAATAAAAGAGTGGGTTATTGTGTCTATCACATAGAGAACCAACATGTTTTGACCTAATTCCATGTTGTGAAAAAAGGACGGAAACACAGCATGACCAAAAATCAACGCCATCTACAGGATTTGCGAAAGAAATTACATCCCGGCAGAGTTCTGCATGGAGATTCTAAAGGAAATATGTAAAGATAATTGTGTAGCGGGATAATAATAATAATAATAATAATAATAATAATAATAATGACAATAAAATAATACAAAAATAATACATGTTATTATTTAGGTAAATATTATCTTAACAAGTTCCGTACGGGTGAAAGACTAATGACTGGCTGTAATTTTGATAAGACTGCAACGGGAAGGTTAGATTTTTACATTAATGTCCGAAATCCCCATGAGTTTTCAATTGTAGAATCCAGTATTGTTCCTTAAGTGTGCGTTCTGTGTCGGTCTACCTCAAGTTTGATTCAGTGGGTAGCATCTCAAGGGACTCAACTGAAAGTCCAGTCGAGTTGTAATGGTTGTCGACTTTCGCGTTGATTTTGTTGCGAATGTGGCTTTTATGATTATTCATTCACTTTCTGAAATCAACGGTTTCGTCAACATATTGAGTGGCACAAATCTTGGGGTTGGGGGGGGGGGCTTTCATGAGGCAGAAATAAACAGAGGGAAAATAAATGAAATATCTGCGATTAGCAAGAAGGATAGTTTAGTCTGTTTCACACTGAAGAACACAATGCATGGATAAAAGATACCGACCTAAACTTGCAATTAATAGAATCGTAGATTTCTGACTTACATCCCGGTTTAAGTATTTTATGTGACATTGAATAGAAATATAAGTAGCAGTTACGATATGATTCTTATGGGAATACTAAACTTTAGATTTAGCAAAGGAAACTTTGAGTCTAAAATGTGGCTACAAAGCTCCAGACATACTGGATAGTACATTCACTAAGGACTGTACTTCATTCTTGGATAAAATTACTATCCACTACGATAACTTTGTGCTTCTAGGAGACCTAAATCTTAACCTTTTAGACCAAAACTAACCCCAGCCCTTATCGACATTTAGATATTTCTACCATGATAATCCTAATTTTTTATTTCAAAATTATGACAAACCCTCACTTATAGATATTATTTTAGTAAGTACAAAACAGTAGCTATGTAATTTTGGAAATTTTAACACGGGTATTAGTGACTTCCATAATAAGATTTTCACAATGATCAAAGGTACCAACAACAACCCGCAGTAAATTTACTTACCCCAGTTATACGAATTTTAATCAGTAAAACTTCAATGTTGACCTACGGTCTACACCGAACCTTCGCGCATTTACTCACTAATGTGATTGAAGAACATGCTCCTCTTAAACAAAAAAGACAAAGAACCCAATCAGCTCCCTTTATTATTGGCAACCTAAGAAAAGCTATACGCAGAAAGCTCAACTACTTCATAAATATCAATAATGTCGCCAAAGACAAAGGCAATAACCAACAAGCCTGTAATAAATACTCTTGGACAAAGGCTATCTAAAAGAATTTTCATGTCAAAAAAAAATTAAAAAAATAAAAGAATGATTTCGCTCATGTCACTGAAAACTTTACAGCTAATGCCATATCAAATACTAGCATTTAAAAGGCAAATAGGATTGATATTATTTCACCCAAACTATTAAAACTTGGAACTCAATCACTGACTGGTCCTATAAAACCCAACTCATAAACTACAGCTTGGACCAGAATATATTCCCAACCAGATTTAAGCCCAGGTTAGCCGGATATATAAGCAAAACGATCAACTTAGCCCTAAACCAAAACAAGTTTGTTGCAGCTATTTTGATGAATTTATCAAAATCATTTAACTGTTTATCCCACAATATCCTCCAGAAACTGGCAGCATATGGACTTTCACATTGGGCAGTAAACATTATTTCAGATTACATTTCAAACAGAAGATAATGTGTCAAAATTGGAAATTGTACTAGTTCATAGGCAAATATCGATAAAGGGGCACCCCAGAAATATTTTCTCGGATCCATGTTTTCTAATATTTTTATTAATGACATCTTTTTCATAAATGATTCTGATCTATAAAACTACGCCGATGACAACACCTTTTCCTACACTCAACAATACCTTAATATTATGAAGTTTACTTTGGAAATGGAGTGCACAATTTTGAATTGGTGGTTTTCAAATAATGAAATATAAAGCAACCCCCCGATAAGTTATTGCCCTTGCAAAGAAAACTAACTAATGGCTTGAGACTTCCTCCTCCAGCAAGACTAATATATTTTGTGAAGACTCTGTACAGTCAGAAGGAGTCTTTAGACTTTATGCTAAACTTCAATCAGCAAATCAGTGAAATTTATATAAAAGCATCTAAACAACTAAATGTGCTCAAACAAATTGGAAAACAGCTCACAACTGAAGAATGACTGGCTGTGTACAACGCTTTTATAATCTTAAACTTCAACTACTGTCCCCTAACCGGGAGTTTCAGCAGTCTCACCAATATGAACAAACTTGAAAAACTACACGAAAGAGCTCTTCGATTTGTCTTTAATGATTTCAGGATACCTTTCTCTGAACTCTTGGATAATTGTAAACAATAGATGTGCAACATACTTAAATTATCTGTTAGTTTTAAAATATTATTCTTACTTTTATGTACGTAAACACCTTGGAAATCTGAAACATAAGAACATAAAGGTGTGGGCTGCAATCTTTAGGAATGCAGCAGCTAAAATCTCTCTCTCTCTCTCTCTCTCTCTCTCTCTCTCTCTCTCTCTCTCTCTCTCTCTCTCTCTCTCATAATTTTCAAACAGCCGCAAATTTTAACAATTTTAAATCCCTCTTAATGACCTGGTCTGGGAGCTTACTAGTAAGTGCTCCATATGTAAAACACAAGTAAAAAAGTTGTTGCTGCTACCTTAATCGGTTGCATGTTTAGTGTTTTAAATTTTTAGTCTTGTATATATGCTTCTAGCTTTTAGTTACCCTAAATGTTTGTTTATGTTGCTTAAACATAGTTTCAAATAGATTTTGCTCCACGTTTTAGACATTGCATCCATTTTGTTTTCTCTGTCGCATGTGTATTGTTTTTGGTGTTTTATTCTTTTGTCTTGCTTATAGATTTTTGTTGCTTTTAGTTCTGTAGTTGTCAGTTACTTTTTATTCCTGCGTGCTGTTCTCGTGTTGTTTCCTGTATATGTTGTTGGTTGCTAGTAACTGATACGCCTTGTGATATTTGCGCTACCGATGCATTAATCCTAATCATATATATGTGCATTCTGTATGTGATTTTTTTTATCCAACTCCTTGCCCTTGTATATCTAAAATATGTAGGCATGTAAAATGGTATCATAAATGTGTATTCGTCAGCCATTTAACATGTATAGTTTAACACTGCATGTACTTGTAGAGTAGAATTGAATCATGTAATTTGATTTTTCTGCATTGACTTTTTCTTGAAATATAAATATAAATTATAAATTTTGAGGGAATATGCATTTACAGCATAAAAACATGATTTTTAATATCTAGTTACAAAACAAAAATATATGTATGTATGTATATCTTATTTAAGTTGATTGTTATAGTCAGTAAAATAACTTCAACGAGCTAATGTTTCTTATTATGTAAACACAGTTCCAGCCCTAAAAAAATTTGTCTACGTCTACGTCTATGTCTATTTGTGAGTATTAATCAAGTGAGAAGGGACTCTAGATTTAGAGAGCGTGTTCCACAAAAAAGGACAGAGCAATACTAATCTTTCTGTATAATGATATCTAACTCGTGTGTCATTGTAACGTGTTTTCCGTGCACTTATTACCGCACCATGACATTGGCGCAGCAGGTGTTATGCAGTCCTTCAGGGAATATTGCAAAGCTGGTATTTGTCCGACATCAGTAATTAACAACCTATTTTGTCACTTTTCAATATAAATTAAATGTATCATTCGGACTAATATGCTCTGCACATAGCAGGAATCGACAGAAATTGTTCAGACATTATGCCGTTCTGTCAATGTTCAATATTAAAATTAAACCTAATTCGTCAATTCATGCACTCCGCTTTGCACTTCCGCTATAAAAATGAATTGCGTTTTGACCTAACTGGCTTTAGCAAAGGTCCCATCCACAAATTAAGTTCTATATATAACTCAATGTGTGGACGGGACCTTTGCTAAAGCCAGTTAGGTCACACAGAGAGAATGAAACTTCAATAAAACCGACAATTTGTTACCTGGTTCACTCCGCAGGATAGTAACATATTAAAATCCCAAAAAGGTTCTTTAGATTGCTAATAAACCACGTGTGTTCTGGCAACCTCTGTAAACAGACGAAATGTTAACTATAAATTTAAACATTGTTTCGATACTTCAGGCTCTGCAACTCAGAAATGCCTTGAAACGAATGACCTTGCCACAAATTCACGTTACATATGATAACCCAAATAGATGGAAAGAACTTGTTTATTTTCTGTTTAGCTTTGTGGTCCAGATAGGAATAATATTGAATTTTAATTAATTAATGCATCTTTCATTGGACAAAATCTTATCAATCTGGACTTGATGACGATAGCTGTTCGGTGCCTTTTGGACGGTGTTCTTCTTTACGTTAATGGTCACACGTTTCCTCGGCACGAGGGTTTATCACCTTAATACCGAGTTATCGACCTCTTCTCTGTCTTTTCTCTCGTATGTGGTATAAGCCGTCCCATACTAATAGAATTTCCCTTATGTTCCGGAATATGCCCGCAAGATTTGGAATTGGACACAAGACTTTAAAAAAAAAAGTTCTTTAAGCAACGTCCTAAGGACGCGATTTAGACCCAAAAGGAACAAAATAAATTTACCAAAAACAGTTGTTACTTTTGCATTTGTGGAAAATATTTCCCTTTTAGGAAATACATGTTGTAACGTAATCGAGCTATCACCCTTTGAGACCGAATGAGGTTTAAGAAATAAACACGTATTCGAGTGACAATGAAAAAAATGTATTATCCTCTCGTACCAATGATTGTAAAATAAAGAAACGGGACACTGAAATAATTACAAGAGAATATAATATGAACCCAATGGCAAAAAATGAAGAAGAACAAATAAATAATTATTTGGAATATTCAATACCACTGTGATATTGTCTTAGATAGTCAAACACTATCGTGACTCTTGTTTCTATAGTCAACCACTATACTGACATTTCTCTTTATAGTCAAACACTATACTGACATTTCTCTTTATAGTCAAACACTATACTGACATTTCTCTTTATAGTCAAATACTATAATGACATTTCTCGTACATATGACCAATGTTTACTTGGCACTTCATATGATGCTCTTGACCCGCTTTCCCGGCTTGGTTACTTTAACCACTCAGGCCTTCCATGCACACACACACTGACACTTCTCCTGGCGGTCTTTCATCTCTCCTTACTACAACGTCCTCTAGCTACATCAAGTTAGCCCACACCTAGTTAGCTGAATACAACTTTCCAAATAATCTGCTTTCTGACTATCACCCAGATTAATAACATCTGAGTGTTTCAATCGAACCACTATAAACATAATTGAAATAAAGAAGTAAAGAAGAGCGACGTGAAGCTGGTGTTCGGTTTTCCATCAAACCACTGCTAGATATCAATATTGCAAATCTATCAAAGGGCGTGAATGAGAGATTAATGCAAAAGAGACTCCCATTGTCTGCAAAAAGACATGCAACTATCATCAGCGCATGTGCACCCACCATTACCAACCCAGATGAGATCAAGGACAAATTGTATGAAGACCTGGAATCTCTAATCACAGAATTACAGAAGGCAGATAAGCTCATCATCATTGGTGACTTTAATGCTAGGGTTGGCACATATCACCAGACATGGTAGCGTCATCGGCAAAAATGGCTTGGGCAAATGAAACAACAGCGGACTCCTCCTACCGAGGAAATGCTCTAAGTAAGACTTCCTAATCACCAACACAGTCTTCCGCCTGCCAAAGCGCAACAAGACGTATTGGATGCACATGCGCTCCAAACACTGGCATCTCAATGACTACATCATCCTCGTCAGAAGAGGAGTTATGCAGGATGTCTGAGTGTCGAAGGCCGTGAGAAGTACAAAATACTGGACTGACCACAGGCTCATAGTCTCCAAGCACAATATTCAGATTCAGCCTCTCAGACGACCACAAGGCAAAAACAAGCCCAAAAAGCTCAATGTTTCCAAAGTAAAAGAGGAAAATGTGAAACAGACATTTGTTGAAGAACTGTGCAGCCAACTAGAAACAATTGATGCGAACTCCGAGAAGGTCGAGGAAAACTGGGCATCCTTCAGAGACTCTGTGTACTCGGCTGCATTCAAAACGCTCCGTTCCACCACACGTAAGCATCAAGAATGGATTGAGGAGAACGATGCTAACATTCGGAGACCACTGAATGAGAAACATCGGCTCCAAAAGGCCTGTTCAAAAGGCAACACTTCATCAGCTAATAAGGTAGCTTTCAACAACATCAAGAGGACTGTCCAGTGCAACTCAGAGGGTTGCAAGATTCATTGCTGAGCAACAAGGCATATGAGATTAACTCCTACGCAGACAGGAATGACATGAAGAAGTTCTATGATGCTTTGAAGACAATCTACAGGCCATAGTCATCAGGGACATTTCCAACACTGAGTGATGATGGCACCAAACTGCTAACTGACAAAAAAAAAGATATTACAAAGATGGGCAGAACACTTCAACAACATCCTAAATCTACAATCATCTATCAGTGAGGAGGTAATTCATCAATTGCCCAAAGTGGAAATCAACATATAACTTGTTGATCCACCAAAGCTGATTGAAACTGTGAAAGCAATTCACCTGCTGTCAAATGGCAAAGCACCTGGAACAGATACTATACTAGCAGAAGTCTACAAAGCCGGAGGTTCGCACGTGGCACAGAAACTGACTGAACTCTTCCAGTCAATGTGGAATCAAGGTACTATACCCAATGAGTACAAGGATGCATTCATCATTCATTTGTACAAGGAGAAAGTCAACAGACAATCCTGCGACAACCTTTGAGGCATCTCCTTGCTGTCAATAGCCGGCAAAATCCTCACTATATTTCTGCTGGGTACCACATCGATCAAGGGTTCCTGACTGAGAATCAGTATGGCTTCAGGAAATCACTTGTAACTACAGACATGGTGTTTGCAGCTTGTTAACTCCAGAAGAAATGCATGGAACAGAACTCAAACCTGTACACGATATTCGTCGACCTGATAAAAACATTTGACACAGTCAGTCGTGGGGCCTCTGGTAGATCTTGGCAAAATTTGGTTGCCCAGAAAAAGTCATCATAATGGTTCGGCAAGTTCATGATGGCATGCTCGCTCGCCTCCTGGACGATGGTGAGTCATCTAAACCATTCCCAGTCACCAATGGAGTCAACGAAGGCTGCGTGCTGATGACTGTTTTCTGAATGCCGAATCTGAGTCTGACATTAAACAAAGTATGGGCCATTTCTTTTCAGCTTATGGCAATTTCGGTCTCTCAGTCAGAAAAATAAACACAGAGGTGATGCACCAACCTGCACCAAGAAAGCCTTACGTAGAGCATATCATCACAGTGAATGGCCAAACCCTCCAGGCAGTGGACAAATTCACCTACCATGCAGCCCACTTTGATGATGAAACCAACGCCAGAATTGACAATGCAATTGTTGCCTTTGGCAGACAAGGTTCAAATGTGTGGAATCGCAGAAGAATGCGAAACCTTGACGGTATATAGACGCCATGTCAAGAAGCTGAACAATTTTCGCATGAGCTGCCCGAGGAAACTGATGAGGATAAGATGGCAGGACGAGGTCCCAGACACTGAGGTTATCACACGGGCAGGCATTCCAACCACCCACACTTTGCTGATGCAGTCACAGTTGAGATGAGCAGGCCACGTCACCGGGATGTCAGAGGAGAGACTACCAAAGACAATCTTCTATGGCGAGTTGAAGGAGTGAAAGCAATCTCAGGGAGTTCAAAAGAAGCTTTTGAAAGACTCCCTCAAATCATCCTTGAAACACTTCAACATTGACAATGAGTCTTGGGAAGATCTCGCACAGGAACGTTTCACCTGGCGCAGTCTCAGGAGCTAAGGAGAATTGCAGAGGCAGTGTATAAGCCCCTAGCGGCTTAAATATAAGAACTGCAGCACGTCCTTTATTGATCAAGCAAACCCAAACGGCATCTCTTGTCCAGTATGCCACAGACAGTTCAGAGCACAAATTGGCCTAATCAGTCACCCACGTGCTCACAGAAACCAAATCACTTAGTTAGGCATGGTCATCTTAGAACAAGAAGGACAAACAACAAAACAAGTAATCAAGGATGTAGTTGCTTGAGCTATCGAAGAACAACTTTACATGTCATACTACCATTCAAGTATAGATTTAGGTAAAGATATATACTCGCCATTGTTTCCTATGAAATGTTATATCAATTACTAACATGGTACAAATAAATTGGTCATAATACTCTTATTTTAACGCAGTGGCTATGTGATGCAATTATGGCAGAGAAGAACAGCATTTGTATTCCTGCTATAATTGATCTATTTTGTTCAAGAGGTCTCAAATTACATTTAGCGTCAACATTCATATCTGATCGCACAGACTCTTAGTAGCCTGGTGAAAATGAGTGATTGTAACAGTAAGAAGAAATTCCAATGATTTGTTGACCTATGTTTATCCATAAAAACACGATGAGAAAACGGATACAGCAATTGCATATTCATTTACTATTCCAGACAACTTATATCAGAAATTAGTTTAGTTATATAGATATCACTGCACTAATTGAGCCAATCAGATGTTATTGCATCCTATTGTAGTTCTGAAGATAATTATCAATATTTTGTCTGATTTTTCGTAGAGATTTGCTAACCAGTGAAAAATGTTTCTTGCATTAAATATAAAGCAGCATTAAGTAACAACTATAAATAAAATGGTGTTTTGCTTTGTCCCTTTTTTATTTTATTAGATCAGCATCTTGGCTTTTGCTGAGTATAAAAAATCAAACAGGCGGGGTTCGTCCGGCTCCATATAAATCACACGCACTAAAATTTTCAGTAATTTCATTCAAATGCAACCATTTTTAGAACATGTAACATAACCTATACTGATTTTCTGATATACTGTGCCCACGTTAATTCCTAAAGTATGTACAATAGTTGGTAAATCTTAGCTTACAACTACGGCAATAAATTGTATTAAACAAATGTAGAAAAATAAAGGATAAATATAGCGAACTTTAGTTGAGAAGTAATAGTTTTATTGTGTGTAGGTCAGTGACAAAACAACTGGCATTTAGGGTACAAATTTTGACCGTTGTTTCAAATTCTTATAAAATCGCTCCTTGTAAAACAATATTTTAATTAGGAATTAAGAATAAAATATTGCTGACAATTACTAAAAGTTTCATATGTAGGCAACTTGACCCATCCATGTGTGTATATATATATATATATATATATATATATATATATATATATATATATATATATATATAGAGAGAGAGAGAGAGAGAGAGAGAGAGAGAGAGAGAGAGAGAGAGAACGAGAGAGAGAGAGAGAGTGAGGCCATGAATAAAACAAGACATTATATATAGAGAGACAGACAGACATACATACAGACAGACCGAGAGACAGAGACATATAGAGGGGGAGGGAGAGAGGTTACGAGTAAAACAAAACACACTAATTGACTAGTACGCTAATTCAGCTCGCTTCAGTAAATAACAGTCGATACTACTGCGAAGCACGTCTGCAAATGCGATAGGAAAAATGGGCGAGTCGGATGATTTTTCCAAGTAGGAAATTGGTGTGTGGTGCGTGTGATTTTTCAGGACTGTTGACGGACATGTGCACTGATCAATATTCGTGCACTCGGTAAAAGTGATTCTAGTTTGAAGTGACTTTGGTTTGCAGAGTATCATAAAGATTTCTTTTGCAGAATCACTCTGGACCTTAACTTACGAATTCATATACAAAGTCAGTTTTTGTCAGAAATATGATTTCAAACTTGGTAGAATCAAAGCATTTTAATGTTGTGCTTTCAATGTTCTTACCTGTATCATAGTAGAAAATATTTTAACTGAAAATGGAATGGAAAAGTGATTCCTAAGATCTCAGCATGTTTGGATAAATGTTTTCCCCATACAGTAAGCTTGTCTTTTCTCTGCTCTTAACAGCATCTTTACACCGACCATCGTTTCCATCATCATTATTTTCGCGAGGTCACACTAATCATCGTCATCGTCATCATCATTACCATTATCATCAAAGTCATCCGACAAAAGTGAGGGTCTATATAATCATGTCCATCATTGTATTCGATCGTTCGTCTACGTGCCATTTCGTGGCTTTCCTTCTTCATTTAAGCCATTAATAATAAGGGATTGCTACAACGAACAATAAGTGGGATATTGTTTGAAATGCTCATTAATAATAGGGGATTGCTACAACGAACAATAAGTGGGATACTGTTTGAAATGCTCATTAATAATAGGGGATTGCTACTGCGAACTATAAGTGGGATATTGTTTGAAATGCTCATTAATAATAGGGGATTGCTACAACGAACAATACTGTAGTATCATCAATTTTCGTGGGGGACCAATTTTCGTGGTTTTCGTTGTTGCCCCGAACCACGAATTTAAATACCCAACGAAAAATTAGCCACGTATGATGATTAACCCCCCACCCCCCGCTCATTTTCTTACTGTGTGTCGTTCCTAGAGATTAAGAAACCTACTAGTGTTTCATAAATCAATGTCAATACTGTAATTTGGAAATAAAATATTAGCTTTTACACGTGTTTGTTTTATTTTAAACCTTTGAAAAAAGAATTATAAAGCATTTAATTTTGTTTCAATGCACACGTGTCGATAAGATATCCGATAGCTGTAATTTCCACTCACTGCCATAAATCGATATGTGAGATAAGTAAGGAAAAAAATAAAAAATAATAGCATATGAAAATTAAATTAAATACTTATTCAAATCGATCCTTCACTCGAGTAAAACTGTTGTTGAACAATTTAAATCCTCCTGAAACCACATTTCATTTTATCGATGCATTTTTAATCCAAAAGAACAACAAGCCTGTAAAATACTAGAACTGTTGCTTGAAACACTATTATTAATGAAACACTACGTATATACACTAATTACAGCAGCGTATTAAAGCTCACACTTCACTGATTTTCGGACAAAGCCACTGTATCAACATCGTGTCACACGAGTCTCAATGTACATACAAATGCTTGTAAGGTAAATAATCCCCAAATTGCAGAATTAAACAACACCAGCTTTCTCTAAACCACTGATAATTAGGTCCCATCTTTCACTCATTGTCGCTTGAGCTGCAATTATCCATTCAGCACGAATTGGCTTGATGAAGGTTGCAATCAGTGATCGTCACCAGTAGCATCTTCCTTTTTTCGTGATGGCCTCCATGATCTGTTTAGCATACCAGTTGTGGAAGTGTGATTTTAATTATTCTTTGTACTCTTTATTTATTTTTAAGTCTAGTGGTTGAAGTTGGTCTGTACATGAGGCAGGCACAAAGAAACGCGTGATTCCACTGTCTTTCAATATAGTTAGCATCCAGTGGTGTACTGGCCATTGGGCATACCTGGACAAATCCCTGTGGGCCGCCGCAAAAAAGTCCGTTTTTACCGGTGTTTTACTGGTGTGAGCAAAACCCCGGGCCTGTCCCGGCAGATAAGTCAAGGGCCGAGTTTGCTTACCCAGTACACTCCTGTTAGCATCTTCTTACATATATGGGCTCTAGACACATCAAATATTGCCGATGTCTCCTGATTGCATTGAGCAAAGAGCAACCGGTCACGTGTTTTGTTTCCTTTATGGATAGTGGTTTAAGGTAGAGATCATACAGGTTACTTTAATAACCGACTGACTTAGTGTTGTAGTCTGCGTCGGCTTCCTTTGATGTTGAACAGTCAAACGAAAACACGGTGTAAGTGATTGACCTTGACATGAGTGTTATTTGTGATCATAGAGGCGGTAGTATTGTTTTAGTGTTGTTGGCTGCGTCGCCTTCCGTTGATATTATTCGCTTGGACAAAAACACGGTGTCAGTATTGAACTTGTCAGTGATTTGTGCTCATACATGTGAAAGTATTGTTATAAACATTCAAGTGACCGCCGTTGGCATCGGCAGAGTTTTATTCTTTTTTATTCTTTATTTTGGGTATTTGTAGAGGTTAAAACACGAAATTAAACACTTAGTAATATGCAAACTTCGACAGGCAAAACCACGAATTTAAGTACCCACGAAAATGTCTTTTTTTACAAAACCACGAAAGTTGAGCCCCACGAAAATAAATGATACTACAGTAAGTGGGATATTGTTTGAAATGCTCATTAATAATAGGGGATTGCTACTGCGAACTATAAGTGGGATATTGTTTGAAATGCTCATTAATAATAGGGGATTGCTACTGCGAACTATAAGTGGGATATTGTTTGAAATGCTCATTAATAATAGGGGATTGCTACTGCGAACTATAAGTGGGATACTGTTTGAAATGCTCATTAATAATAGGGGATTGCTACTGCGAACTATAAGTGGGATACTGTTTGAAATGCTCATTAATAATAGGGGATTGCTACTGCGAACAATAAGTGGGATATTGTTTGAAATGCTCATTAATAATAGGGGATTGCTACTGCGAACTATAAGTGGGATACTGTTTGAAATGCTCATTAATAATAGGGGATTGCTACTGCGAACAATAAGTGGGATACTGTTTGAAATGCTCATTAATAATAGGGGATTGCTACTGCGAACTATAAGTGGGATATTGTTTGAAATGCTCATTAATAATAGGGGATTGCTACAACGAACAATAAGTGGGATATTGTTTGAAATGCTCATTAATAATAGGGGATTGCTACTGCGAACAAAAAGTGGGATATTGTTTGAAATGCTCATTAATAATCGGAGTACTGGAAGTACAAATGCAAAAGTGGCACACATAATGCTTGAAAAACAAGTGCAAAATCAATACATACAAGTATCAGAAAAAAAAAAAAGACAGGCTTTAAAATGTGAGCGCTGGTTTTCTCTTTTTAGCGAGAAACGTTCAATAGTGTGATAAGTATACGATTTTGATGTGTCTCCGTCGGGGTATAGAGTAGATGGGAGTGGTGAGACTCCAGGGTAAGGGGAGACCATTATCTTAAGACAGAACTGTATTTATTGATTTTATGATATGATAGTACTAGATGTTATGCTGCTGTCATCAGTATCACAACAGTATTAATAGCATTAGAACCAGTTGTAGTATTACTACATATTATTATCATGATCATTATCATTCTTGATATTAATATTATTAATGTGGTTAGCTCATTAACAATAGCTGCTTGGTTTAAAACAGTACAAAAGGAATGACTTTCACCAAGAGTTAATCCCAGATAGATAATATACATACAAACATACATAAATGCATTCATACATACATACATACATACATACATACATACATACATACATACATACATACATACATACATACATATGTGTATGTGTGTTAAATTGACGCTTATTCTCTTAATGCTCTTTAAACGAAGTTTTCTAAATTATATAATTCTATGTAAACCTTTTTTTCTAAATAAACTGAGGTCTACATAACATGCTCACACCAAATCTAGTACAGCTTCGATAGCAGCAACCGAAATCAAAGAGCTTTATGATCTAACTATCTAGGTCATGTATCTAGTTAGACCACATAAAACTTTGTAACATTATTCATTACTTTCCTATTCTTATTCTTTCTTTTCATCCAAGTTGCTTTATATGTTTCTAATGTCAATGTGGTTTACATTTTTAACTTGATAAAAGACAAACCAAAGTAGACTACTAATTGATTTTGTTTACTATTTGTCTAGTCGATGAGAGACCAAAATATTGGAAGTTTAAATTGTTTATTTGCGCCTTAATTTATAATTTTGTCGCCCAGGAATGCAGTAGAATGAATGATACTTCCTTCCATTATCCCGGTCATGTATGCCATTTCGTAATATCGCTGCTGGTAATTTCTGCACTAGACTTTGACTTTTCAAGTCATTCTTTTCCAAAGTTGACTTCATGTGATAAAGGCTGTTTCTCACATTAGCCCATCAACCAAGTATACAGTTGCGAACCAGCAAGTTGCTATACGTGAATTCCTGTTTAATTTATTGGGGGGGGGGTCTGCTTCCTGAGCTCATTTTAAAACTTTATTTCAATCTCTTTCTTCAATTTCGCTCCTTCGTGTTGATAGAAGTTATTCTTTTGTTTTGGGTTGAAATCTTGACGCCTTCTTGTTCAGAAATATAAAAATACTGGAAAGTTAGGGTTTTCCATATAAAAATTGTGAACACCCTTGAAGTTTCAGTTTCTTTTTCTCTTGTTAAATTTCTGCGATTTGATTGGTCAGAGGTCACTCACACGAGTGAGGATTGATACAATTTCAGCGAGACCAATATTCAAGCTTCCTGTGGATTTAAAGGGAAGCAAAACTGTATATATTCATAGTCGGATCTTTTAGGTACTATGCTACACTTTTGCTGAGAATGAATTTTGATTGTTGTGGAAGTTGTCTGTTGGATGGGAACTACACAACAATGCACATGTAATGGCCGGTAGATGAACCCAAATCTTGAGTGCAATGAGACCAGAGTGAGTGCTTGTTAAGGTCATCATGCATGTAATTTGTCTATATTTCAACATTTAAAACAGTAAGTTAACATTTGTAATGTATGCCTTTGATCTAACCATGGTCCAATTGATTATTTATTTGATAATAACATCCCTCTTGATCTGTATGTGCAGGATATCCCCATGTTCATGCATGTGTGTAATAGCCAGATGATATTTTGACATCGTGGTATGTGAACAGCTTTCAGTTATATTCATCATGCCTCCAAAGAAGAACAAATCCGAGTCAAAATAAAGCAATTCGGAAGAAAATAAAAGCGAAGGAGTGCATCAGTGAAGCTTCTTCCAAGTGTGCAAACATCAGTCAGCCAACTTGTCAAAACGCAGACGCAACCGGCAACATAAGATGAGAGAATGAACAAGCGAAAGAATAAGATAGAATGGCCTCTATAGAGGCTAAGTTAGATTCCCTCATGAAATTCATGGGGAAACTGGTGTCTAAGGAATATTTGAGTAAAAAATTGAATCATGTATTATCAAAAGAGCATTGGAAAATATCTCTAAAAGAAGTTATAGAGAAACTTAATGAGGAAATTTTGAAAGGAATTAAGAAGATAAGAGATGGTGTTGAGAAATGAATGGGTGAACTCTTTGATTTACAAGTTGAAAATGATAAGATGAAGAAAAGAATGGGAACCTTTAGAGACAACAAATGAAGACAAATTGGATAAATAGTGTAACTAACACATACAAATAAGCTGATGTCAAATAATGAGGACGATGTAAGACAATAACCCAGTGTTAACAATCTTTGCATCTATGGAGTAGAGGATCGAAACAACGATGAAACTCTGAACTAATGAGGAGAGAAAGTGATCAAGTTATTTGGAAACTATCGGGGGGGGGGGGGGGTGACTATCTGGCGTGAAGATATAGACATCATCCATAGAGCTCTGATTTCAATGGGAACAACATTTTCCACAATTGGTGAAAATACTTGACGAATATGTCCCAAACCTTATCAACCGTTTAAAGCCTGCATCTCAGCCTATAATTACAGAAACGGACACATGTTAATGCAGCCTATAATTACAGAAACGGACACATGTTGATGCAGCCTATAATTACAGAAACGGACACATGTTAATGCAGCTTCAAAGTCTTGCTTTTTATATTTTGGATCTAGTAGACTTCGTCAATATCTTAGATACCTTTGACATGTAAAAGGTAGGTCGCTGTGACCAATAGTATTTGTTTTGGTCGAGTTTTGAATGAGCTTCGACATGGGTCTATTTTCTATACGTTATTGAAGTTTGAATCATTTTTATGAGTACTTATTCTATATACTACACAGCCACTTAGAAGGTAGGTCACTATGGCCTACTCTTCTTGAATCAGGAACTTTGGTCAAGTTGTGTCAATACATGAACAAAATGTTCGTTCATGTATCTGAGAATATTTGTATCTTTGTTTTCTTCTTTTTGAGCTGGTTTGGTAAATTTTGAATGTAAATATACCAAGTTGTCAATGTCATGTAATTAAAAAAAACCAAAAAAACCCCAACAATATATACATTTTTAAAAGGAGGCTATTAGGGCTTTCAATTAATGCAACAATATGATTCTATATGCAATAAAACAGTGCAAATAGGAACTCGTCACGATATACTTTAAATTAATTGATTGTCTGTAACGATAATTTAATTATGCTTTATTTGAAAAGTTTCGGCCTCCCTTATGCCGGAAATGAGCCACGGTGACTTAAAATTACATTGTTTTTATGTTTGTTTGTTTTTGTTCAAAATCAGATTGGTTCTGAATCTTACTTAGGCTGACATAGGACTAGCATAGTATGTTATGAGAGAAAATATTAGTCTCATTGTTCCGTACAATAGTGAATAATAAACTCTAACAATATTGAAATGAGAAAAATATGCTTAGTACCATACTCAACTGACATGAGGAAAATATGCCTAGTACTGTATTCAACTGACATAAGGAAAATATGCCAAGTACTGTATTCAACCGACATGAGGAAAATATGCCTAGTACTGTATTCAACCGACATGAGGAAAATATGCCTAGGACTGTACTCAACTGACATGAGGAAAATATGCCTAGTACTGTACTCAACGGACATGAGGAAAATATGCCTAGGACTGTACTCAACTGACATGAGGAAAATATGCCTAGTACTGTATTCAACGACATGAGGAAAATATGCCTAGGACTGTACTCAACCGACATGAGGAAAATATGCCTAGTACTGTACTCAACTGACATGAGGAAAATATGCCTAGGACTGTACTCAACTGACATGAGGAAAATATGCCTAGTACTGTACTCAACGGACATGAGGAAAATATGCCTAGGACTACTCAAATGACATGAAGAAAATATGCCTAGTACTGTACTCAACGGACATGAGGAAAATATGCCTAGGACTGTACTCAACTGACATGAGGAAAATATGCCTAGTACTGTACTCAACGGACATGAGGAAAAAATTCCTAGGACTACTCAAATGACATGAAGAAAATATGCCTAGTACTGTACTCAACGGACATGAGGAAAATATGCCTAGGACTACTCAACTGACATGAAGAAAATATGCCTAGTACTGTACTCAACGGACATGAGGAAAATATGCCTAGGACTGTACTTAACTGACATGAGGAAAATATGCCTAGGACTGTACTCAACTGACATGAGGAAAATATGCCTAGTACTGTACTCAACTGACATGAAGAAAATATGCCTAGCACTATGCTCAACTGACATGAAGAAAATATGCCTAGTACTGTACTCAACGGACATGAGGAAAAAATTCCTAGGACTACTCAACTGACATGAAGCAAATATGCCTAGTACTGTACTCAACGGACATGAGGAAAATATGCCTAGGACTGTACTCAACGGACATGAGGAAAATATCCCTAGGACTGAACTCAACTGACATGAGGAAAATATGCCTAGGACTGTACTCAACTGACATGAGGAAAATATGCCTAGTACTGTACTCAACGGACATGAGGAAAATATGCCTAGTACTATACTCAACTGACATGAAGAAAATATGCCTAATACGTATATCTTTCTCAAAAGTATCATTTCACTTGTTGTACCATTGATCTCTTGTACTTACATCATTTGGTAAAATTAGATCAAGGTAGTCGTTGATTTCACTATACTGTGCTTGACGGTGATGCTAAAGAGACGAACAAAAAGATCTTAGCCTACATAACCGTAGCTTTTTCATCTTCTGATGTGACTTTGTTTTTATAATTTTGTTATGATGGATTTTTTTTAAACATGCCAGGTGCACATGATTTTTATTACCTTTCAGGATACAATAAAATGTTGGTGCAATATTTGGAAACATCCCTGAGGATAATTATTAATCAATATCCTTGCTTTTTACAATTGTATGTCTCAAAGTCTACATTGGTATTATATTATCACTTTATTAAATCACCCATCCATCCATCAATCAGTCCAAACCTTTATTTTTAATTATATATCTATATATCGTTTTACCTTGCATACCTCTGAATTAAGATTACTTTCGATAACTGGCGTTGTTGCAGTGACGTAAAATCGTTTTCCATTTACCCCCCTCACCCTACCGATAATGTTTGTGGCCCATGTACAAAAGAATAAGCCCATGCTATTATATCCTTCCTGAAAGACATATAGAACGATTTTCAACTCATATATGCTGTGAAACAAAACTATCTTCAATGAAGCAGCCAAACCTTTATGATAAAGTATGGAGCAGCATGTACTGATTATTACATTTCATTTTTTTGAAATCGAGGTGTATTTTACTTATACTGCTGTCTGTGAACATTCGTCTCTGTTATATTTCTGTGCGAGTAAGGCAGTTGGCGGCACTTGGGGGCAGTTGGGGGCACTCTGGGGCAGTGGGGGTCAGAAGTATTGGGAGAGGGACACACACACACACACACAGAGTGGAAAGGCAATGATGGAAAATTATCTTTTCTTGAAAAATGGGTGGCCCTGAAAAGGGCTGTTGGAGATTTTTTTTGGTTTAACAGAGAAGGTATCTCATGGAGGGTCTTCTTTTTCTGAGACTGCGTCGGACTTCAGTGGGAATAGTTATCTACTATCCATTATTAACCTTTATCCTGACTCGTGGACTATTTTGACTTTCTACTGTGAGCATAGTGCACCTAAAGTAGCATCACTTGAAAATTCTTATACAATATCAAAGATAAACATTAATTTCAATACATTGACTTACTAAAAGCTAGTAGTGGCTAAAGTTTACTAGCCTACATACACGCCGTTTCGTACTGATTGACCTAGTCACGCGAACGTCTTTTAGCTACTGTGAGCAGTGAACACAATGAAATATTGTCAAATGAACGCAGTAATAGTTTTTAAAAACCTATGGTTTGCCTCAAACAGAGAGAAGGTTACCCTTTCTTTGAGTTTCTGAAGACAAGGGTAAATTCTGTGATAGAAATGTTCATTGGCAAAATTGTTTTCATTCATCAGTTTTTTAAAAAGTCGTGTTACAATTCTTGTCGAATGATTGCAGTAGCATTTGTTGTATGCCTCCCAAATATTTAAGATATGTTATGTTTTTTTGCTGCACACACCTTGCGGCTACAAACAATGTTACAACATTTCCCAAAACCGAAGACGGGAGAACAGTAAAAACACGTCTTGTTCGATTGGCAGTCTAAAATGGACTGACTGAAAATAGGGCATACATTGTTACAGTTTTACTGAACGCATGTTTGGGCTCAAGAATGAGAGTGTAGAATAGGACGGGTTATAGAGTGCAGAATTGGATGGGTCATACTCGAGTCATTCTTACACCGTAAAGCTATGTGCTTGTTTTTTTGGTTTCCTTCGGAAAACGGTAGATCTAGAATTTTTTTTTCGTGACACATTGCAGTGCCAAAATAGGAACAAAGCTAAGATATGTTGACATGCACAAGAACAATTAAACTCAAGATTTTATATAATCCAACGATTGACCTACGGAAGAAAAATCGTTGTACAATTTTGAAGGGGTGCAAGTTTTTGAAAAATGTACAAAACTAACGCCACATTTCACATAATCATTGTGACTACTGCCAACATTTGTGGAGAGGCATCTTAAAAACGGGAACAGATACCATGATCATTTCAATCGAAATCATTGTATAAGAAACTTAGTGTGTGTTTGTGAAACAGAGAAAATTGACATTACGAGAGAGAGAGAATATTTTATTCCTACTTTTAAAAATATAACGACACTTATTTGTGGAGAGGTATCTTAAAAACCGGAACAGATACCATGATCATTTCAATCGAAATCATTGTATAAGAAACTTGGAGTGTGTTTGTGAAACAGAGAGAATTGACATTACGACGGAGAGAGAGGGAAAGAGAGAACATTTTATTCCTACTTTTAAAAATATCACGACACTTACGTTTTTTATGGTATGTTTTCCTTAAGAAATTTCAAAAACACACATTCCATTAAAAAAAATCACATCGATAGGAAAAAAATCCTCTTTTTTCGGTAAAATATCACAAGATTGCATTGCATAGTCCACTAAAATCCCTCTTTTGAAAACGTAGATGTAAAATTCTCACAAAAATATTACATCCAAACGTTCCGTGATGTATTTTGACTTAAGGTTGATACAATTTCCATTGATCCCAAATTATATGATGGGTTGTGCGTTAGCTTTTATTTTGTAAAGAGACTAACGGTCAGGCACAGAAAAAACACGCCTATTCTTCTCACTGTGTCAATAGCAACTGAGGGCGATTCAAAGCGAACGCGGTAAGAAAATATTTGTAGCCAATGAAATTACTTATAATGAGTGACGAAGTATTTTGTTATAGATTCCAGGCAGGCAGTGTGGCAAAATAATGCCTATGGCCTGGTTTTTTACGATTGCGGTGCAGACAGACTAGAGGGAATTTGCAATCATGTTAAGAATTCGTGTCCTATAACATTTTTTCTCGCCACGCTAAATACTGAACTGTAACATTATTGGCTCGGGTTTTGAAACTGAAAAAAAATGTTGTCACTGAGTCATTTTCACACACACACACACACACATAGGGAGAGAGAGAGAGAGAGAGAGAGAGAGAGAGAGAGAGAGAGAGAGAGAGAGAGGGCTACACTATTTAGAGGTCGTTTTTTTTCAAACTAGTGAATTTGGAGACTTGTATGAAGTTACGATTTCTGGTACAGTTACAAGTTTGTGTGTTTGGAAAAATGGCAAACATCGGATAGACATTTGTGTCGTGACACATGTAAAGTTGAGAGTCTGTGCTAGTTTCAAAACCACAAATCAATAGCTGCATCTTCAAAGAATCAACATAGAACGAACTCCGACAACAGCAATAACAACTTTATTACCAAACCAAACTAACTCTCAAATGCAAGCAAGATAACAAACACATCACTCCTTGATCTCATGCTACAACCATTCCTAACCTGATATAGAACAACACCCAAATTCCGATATAGTTTTCAATCACGTCCGCTCAAAAACTGATTTCAATCCTACATCAAGCACTAAGCTACAGACAGAGCATTCCACCCAAATTCTGATATAGTTTTCTATCACGTCCGCGCAAAAATTAATTTCAATCCCTTTCCACGCCACAAGATATACATACAACACAGAACCAATTATCGATATAGTTTTCAATTACCTCTCCACAATTGCAATTTACAATCCATTCCAAAATTTATTGTCAATCATCATTAGAAATAAATTATAACCCACAAAGAGTTTTTTAAAAAATTTATTTTTATTTTTTATAAAACACAAACACACACCACACAAATATTTTTAATTTTTTTTATGTTTTATTTTTTATCAAACACAAACACACACCACACAACCCTTTTTTTGAGAAATTTTTTTTATTTTTATTTTTTATAAAAGACAAACACACACCTCAACCATTTTTTTAGAAAAGTTTTTTTTTTTATATTTTTTTTGTCCAACACAAACACACACAACACCTTTTTAAGTTTGTATTTATTATTTTTTATCAAACACAAACACACCCTACATACAAAAGTTTTTATTTTTATTTTTTAATCAAACACAAACACACACCACACAACCATTTTTTGAGAAAAGTTTTTTATTTTTATTTTTAAATCAAACACAAACACACACCACACAACCCTTTTTAAATTTTTTATTTTTAATAAAACACAAACACACACAACACCTTTTTAATTTATAATTTTTTATTTTTGATCAAACACAAACACACCCTACATACAAAAGTTGTTATTTTTATTTTTTAATCAAACACAAACACACACCACACAACCATTTTTTGAGAAAAGTTTTTTATTTTTATTTTTAAATCAAACACAAACACACACCACACAACCCTTTTTAAATTTTTTATTTTTAATAAAACACAAACACACACAACACCTTTTTAATTTATAATTTTTTATTTTTTATCAAACACAAACACACCTGACATACAAAAGTTTTTATTCTTATTTTTTAATCAAACACAAACACACACCACACTTACATTTTTTAGAAGGAAAGTTATTTTTTTTTGAGTGGCATCGTCGTACGCATAATTCAGCCAAGGAATGCCTAACTGTTTGGCTAATACTTGAACTTGAGATTTGTCTCTGGGGCATTTAAACAACACCACGTAAGGAGCGTTGAGACTGATGGTACGATGGGCTTTACTTTGTTGAAATAACTTTTGAGTAATGTAAATGATGCTGGCATTACGATGATGGCCTTTTCGTGTAAACCAAAGTTTAATTTCTTCTTCGTCTTCTCCTAACATGTCGTCGAAGATGACCAGATGTGTTTGACTCACGTCAGACACGATCCCATCGTCTTCTCGAGGGATGCCTTCCACAAACAAAATGGCCTCTCCTTGACTTTCACGAAGTAAGGTGTAAGACGGTTGCCACTCTTTGTAACACCACACGATGCATTGAGGTGGACGATCGAACAGATGAGATTTGTGTTCGATCAAACGTTTGACAAATTCGGTTTTGCCTGAACCACTTGGTCCAGCAATCAACATGTTAAAAGGATGGCGCAGATACAAAACTTCCCAACTTGGACGATCTAACTTTTCGTCGATCACTTTGACCACAAAAGAAGCAGAAGAGGCAGACGAGGCAGAGGAAGAAGAAGATGCAGCCATGACTGAGGTAGGAAGAATTTTGAGAAGAAGACAAAAGACACAAGACATTTTATAAGTTTCATACACGTTTATTGTTTTTTCTTCAAAAAATGTCAACACAACAAACAAAAACATATTTACAAGCTATAAAGCGCAAAAACATATTTACAAGTCATGAAACACAAAAACACATCAAGCAAAAAATGTCACTTTTAACTTTGAATCAAAGTTCACTGGTCTTCTTCACACAGAGGTACACCATTCGTGTTTATCACGAGTCTCAAAACTTTGAGCACCATTTGTCTTTCGTGCACCGATAAAGTGTGAATGGTCATGGTTTTGGTTAGTCCAGCACCAACACTATTCCTCCAAAATAGTCCACCACGAATGTCCTGGAAAACGAAATCCAAGAAAAGCAGTCACAAAGACACACATGGAAACAGTTCTTGTATCAAGTGTTTATAATCCTCTAAGGTCTGAACACAATCGTTGACTTCCTTCCACGGAATACGTTTAACAAGTGAAGACCACGGTTCTGTCATGGTCAGCTACCTCTTGTGTCCAAGCGTTGAATCCAAGACTTTTACAGTCACGTACATCTTTTCAGTCGTAAATCTGTGGGTGTATCCAACATGCTATACCCACTTCTTGGTAAGCACGAAGAGTAGATCAAGTGCAACGGCTGTCTTCTTTACTTGGAAGTGAAACCTGTGTCATTTGAATATTC
The DNA here is from genome assembly GCA_029931535.1 of Margaritifera margaritifera. Lineage (NCBI taxonomy): Eukaryota > Metazoa > Mollusca > Bivalvia > Unionida > Margaritiferidae > Margaritifera > Margaritifera margaritifera. Next base: position 171,565 of record JAQPZY010000478.1, read on the forward strand.
ACTTTTCCATTGGTGATGTCAAATTTGTCTCTCCTGGATTGAGCGTCTTGAATTTTGTCCAAGAGTTTGGAAGAAGTTAATTCTGCCGGTGTACTAAAGCCGAGCCACACAGGAGATTTCAAACTGTGGTGAGACATCGATAGACTCAATCGATCTTGATCTTTGACTTGGCACTGTCCTTTCAGTACCTCCAACAATGAGTCAAATAAGTCCGTAATGAAACCTGCTGCTTTCTGTACTGGAACTTCAGACGTGAAGTCTTTAAATTTCACTGCGTACGTATAAGTGGTGGTTCTAAATTTTCTGGAAGTCACTTTGTTAGTCTCTCGAATGCGATAATAATCTTTAGGGACGACTAAATCATTTTCCTTCTTGGACGAACTTTGCTCTATCAGTATTGTGGAGACGGAAGTCGATGATGTTGAATATGGGTCTTTTATCTGTGTGAAATTCATCTTCCTAGGTTGACGTCTGTATTTGCAATGAATGGTTTGGCTTGGAAGTGGTCCTTTTTTATACTGCAGATCGGCGTGTCCGTAAGGCAAAGTGGTGTGGTCTGGAAATCTCACTCGTTTCCGGTACACGATTTGGTAAACGTTTCCTTCAGAGCGAGTGACAATTGGTGATTGGGTAACCGTACGATCCTGTGAGGTTCTAACGTTTGCACTCGAAAGTCTTCCACTTGTTCAGACAGCAAAGCATTTTTCAAAACCTCAAAGTTGACCACTAGGCTGTTTCGATAGTTTAGGGTCAATCCTTTGACTTTACATTCGGTGTGAAGTTGGCCTTCTTGATCTCGGTATTGGTAGCCGTAATTTTTTGGGCCGCCGCTGGCAAAATTCAGAATGGTGTCTTGAGGGTGCTCGTCCGTCCAGGCTCCTAAGCGATCTCCTTGGATGGTAGGGTGTGGGCAACCGGGTCGATGGATGTAGATACAACTATCGGTGTCAAAGTACAGGACACGATCTCCCAAGACTTCTAAAGCTTCGTTGTACAACTTCAAGCGAGCATGAGCGGTCACGTAAGCTGCAATGACCACGTTGCTAAAGTCGTCGGGCTTTATAAACTTGCTTTCTTCTTCGAAATTGATATAGATCAAATCATCACGGACAATTTCTACGTGTTTGACAAGTACACTTTTGTTGTCAACCAGTTGAAAGTACTTATAGGGATCGGTCAAGTATTCCGTCTTGGGTAAGATCGTACGTTGTGCCATTTTTCCCCACAAGCAATTGAGCATGAATTTGGTAAACGATCTTCTTCCTTCGTTTTTTTCTACGTCTTCCAAAGTGATGCCTTCGATGTCACGGTACTCTTCTTTGAATCGAACTTGGTCTTCGGGAGTCTGACACCACGAGGGATAGCCGCTAGCTTCTTGTTTGAGTATTAAAAACTGGTTGACGTACCCCGAGAAAATGCCTGGATTCGAGGCGTCGTCCTTTTGGTATTGTGCGGCGGTTGGAAAGTGGCAGATCTCGTACACTTTCAACAAACGGTATCCACGATCCAGAGCCCGAAACAATTCGGCGCTGACCCACGTTCCTGTCAAAGCGCGTTCTTCCTCCGTGTGGTGACAGGGATGATCTTGGTTGCATGTTTCGGCACACGTCCGACATAAAGGAAACATCAGTTTTCCTTGGCAATGATGAGGTAAGATAGGATGGAACAAGTTGGTCGGGGGTAAGACTTTACATTTGATCAATCCTTCGTATTGACGAATGTGTTCCACGTCGATGTGTTCTGTCAAGATTTCAGGGTGTCCGGTTGGAAATCGTTTGTATTTGCACACCCAAGGATACAACGAACACACGTCGATGTACTTGATTTCTTCTCCTCTTGATTTGTCTACGTCATACAGCAAGCGAGTGGCATTGGTTCGTCCTCCAAATAAACTGTGGCGTGGATCCAAAGGTTCGATGTCGTTCACGTCGTAACTTTCAGTGATGCTCCTAAATTCAAGATCGGTTTTCAAACGTCGATCGTACTCTTGCTCCCACATTTCTACCAGTTGGTATCCTTGACTTTCGTACAACTGTTCCATGGTAGAGTCTGAATAAGGACTTTTCAGGTTTCGTTTAGGAAAACAGGTAGGGCATCAGTGAAACAAGCAGCCCTGCGATTCGTACACCGTGTGCGGGTTTTCTAAATCCCAACCATCCACGGAATAAGATCCAATCTTCTTTTCTCCTCCTCCGTTTCTGGCATGTTGTATCCATTTGGCTTCTTTTTGGCACAAGTAATGGAGCCAACGCAAAGCTTTGGCCGAGTATTGACGCTTGGTAAAGAGAGACGTGTTGGAGTCTATAATGGCTACTTTGTTCTTGGGTATGAAATTTCTGGTGTACACTAAGGCACAGGCTGTAGGTAGAGTGGCCGCTTCTTTCAAAGGATCGACGTCTCCGTGATCTAGAAATAACTCTCGAAACTTTCCACAGCAACGGCGCAAAATGTCCACATCGGATCTACTTTACTTGAGCATTTCTTCTTGGAAGTCAAACGGTTCTGACTGGTGAGCGCGATACCAAGCGTGAAAGGCTTCTCGCTGTTCGGGGCGCATTCCGTCGGGGTTGTAACAGTCCACGTCAGGCAAATGCGGTAGCACGGCATGTTGATTGGCTTCCGTATTGAAGAAGTGGGGAAAATATCCTTTGGCCATTTCTGTCATGCCAAATGTTGTAGGCATTCGACTCAAATGCATGGCTAAATAACTCATGGAATCTTTGAACTGCACTTGTCCCACTTTCATGTAGATGAGTTTGATTCCGTTCATGGTGACTTTAGGGTGTTCGGTACCTTGTCGCAAATAATAATTTAACAAAAACTGTCCATCGTATCCCGAGAAATTGTGAGCTATGACGGTCGCATAGCGATGACAGTCTCCGTAACGTTGAATGTCCTCTTCGCTCCAAGTCTCGTCGGTGGGTTCTAAAATCCATTCAGCAAACTCGGGCAAAGTGTTGGCCCCGCGAAAGATTGTTTCGCGTCCTCTTGGAATCATACTACAATGAGGACAGTGAAAGTGGATAGATTCTTGAATGCACTTCTCACAAGCCCGATGAGCCACGCAGAAATTGGGAATGTGAATGCCCGTTTCTTGCATGCATTCAAAATAAAAAAAGATGAAATCCACTTGATTCTTGTTTTGATTCCTCTTTAATTCTTTCTTCAGTGTATTGTCGTACTTTTGCATGAAACATTGATGATCATAATCCACCATCTGCTCGCAAAAGCGGCATCTTTTCTTTCCGGCACAAACGTGTCTCTTGGGGTCGTGGGTTTCAATCAGTTGTCCACACGTGGAGCACAATTTCAATAAGTCGCAAGCACATTTTTGTTGGTGTCCTTGTGTCCTGCGATGTTGTTCGTAACAAGAGGGACTAACAAAAGTTCGTCGACACCTCTCACAATGGACGTGTTGTTCAGGAAGGCATGGTTTGGCCGCTAAACAGCCCCGACATCTCTGACCGCAATGAGTGTGTCGCTCCCGATTGTTAAATCCTTGGTCGCATTTCTCGCAGTAGTAAGAGTGTCCCAGAATTCGGGTGATACTGGTGATGGCATCGAAATGTTCTTGGTGGTAATACACGTGAATGTATTTTCCTTCGGGAAAATCGGGACCTCGAAACAGCAGATCTCCACGCACTTCTTAAGGGTGTATTTTCAAAGTGTAGCTAGGAGCCAAGACGTCTTGAAGTTCTTGCATTTGAGAAATGCCACACACGGTCTCTTTGGGGATGCCTGCTTGTCGTAACAGGAGTTCTGCTTCGTTTCGTTGTTAAACTCTGTCCGTCTTTCGAATTCTATTCCATTCTCTTTTCCATTCTGCGCTTTCGTTCTTGTTGGCATGCGTTCGCCCCACCACGATGGCCCGAGCCAAGCACATCTGGTCTTGTGTATTGTCGATTTGGACGACACTCTGTTTGGTACTGCGAAGATCGTCCACCAGTAACGCTTTCCTGCTTCGTCCACTCCCTCGAGGAGGAGAGACGTGAGTCATGTAAAGTGTGGTCTTTCCATCCGCGATGGTAAACTTTTCGTTGGATTGTTGAACGTGTTCTATTTTGGTGATGACTTTGGCTGGTGTTAATTCTGCCGGGGTGCTGAACTCGATCCAGACAGGGGACTTCAAACTGTCGTGATGAATGGCCAGTCTCAATCGATCGTTCTCTTTGGCTCCGCATTGTCGTTTCAAGTTATGTAACACAGAACCCCACAAATCGGTAATGAACCCGGCAGCTTTCACGGGAGGAACTTCGGGCGTGAAGTCTTTAAAGTGGATCGTGTGAGTGTATGCCGTGGTTCTAAATTTTCTAGAGGTTATCTTTTGGGTTTCCCGAATGCGATAGTAATTTTCGGGAGCCACGGCGGTAGGTCGTTCTTGGTCAGGGGTTCTGGTGGTGGTGGATTCTTTGGGCTGGGTTTTGGTTTCAGGCTCACTCATCTCTTCTTCGAAATCGCTAGCATGGACTTGAGCTAGCAGTTCAGTGAGCGGTGTTTCAGGGGGTACGGAATGTCTTCGTCGCCGTGGCCTCTTAGTTTCTTCTGGTTTCTCATGGATTGGACGTGATCTTTTCATCTTGAAATCTGACTTAGATCTGATGGAGTTTCACACAGGGAAACTATATATACCCTGTCTCTACCTATGTTTGTGATAATGGTTTGCTTTACTTAAAATTTGCCAAAATGGAAATGTCTAGGAGCAATAGAAAGCTTTGTGACGTTAATTTTGAAACTAGCACAGACTCTCAACTTTACATGTGTCACGACACAAATGTCTATCCGATGTTTGCCATTTTTCCAAACACACAAACTTGTAACTGTACCAGAAATCGTAACTTCATACAAGTCTCCAAATTCACTAGTTTGAAAAAAAACGACCTCTAAATAGTGTAGCCCTCTCTCTCTCTCTCTCTCTCTCTCTCCCTATGTGTGTGTGTGTGTGTGTCAAAATGACTCAGTGACAACATTTTTTTTCAGTTTCAAAACCCGAGCCAATAATGTTACAGTTCAGTATTTAGCGTGGCGAGAAAAAATGTTATAGGACACGAATTCTTAACATGATTGCAAATTCCCTCTAGTCTGTCTGCACCGCAATCGTAAAAAACCAGGCCATAGGCATTATTTTGCCACACTGCCTGCCTGGAATCTATAACAAAATACTTCGTCACGCATTATAAGTAATTTCATTGGCTACAAATATTTTCTTACCGCGTTCGCTTTGAATCGCCCTCAGTTGCTATTGACACAGTGAGAAGAATAGGCGTGTTTTTTTCTGTGCCTGACCGTTAGTCTCTTTACAAAATAAAAGCTAACGCACAACCCATCATATAATTTGGGATCAATGGAAATTGTATCAGCCTTAAGTCAAAATACATCACGGAACGTTTGGATGTAATATTTTTGTGAGAATTTTACATCTGCGTTTTCAAAAGAAGGATTTTAGTAGACTATGTCTCCAATGCAATCTTGTGATATTTTACCGAAAAAAAGAGGATTTTTTTTCCTATCGATGTGATTTTTTTAATGGAATGTGTGTTTTTGAAATTTCTTAAGGAAAATATACCATAAAAAACGTAAGTGTCGTGATATTTTTAAAAGTAGGAATAAAATATTCTCTCTTTCTCTCTCTCTCCGTCGTAATGTCAATTCTCTCTGTTTCACAAACACACTCCAAGTTTCTTATACAATGATTTCGATTGAAATGATCATGGTATCTGTTCCCGTTTTTAAGATACCTCTCCACAAAAAAGTGTCGTTATATTTTTAAAAGTAGGAATAAAATATTCTCTCTCTCTCGTAATGTCAATTCTCTCTGTTTCACAAACACACACTAAGTTTCTAATACAATGATTTCGATTGAAATGATCATGGTATCTGTTCCCGTTTTTAAGATGCCTCTCCACAAATGTTGGCAGTAGTCACAATGATTATGTGAAATGTGGCGTTAGTTTTGTACATTTTTCAAAAACTTGCACCCCTTAAAAATTGTACAACGATTTTTCTTCCGTAGGTCAATCGTTGGATTATATAAAATCTTGAGTTTAATTGTTCTTGTGCATGTCAACATATCTTAGCTTTGTTCCTATTTTGGCACTGCAATGTGTCACGAAAAAAAAATTCTAGATCTACCGTTTTCCGAAGGAAACCAAAAAAACAAGCACATAGCTTTACGGTGTAAGAATGATTCGAGTATGACCCATCCAATTCTGCACTCTATAACCCGTCCTATTCTACACTCTCATTCTTGAGCCCAAACATGCGTTCAGTAAAACTGTAACAATGTATGCCCTTTTTTCAGTCATCCATTTTAGACTGCCAATCGAACAAGACGTGTTTTTACTGTTCTCCCGTCTTCGGTTTTGGGAAATGTTGTAACATTGTTTGTAGCCGCAAGGCGTGTGCAGCAAAAAAACATAACATATCTTAAATATTTGGGAGGCATACAACAAATGCTACTGCAATCATTCGACAAGAATTGTAACACGACTTTTTAAAAAAACTGATGAATGAAAACAATTTTGCCAATGAACATTTCTATCACAGAATTTACCCTTGTCTTCAGAAACTCAAAGAAAGGGTAACCTTCTCTCTGTTTGAGGCAAACCATAGGTTTTTAAAATTTATTACTGCGTTCATTTGACAATACATGTACAGTGAAACCCCGCTATAACGCGCCCCGCTATAACGCGAATTTGGATATAACGCGATCGTGGTGTGGCTCCCGAAATTTCGTGTATTCATTCGCACATGAAATTTTTTTTTTCAAAGTACGAGAAATAGTGTATAAAATGTTTATGTTACAGTATCCTTTTGGGGAAGAGATCACGTATGAATTCGAGTATAATACATTTGTGGCGTGGTTCCTGAAATTTATATACATGTACATGTATTTTTCTTGTACACGGAATTTTTTTTTTTTTTAAGTACGAGAAATAGTGTATAAAAAGTTTATTATCATTTTGGGGAAGAGATCACGTATGAATTCAATCGTGGCGTGGCTTCTGAAATTTAACAATTTCACCAATTTCTTCAAGTGTTATGCCAAAATAAACATTATCGGAAATGTTACTTATTACTGATCCATAAGTAAAGTCGGTAAGTCTTCTTTGTGTTTGTCTTCAATTCATTCTGTATACACTCATTGCTCAAACAATAGCCGACATGTTTTTCTTCTTTAACTGCATACACAACGGAGCATAAGACAATGTTGTGGTTGATAAAAGATTCTCACGATTTAATAAACATCCAAAAACGTAAGCCGACAACACGTGAGCTGGACTTCGATTCATCCTGTATACAAACAATAGCCGACTGACGTTTCTTATTTAACTGCATACACAACCAAGCACCAGACAATCCGGTGGTTGATCAAAGATTGTCATATGTGGGTGCTTATGTAGAGACTGAGCTTGGGCGGCAAGATCAAAGATTGTCATATGTGGGTTCTTATGTAGGGACTGAGCTTGGGCGGCAAGATCACAGGGAGTTCAAATAACCACTCTCTGTTACTTGGCACTGAATATACTCGTGGCTCAATCAAAGGGTTGTCATGTGGGAAAACAAAGACGGATCGATATCAGATAGTAAACGGTGTTGATACCCTATTCGTGCTATACATTAGACGTGTATACGTTGTTCTCTGAATAAAGTAATATATAGTAAAACCGAGCAATAACGCGACCCCGCTTTTTCCGCGATCGAATTTTATGGACCCCAAATATCGCATTATAGCGGGGTTTCACTGTATTTCATTGTGTACACTGCTCACAGTAGCTAAAAGACAATCGCGTGACTAGGTCAATCAGTACGAAACGGCGTGTATGCAGGCTAGTAAACTTTAGCCACTACTAGCTTTTAGTAAGTCAATGTATTGAAATTAATGTTTATCTTTGATATTGTATAAGAATGTTCGAGTGATGCTATTTTAGGTGCACTATGCTCACAGTAGAAAGTCAAAATAGTCCACGAGTCAGGATAAAGGTTAATAATGGATAGTAGATAACTATTCCCACTGAAGTCCGACGCAGTCTCAGAAAAAGAAGACCCTCCATGAGATACCTTCTCTGTTAAATCAAAAAAAATCTCCAACAGCCCTTTTCAGGGCCACCCATTTTTCAAGAAAAGATTAATTTTCCATCATTGCCTATCCACTGTGTGTGTGTCCCTCTCCCAATACTTCTGACCCCCACTGCCCCTAAGTGACCCCAACTGCCCCCAAGTGCCGCCAACTGCCCCAGAGTGCCCCCAATGTTAAATTCCCGTTACTAATCCCAGAGTGCCATCCAGTGCCCTCGATACACACCCCTTACTACTTTCACTCCATATGCTATTGACTGCACTCTCCAAATAATACTCTGTCAAGGTGGTTTAGAGTATCACGCAGGTACAGATACAGTACAGTGAATTGCTCCAACACTTGGAGTTGGAGTTGGGGTGGAGGGAAGAGGAACTCGTGTACACACGTATTAAAAAGGATAATAGGAAAACAATTACGGTTGGTGGTAATTAATCCAATACCGACGTTTTTCTGCCTTAGTTATGTGTTTGAGCATCTCTTTTAGGTAATAAACTTGACACCTGAATAACACCAGCTGTACAATCAATTTGCAAAGTAATTATTTGGAAATGCTACTGTCTTGATAGGACTACACCACATTTATTTTAGTCAAGGAAAAACAATTTATATATTGCATCGTAGTTGGACAGCAAGGGGTGTTACAGTTGCATCACATATGCTATAATTTTGCTACCTACTGGGACAACCCATGCAACTGGAAATTAATGTTAACTGTCCAGCATTTTTGTGCCAGATTCCATTGAAAATCTTCATATACCATAATAATTTTGCAGAATGGACTAATCCAAATTATGGTCATTTTATTGGAATATACTAAAATGTTAGGTTTGCAAAATGTGTTTTCAAACTGAATTATAGTTTTTGATAAGAATTTTTCTTTAAAATGATAGTAGAGTATAAGATTATTTTGCACTTTCGACAAGTTTTAAAATGACACCATTCCCTCCCTGTTACTTGGGTAGTGACTTAGTGGCCTAGTATACTGGATGCATGGTCATTGGGTCGCCAGTTTGAATCCTGCACCAATTAATTGGGTTGCCTGCTGTGGGTCTCTGAGCAAAGAACTTGACTCCCCTAGCCTTAGCACTGAACAGTCAAAATGTGATGATGCGCCTTTAACCACCATTGCCAGCCAATCGATTTGTGTAATTTAGGCCCTTAATTCATGGCAGCTTAAGAAGGATTACTATTAGTAGTATTAGTTAGAACAAGGTCTGACAAATAAAAATAGATTTTGCCAAGTCATTAGATCAAGAAAGGCCATGTTTTTTTCTTTTTTAACTTGATTCTTGTTCTTGTGTAAAAAAAACTTCTAAAGATCTTATGATACTTGTTTTTATAACTGGTAGAGTTGCCAGGTTGCAAATGCTGTTGTTTTTTTATTTTAGAATATCCTCCCATTCTGGACTGTGATAATTTAAATATTTTTATCCTGTTCAGAACTTTATATTGACAGTGCAACCATGCCATTACCACATAATTTCTTTCTTTGGCACATGTTTTTATGTTCAGGCGCCCTCTTGGTGCATCATGTAATTTAATTCTCTGTTCCACTCATTAAGTTTAACAGTCAATCACTATTTTAATAAAGTAACCTAGCACTTTACCAATTTCATCTACTTCTAACAATTTACTGTTTTATCAAAAGATCAAAAATTTGGTACTAATGAATGACATCACATACTTCCCTTGTCTTGGTCACCAAGATGTTTGCTTTGTCTCTGCCTTGCTGTATCCTTGGTCAAGGTCTATAACTCCCTTTGCCTAAGCACAATATAACCTTCATGTGTTGATATATCACACAACACCAATAAACTCTGATACATTTGCCTGCAATTACTATAGCTTGATAATGTACATTTACCATCAACTAAACTGTACCTTAGAATAAACGTGCTTTTCAGTGCAGCTTGAATGTTGTTGAATTTGTTATGTTTGTAATATTTAATCCAAGTATACTTATATTTAAAGTAAAATCTATTCATGCTGTTAATAACTTGGTGACTTTTCTTCATTATTGTTTTACAATGCAACAAATTGTTGGCAGGTGTCAGTTTTTGTGTGTGTTGTTGATGGGTTGTCTGTTGGTAAAATATCATGTCATTGAGATTGTTTATTGGCCATAAATGTCACATCCATGACATCACCTTTTGGCAAGTTGTTTTAGAGAATGATTAGTATTCAAGAACAACTCATCCTCAGCCAATTTGTCCCCAGATAGTTTGTTCCTTAGGAATTCATCCCCTTGGGCCATTCATCCCCATGGCAATTTGTCCCTTTCCAAATATTATCATATTGAAACAGCCTCTCAGGAACTTGGGTGCTATGGATGTTAAATAAAGATAGATAGATTATATTATTAACTGTTATGATATATTGTGATTTCCAAATTCTATTTAATAATCATAATAATAATATAATAATAATAATAATCATAAAATAATAATTAAGTATATTCAATAATAGAAAAACTTAGATATAATTTTTAAAAATTCCTATTAATCTACCTGTCTGTCTGTTTTTAATCTATCATATTTTGCTCATATACCTACCTACCAATAAAAAATATCTATCAGACATGGCATACACACAGACACACATACATACATACACAAGGTCCTCAAATGGCAATGTTTGCTATACTTGACCAACAAATGGGTCCAAATGACTATTAGCCAACTCGATATGTCAGTCATCAGACATGAGGTGTCCATAATTATCCCATGCAGTTATTTGGCCATCATATTTTAAGAAATAGTTTAAACACCATACAGCCACAAAGCAGAATATAAAAGAGGCATGAAAGTTTTTTTCATGGACTTGCCAAATACCTATACTTCAACAATTGTGCAAGGGTAAATATTGACATTACACATCCAAGCCATACACCATGCGCTTTTTAACTAGATTGTGTGGCAGTGGCAGTACCTATCAGACCATTAAAACAAAATACTCTATTTTCTCTGTGTCTTTGGAGGCTGTTTGTTTTCAGACACCAAAAATCGTTTACTAAAATAATTTTTAATGCAGTATAATTTTGAGATCATACAAAACAATTTTTGATGAACTTATGTTTTCTGACACAATCTAAAGAGAACTGTTGTTTTTTTTCAAGTAGCAGTCTCAGTGCGTTTATCAGTAATTGAACAAGTCAAAATTAATCTTAATCGGTCATGAATGGGAAATGTGAGCTATTTTAAAAATGCATATTGTATTTTCTCAACATAGCAACCAATATTATGCTAAAGACAGGAACACAAGACTTACCACAATTATTCCTGAGATGTCATTGATAAAGTTTACAGGTTGAATAGGGATGGAACAGATCAGGTTCATAGAGGTCAAATGGTACAAAGTTTGCTAATTCTTCTAACAGTAGTATAAAAAAGCAAATGAATCTGCCTTTTCATTTTTCCTTAATTTTGTTACAAATGAATGAAAAACATTTTTGCTACATTTTTCTTTCACCTAGCCCAAGTTTATGTTACTTCTGTGTTCTAAAACATGTAATTTCCCCACAATTAAAAACATTTCAGACACAATACTGCCACAAAACATATTGTATCAGCAAGAGCAAGATAGGCTAATTGGCTTATTTTTTATTCATAACATCAATATTAATGTACCAGTTTATTGAGAAAATCATACATGATGATATGAAAAAGAGAAAAGCAATTGCACAAATGTTCGTCTTTGTTTTAAAGTTCCACTCTACAGTTTCATAGCTTGCACAGGGTTTGATTTTTAAAGGAAAGGAATTTCCCAGGTTCTCCTCACTGGTTATACTGGCTATTTAAAAAAGACCTTTTATGCGTTAGGTATCATTAAAATAATTTTTAATTTCCATTATTTTGGTGTATGATTGTTGTGTGTAAATAGGGTTTTAAAGTATACCGTTTGGCCTTACTTCAGATATGCACCTCTCAAAAGACTTTTATCTCCGCTTGGTCATTTTCACTTCCTGGACTTAACAGGTAAATTGAAGAAAAAAACTAACATTACTAATTTTTTTTTTTTAGCTCTACTGGTCATAGACCAGAGGAGCTTATGGGATGGTCTGTTGTCCATCATCCATTCATCATCTGTCTGTCTGTTAGCATATTTGTTATCACTACTTTTTCTAAACTACTTGGAGGATAGCCTTGAAACTTTACACACACATTCATCCCCGGTCTAGTTGGTCCTAAATGAAAATGGTTCTGCTCGGACATCCAATATGACTGCCGCAGTGGCCATCTTGAAAGTCTAGTTATCACTACTCCTCCTGAATGGATGGTCATATGAACATTGGGTTTTCATGAAAAGATTTCTTATGTTGTCTAGTTGGTCCTGAATGAAAATCGTACTTAACTGACATCCAATATGGCTGCCACAGTGGATATCTTGAAAATCTTATCGTTACTGCTCCTACATGGATGGTCATATCAACATGGGGTTTTCACTAAAAGACTTCTTATGATGTCTGGTTCGTCCTGAATGAAAATGGTGCTGATCTGACATCCAATATGGCCACCATGGCAGATACTGTTCCTAAATGGATGGTTATATCAACATGGGGTTTTCACTAAAAAAAACTTTTTATGCTGTCTAGTTGGTCCTGATTGAAAATCGTGCCAATCTGATGTCCAATATGGTCACCATGGCAGCTATCTTGAAAATCTTGTTATTGCAACTCCTGCTGAATGGATGGTCATATCAATAGGGTTTTCACAAAAAGACTTCTTATGCTGTCTATTTGGTCCTGAATGAAAATGGTGCTGATCTGATGTCCAATATGACCACCATGGCATTCATCTTGAAAATCTTGTCATTGCTACTCCTCTTGAATGGATGGTCATATCATCATGGGGTTTTCACTAAAAGACTTCTTATGATGTCTAGTTGGTCCTAAACGAAAATGGTGCCAATCCGACATCCAATATGGCCATCTGAATGGATGGTTGTATCAACATGGGGTTTTCACTAAATGATTTATTACAAAGTCCAGCTGGTCCTAAATAGAAATGGTGTCTATCTGACATCCAATATGGCCACCATGACAGCCATCTTAAAAATCTTGTTAATCACAAGTCTACTTGAACAGAAAGTCATATTGACATGGGGTTTTCATCAAAAGACTTCTTATGATGTCCAGTTGATCTTAAATGAAAATGGTGCCGATCTGATGTCCAATATGGCCGCCACAGCAGCCTTCTTGAAAATCTTGTTATTGCTACTTCTCCTGAATGGAAAGTCATATCTTGAAAATATTGTTATCTCTACTCCTCTCCAAATGGATGGCTATATCAATATGGGGTTTTCACCAATAGACTTCTTACAATACCTTGTTGGTCCTAAATGAAAATGGTGCCAGTCGTATATCCAATATGGCTGCCACGACAACTGTCTTAAAAATCATAAGAAGTCTTTTAGTGAAAACCCCATGTTGAATGGATGATCATTATGACCGGTTTTTCACCAAGTCCTAAATGAAACTGGTGTCAGTATTACATCAAATATGCCTGCCATGATGACTGACTTTAAATCTTGTTGTCACAACTCCCCCTGAATGAATGATCATTATGACATGTGGTTTTCACCAAAACACTTTTAATGATGTCTACTTTGTCCTAAATGAAATTGGTGCCAAGTTGACATCCAATATGAGTACCACAGCCACGAATTTGAAAATCTTGTTATTGCAGAAAGATATCAGAGATGGTTTTAATACTCGCCAGTTAAAAGGAAGAAATTGTTTTATCTTTAACTCCTGGAAATTCATTTCGCCCAGTAGAGTGTCAGTCCCATTGAGGGACTCTGGTTATATTTTAGAGTTCATTCATTGCACTTTTAGAAGTTATTATTGTCCACTGTGGCAAAATTAATTTTCCCTATTTTAATACCTGCTAAAGTTGGTGTACATTGGACTACCGGTATTTCAAGTTCATTTCTAGAGCACATGTGTGCAGCCATTTTTTGATCCGCTGTCTGCTTTCGGCAGCATGCAGTTTCCCTCGTACCACATATAAAGCCATTTTGAGTCACAGTACATGAAAGCAGCATAGAGGTGTCAACATTCTCTCCATTCTGCTTGTTGCAAATGCACACTTCACCTTATACCAGTCCGGGTTTAAGAAGTATATAATACCAATAAAGCAGAACCTTACAGATTTGTGGTTACATAATTTCACCTCTTGCAAGAATGATGAAAACCAGATATACAAAATAAATTTTAGAATACAAGATGCATACATGTCAATAGAACAATTTATAAACATTAGCAAACTAGAGATTCAAATGAATAATTTGTAATTTATAACTGAAGAAAAATTATGAAATATAAATACTGTTAGAGGAAATGTACAATTGCAGGCTAGCATAAGCTATGTGTAATGTGGTAATGAAGGATCAGAATGTAGTTGCACAATTTTTTTTCATGTAAAGCCATGTCTAAGTTTATAAATTTATTTACAGAGTATTATTTCTAAAAAACTTTGCCACGTTAAAATTTCTTAAATATTTGGAAGCCAGTTTAATGTTTGGTGAAAAAATGTCTGACAGTTGCTAGTAGTGCTATGTTAAAGTGCCTGAAACATTTGTCATTACATGTTGTCACATATGTGGTGCATTTGTTATCATACTTTAAATGCCAGTACACACAGATTATTTTAATTTATATTTTGCATTACTTTTAATATTAAAAAAAAAAAATACCCCAATATGAATTCTGAAACACTTCCAGATTTAATTACCAAGAGTAAGAAACCCACGGGTTATAAAACCCTGTGAATTAAAATTTGGGGATGACCCATGGGTATCTTCTTGTGGCTCTTGTCCGTCAAAACCTTCAAGTCCTAGCAAACTCGGGTTCCACCCCCCGCCTTACACTTATATACTCTGCGCTTAGGGATTTCCTCAAGTACATTACTTTAACGGGCAATTCCATATGAAAAATTCTGAAGGAATAGTGACATTTAGAACAATCAAGCACATCAAAAATTTTCACAAGTGGAAAAGTCCGTCGGACAAGATCCTATGGCAATTCATATGACAGATGAAGAATGAACCGAAGAGCAATGAAATAGAAATGAAGTGGGGGCGTTTTACAAGAATAGATGAGACATATTTCTCGGCATAAACCAGTGGTAATTGAGCCATTCCATGTTACTGGGCTGGGGTTGTGCATGCTGTATACCCTTTTCTCTAGAAATTTTGCTGTGGAAAGATGAATACGAGAATGTTTCTCTCTAAACTTTTGGAACAACTTTGATCTCAGAAAGTACTAGGCTGGAAGGTTGTTCTGCAAGCCGTGGAAACCGTAACATAATTTTGTAATGGAGAAACAATGATGATAAAGTTGGTCACTAAACTGTCGAACACTTTAGTTATGTTACAAGCAAACCATATCAATCGATCAATTGGACTTGTTCTATCCTAACAGCCTTAGTATCTACCTACCAACCAACCCATCTCTGATCTCTACCTGTTTAGCTAAGTATCGATATAACAATCTACCTAACTATCTTTCATACATTGATCTATGAATCTGCCTCATTGCTGATTGTATATGTATTTATCAAGCGGTCTTATTCAATATATGCATTCTACCGTCATCGTTCAATCATTCTGATATATACTTTTGGGACGTCAGTAACGGTACTGTATGCTTAGTATTAGTAAAGTTTCCAATTGTGCATCGAAATATAAAGGGAGAAAAGCGACACAAACTATGATTCACAAAACTTTTCACGAAGCTTTTTATTAAAGATTTAAACCCATTTATATAAGTTACAAACACAAAACAAGTCTACTCTTTGGTCTTAATTAAATGGTCTGTCCCTTAGTTTTAAAGATATTTGTCACAGGGTTCCTTAGTCAGGAATTTCAATATTCAGAAGGCTTTTTAAGACCAAAGAAATGACTTTATATGTGTATGTAACCTATATAAAAGGGTTTAAAAGAAATGGCTTTTTATGTGTATGTAACCTATAAAAAAGGGTTTAAAAGAAATGGCTTTTTATGGGTATGTAACCTATATAAAAGGATTTAAAAGAAATGGCTTTTTATGTTTATGTAACCTATATAAAAGGGTTTAAAATAAATGGCTTTTATGTGTATGTAACCTATATAAAAGTGTTTAAAAGAAATGGCTTTTTATGTGTATGTAACCTATATAAAAGGGTTTAAAAGAAATGGCTTTTTATGTGTATGTAACCTATATAAAAGGGTTTAAAAGAAATGGCTTTTTATGTGTATGTAACCTATATAAAAGTGTTTAAAAGAAATGGCTTTTTATGTGTATGTAACCTATATAAAAGGGTTTCAATCTTTACTAAAGAAAAAGCTTCTGACTATTGAACTACTGACGAATGATCCCAATGATAAATATCTTTAAAGCTAAGGGTCCGACCAATTTTATTTATTTTATTTTTTGGGGTGGGGGGGGGGGGGATTTTTCCGACCTTTTCTTTGGAACCTGGACATAACCTCGAGACAATATTTTCAGTAGATATATATAAAAAAATTATTTTGTACCTCGGTATCGTGATCTGACAAATCGATTACTGGCGTCTGTATCTGTCAAGCGATTTTGTTTTAGCTTATGAGAGACAGACAGACAGACAGAGACAGAGAGAGATCAACAATGGGGCGATCTAAACATGAATGACCTTTATTTAGAACAAATACAACTATTCCAAAAGTTTGCACTTAGCTCAAGACAATGAAAGATTTCAAGTTTATTTTCAAATTTTGTAGAATTTATACAAAAATAAAAGTAAATACAAGCAAACATTGTCAAATACAAAGACACAAAGAAGTGCAACCGTTATATTTTTCCGTCTTTTTTTTTTTTGTGTGTGTTTTGACATATATCAGCAACTACATAATGTGCATTCTTGTTTGATCGTCTATATCTGCAAGATTAGTTGTCCTGAAAAACCTGATGCAACAATACCCTATATAGGAAATTCTTTGTTAAGCTGTTTATAGATATGAAAAAGCATAGACCTTACCTAACTCCTCGAGGATATTCATATTTCCACTGCCATTTATTATCATTGCAATCACTACCATTTAAGATGATGATAATGATGATCACCACCTTGACAATGGTTGCTGCTGCATTTAATTTTAATCACTATAAATCACGAGGTAAACGTTAGATTAATCTTGAAAACGTAGAACGACGACCTGTGTGTGGTAAATCAACTATCAAAAATGTAACCCCAACCTACCCACCACCCCCCAAAAAGAAAAATGTGTTGATGAATTTCATATCACGAGGTGACAAATATACATGAGAGCATTGTTCGCCCATTTTCATGATCTAGTTTTCCGGTGAGTGCGATTTGTTCCAAAAACCTGTTCTTTGAACTAAAGTTACGTCATACTTCAAGACTCTTTCTACAGTCTACACAGTACAAGTTTAGGTGCGTTTGTATTTGGTGTGAATAGAGAACATTCATGCGATTACACACCAACGTACTGAGGACACGCCTCCAACCGAGAAAGTTCTCGGTTGGAAAAAGGGTCAAATCTTGCTCCTACTAACAAATTTAGCCCCAAAACAATGTAAAAGCATGATTTGTAGGTAGGTCCCTGTTTACACACTTGTTGCTTGTTTCTTGATTTTGGAGTGTATTTTTCCACCAAAACTGGCGATACAACGCCTGAAGCCATGTCCTCGATTGCACGGTGGAAAACTTGTAAAGAGATTTGTGCAGTCAAAATACAGATTTCCTAAATTTATGATCTCACTTTAGATCCAAACATCAAATACAAATAACATGGCTAAACAAGAAGACGAAAAGCTAGTGCATTTTTATTAATATTTCTTAGATGTGTGTCAACAGCGACGGGAAACACAAGATACAATCATGATGTACATGTCCAATACAAGCAAACAAATCGGTGACGCGTCATAAGAAAGAAGTACATGAAACTACTATTGAAAATACCTACAGATGCCTCGTAGTGTTGTACCAAAATTGCGTAATTATCCTACCCGAATATAAAGTAAAAACGCCCTGTTTACCGTGAGGTTTCACACGTGTAAAGCAATCAAAAAAAAACTCTTGATATGCAACATCTGCATTATTCAATGGACTATAGTTTTCAGAACAGGATAGAACGGCTGTGCAACTCATCACAGATCCTGTTATACTGAGATCGAATTAAGACAAACCGAATTTGGAAGTTACGTACATATAACTTCAATAGATATATAGATAGAAGTCAAACATTTATCATTAAGATGATCAGTCGCAATAAGAAACATTTCATTTTAGCAATATCTGTCTTTCGGTCATCACACTTTAAGACTTGCGACTATATGTGCAAGCAAATCATAACTGGTGTATGCATTCAATATACTTTTATATGTATCTATACCTTCGTCAGTTAGCGATTTGGTGACCTATGATTTACGATTTGCATCATGCTTTGTATCCATAGTTCTATTATGAAGGAAGTCTCATTAACTCATTTACGCGTCATGAGGTTGTATGCTATTTCGAGCTCGGTAACGTTCAACATCATTTACGATACACCATAGTGAATGGTATTGCAGAAGAGTCGACAGAGGTAGCTCTACAATGATACCAAACTAATGTCGACTTTCTACTCGCATTAAAAGGTACAGCGGAAACAACCTAATTTTT
>JAQPZY010000394.1:0-148520 GCA_029931535.1 Margaritifera margaritifera
ATTCAAAACACACGGTGAAATGACTGCCAAAGTTACGTTTTGTCTCCCCTAAACACGTGGGCTTAAACATTTCTAGACAGAATTAAATTTCAATACAGAAAATGGCGAAAATGTTCTTTGCTGATCATGTAGTCACGTGTAAAAAACATATTCCGGTCGTAAATTGGTAATTTGGGCGTATTCCGCTCGTAGTCATAGTATCCTCAACATGTATAATTATACCAGGTATACACACCCTTACCTTGTAAAGAGCATTGCGTGGTCGTATTCTGATAGATTCCTGCCGGTAGAATTGTCCCATTCACAAATATCATCATGATACTGCATCATCTCAATACATTTTGTTCCGTTAATTGTATTCACTTTAGAATTCTTATGTGGAAAGTCAGCTTCCCGCTTCAAAGAAAATAGCAAACAAATAAAAAAACGAACATAAATTGCGGAATGTCAGTTTCCCTCCAAAAGCAAAAATGGAAACAATTGAAAAAACGATGTAATACTTTTATAGATTCAATTAATAATTTAGTATTATGATGCGCATGAGAATAGTGATACGGGTGAAGTGGAAAAACTTGCGTATTTTTGTTTCGTACTAATTTTCCATGTAAATGTGCAGCTATAGGACAGGAAATATCCTACAGGTTACATCATATACCGTTGTCGTAGGAATAATGATACAACAAAAGTATCTGTTGAACAAAAAGTTATTCTTCATTACGTTTTCAGACCAATAGCTATTCAGGAAGGACTTTTTTAATATATAATTTATACATATATCAGATATACATTAAATGTATGCATCAATCTCATCATATTCAGGCATTATATACATATAAAGATACCAAAACCATTTATACTGTTTCCATACAAGGTAAAGAAAGTTCAGATTTGTAACTCTCTCTCTCTCTCTGTCGTCGATTCTGGGCTCCATCGTAAGTTTAAGAAAACATGAGATTGATCCCACAGAAAAAAAATAATATGATTAAAAGTTAATCTCTGGCTGTCTAAAGTCTACTATCCACCATTTATAATTTTCTGAAAAACGCTAGGCCACTAGTACCGGTCAAAACCAGTTATTTTACAAATTGAAGAGACTAGTGATTTCTGGCATTCCTGAAAACTTAGGACTCTGAACATACCAGAAGACGATTCAGTAATCCAAACAAATAATGAAAGTCACCTAAATAATGTACAATATGTGATAGAGTTAGATCGATTTTTACCAAACGTTTAAACTAGCAGGAAAATGGATATTTCAGAGATTAAAGAGATTAGAGATTTACAGTATTCCGGAAAACTTCCGGCCTTGCAGATACCAGAAGCCCCCTATCAACCAGTAATACAAACAAATAACGAAATTCATCTAAATTATCAAAATCCATTATCGAGTTAGATGTTTACCACATATTAAATAAATCGGTAATTCCAGGCGTTACAGAAATAGATTAATGTACTGTGAGAACCAAAGGCTCCTTATAATTCATAATTCAAATAAACAATGCAATAATATAGTTTGTCAGATGTCTTAACGAATAAAGCACACGTTTTAGTCAAGCATCCAGCAAAATATTTTAAATTATGGGGAATAATTTCTACAGACAGAAACAAGTATACAAACACACTAGTGAGAGAGAGAGAGAGAGAGAGAGAGAGAGAGAGAGACAGAGAGAGAATAAAAAAGATAGAAACAAAAACAAAACCAAAATAAATTGTTTAAATGGTATGCAAATATGAAATATGTAACTCTTGTCTGCAGATTGTGATAAAGTTAGTAATCCAGAGTAATTAATATCTGTTATTATTCTAACATTCAATATTTTATATCGTTTTGTTTAATCCTCTTAATCCCCAGGAAAGTTTTCATAGAAATATTAAATTGACATTCCATAATTCCGTCTTAAATAGAAGTATTTCAAAAATGTTTTGGAATCATGAAAATGTAACTATATTTTCTGTAAATTTTATTTCTACTTGAAAAGAATCATCGCCAAGGATTTACAGAAAGTTAAAATGTCTTATCCGATATAAATTAAAAACAACTGTGGAACTAATTTTCATGTTTTTTTCTATAAAAAACTTTAAAAAAGGAAAAAATTAAAAAATAACATAAAACCCCCCACAAAAAAACACACAAACCTCCCACCCCCAACTTTATTCCAATTCATCAGATTTTAAAACATGGAAGTATGAATTTTGTAAAAACAAATTATTGAGATGTTTATACTTTCTTGCTCATAATTTTGCTCACTTTTTCTTTTGCTTTAGTATTGCAACTCTAGACAATTCTTTTACACCATCTAAGATTGTATTAATGCAACTATTAGTCTTAGATTGTACCATAGTTGCTCTTTCACAGGAGTCAAGGTGCAAACCTAGGTATTACCACATGCAAAGTGTCACGGAATTGTGTGTACGAAAATGCTTGTGCATTATATATTAATGAATGGGTTTCATAGCTGTATACAGCGTTACCCGGGGGTGTATAGTTTTAGCCTTGGTGATTTCAAAATACTGATTTCTGTTCATGAACGCACAAAGCACCGGCAGTGGGGAACCCGTTTTATCTTGAGTTTATTTGGCAGTGAATGTGACTACGAGCATGGTACTTATTGTCCAAATATTCTCTGTATCGTCTCAATACAGATGAGTCTTGTCTAGAAACAGTCCAATTTACGGAAGCAATCTTTAGCTATAGAGGTATGTGAAAATGACAACTGTATTCTTTCTATTTGTCCGTTCCATGTGATGAAATTGTTTAATCTACTGAATATATAATTTGGTGTGACAATCAATATAATACAGCATCATACTTGTTGATGAACAATGCAGGGATCATAAAGCTAATGCACCATCCTACTTCTTGATGAACAATACTTTGATCTTACTTGTTGATAATTCCATATTTCGATCACATTTGTTGATAATTATACACATTGATCACATATGTTGATAGATCCATGTGTCAATCATATCTGTTTATTAGTTCTGTACATTGATCATATGGGTTGGCATACGAAATCAGTTGAGATTATTTGTTGAAAGTCTACGCTTTGATCGCATCCACTGATGAACAATACTATTTTTGTTATAACCGTTGTTGAACTTTGTGCACATGAGTAGGGTGTCAGATTCATTCATCATTCATTTGAATTTTCAAAAGCCCCATCTCATTCACGTGACAGTATTAGTTGTTTTCGCTAGATCCAATCCCACCCTGTTTCATCCTGTTACACAAATGTTGTTTGGTTTAATACTGCTATGATTGTATGTAATGCAGTGATGCGTTGGATTCATGTTTAACACCTTGTTTAACACCTTGTGATATTTGTCCTGCTTGTTGCGAGTTATATAATTCCAAAATGTAGACATATTTACTTAGAAACTTGTTCGCTATTAATTTGGTGTGAAATTTTGAGCATTCTGTCAGAAAATTGTTATCTTTGAAGAACTCCATCTTGTTCGGAATTTACTCGCTTTATTTTAACTTAAAAATGCAGATACCTAAAATTGGAGAGAAAAAAATGTATAGCTCACATAAACACTTATAGCCATTATAGCACATAAAGCCATTATAGCACCTATATCCATCATAGCACCTGGGGCCATTATAACACCTTTAGTCATTATAACACCTATAGCCATTATAACACCTATAGCCATTAATACACCTATAGCCAATATAACACCTATAGCCATTATAGCACCTTTAGCCATTATAACACTTATAGACATTATAACACCTATAGCCATTATAGCACCTTTAGCCATTATAACACATTTAGCCAGTATAACACCTATAGCCAATATATATCCTATAGCCATTATAGGACCTATAGCCATTATAGGACCTTTAGCCATTATAACACCTATTGCCAATATAACACCTATAGCCGTTATAACACCTTTAGCCATTATAGCACCTATAACCATTATAACACCTATAGCTATTATAACACCTTTAGCTATTATAGCACCTATAGCCATTATGTGACCTATATCCATTTTAACAACTATAGCCATTATAACACCTATAGCCATTATAACACATATAGCCATTATAACACCTTTGGCCATTATAACACCTATAGCCATTATAACACCTTTAGCCATTATAGCACCTGTAGCCATTATAGCACCTATAGCCATTACAGGACCTATAGCCATTATAACACCTTTAGCCATCATAGCACCTGGGGCCATTATAACACCTTTAGCCATTATAACCCCTGTAGACATTATAAAACCTATAGCCATTATAGCACCTATAGCCATTATAACACCTATAGCCATTATAGCACCTTTAGCCATTATAACACCTATAGCTATTATAACACCTTTAGCTATTATAGCACATATAGCCATTATAAAACCTATAGACATTATAACACCTATAGCCATTATAACACCTATATCCATTATAACACATATAGCCGTTATAACACCAATAGCCATTATTGCACCTTTAGCTATTATAACACCTATAGCCATTATGGGACCTATAGCCATTATAACACCTATAGCCATTAGAACACCTATAGCCATTATAATACCTATAGCAATTATAGCAGGAAATATATGTACTCATAAGTCATGCGTTGATTAGAAGGCTGATAAAAATTATTAAAGTTAGGTTCCCTTGATTTGTCTAGAAGAGCAACATGGTGAGTTGAAGACAAATAAATCATCATTTAAATTATTTAAATTCTGAGTAACCAAACCTTGTTCACTAAATCTTTCATTCATATAATGTATTGATATTGATATGTTCTTATTAAATTGATTTCTTTCTTTTTTGACATCCTTGTATTACGTACCATATCTCATCCTTTCATCATTTGCACGAATTGAGTAAAATATTGAAAGGACATTGCTTCCTCCAAATGTTTACCCATTTGCAATCGCTCCATCAACTAAAGCAAATGCTTCTATTTATAACTTAGAACTTGTTCGCTTTCGCTCAAACTCTCTTTAATAGTAACAAATTTGAATATATATTCTATATAAAATAAAAATGTAAATGTTTTTGTACTTTAATCAGCTCTTTGAATGTAAAGTAAAATATTATTACCTCCTTCAAAATATTATGTTATGAAAACTTTACTGTGACGTTTAATTTCCAATCTGTGTCTTAAGGTTCTCTTTTGAGATCCAAACATATTTTATCACCGAAATATTACATATAATGTACTATCGGTTTGTGATTCGATGTTCAAGTTTAAAAACCAAGAAGATATATATATATATATATATATATATATATATATATATATATATATATATATAGACATAGATAAATATATATTTATAGATATATATTTACTGATATAAAACTAAACATCGAATTCGGTGTGTACTTTTTACTCAGTGAAGTCTGGTGAAGAATAGAAAAATGCATACACAGGGTTTATTATTTGTGGCACTGTGTAACCAGAATTTTCTTGTAAAACAAGAACCAAAGAAAAGCAACAAAACAAAAGGAACAAAAACAAAAATCAAACATAAAAACCAACTAAAACACAAAATAAATAAATAAATAAATAATAAACAAAAATATATTAAAAAAAAACAGAAAAAAGCACATAAAAATTATTGTGTTTGTAAGGGTGCGTCAGCTTCACCCTTACATTCTTATCTAGCATATAAAACATTCTTAAAATATTAATCAGCCAATTATTGGTTCTTGAGTTTATAAATTAGTTTAGTATTCGCTGTACGCCTTATTTACATTTGAGCTTAAATGTCAGTTATAATTTCTGTGCCAATTTGACCCTATATATCTGATATCTTTTAATTTATGAATTTACGGCTAATACTAGCTTATATTTCTATTGTATCCTCTAATTCGGACTTATCTTTATCAGTTCTTTCACTTGATGCTAAAGTCTTTTGTCTTTTTATCTATTTCAGTTGTAAACTTTTTAATGTAATATCTTATTCGTTTTACTCTTCTATCTAATTCATTGTTATTTCCTAGCATTGCACCGATATTATTAACGAGTTCTCAACCAATGTATTATGTTGTCTGCTCTTTATTTTTCTATTCCGGCTGAAAAAATGTTGTTTACCTCGGTAAAGTCATTTATAATTGTTTTTATTGTCATCTATCTTTTTGGGTATTTCTGTGGAAGTATTCATTTCTCTTTTGCAACTGAGATAAAGCATTAGTGATAACAGTAATCTTTCTTCGAATTATAGTACTGCATTTTAAAATCATTGACTACGTTTCTAATATCTGATGAATGTATTCTCTGGTGTATTAGTATTCTATCATCAAATTATTTCGTTAAATGCCCTAACCGTGATTGTAAAGCACTATAAGATTCTAGACATTTCTTGACTAATTCATGTTACTTAAGTACTACAAGATTCTATACATTTCTTGACTAATTCCATTTCACTTAAGTACTATAAGATTCTAGACATGTATTGACTAATTCCATGTCAGTTAAGTACTATACGATTCTAGACATTTCTTGACTAATTCCATGTTACTTAAGTACTATACGATTATAGATATTTCTTGACTAACTCCATGTCACGTCCTATAAGATGCTAGACATTTCTTGACTAATTCCATCTCATTTAAGTACTACAAGATTCTATACAGTTCTTAACTAATTCCATGTCACTTAAGTCCTACAAGATTCTAGACATTTCTTGACTAATTCCATGTCACTTTGTAATGCATATATCTCAGATTTTGTCTTTCGTTCAATACGCGGTAAAATTTTGCCGAATATTTTGAACTACACTAAAAACTTCCTTTCTTAAAGTTTGTGATGTTTTTATAATTTCAAACACGATATCATATCTCTGCATAAATAACTTCTGCGCATCTCAGATATTTTCTTTACATCATCAATTTTGTTTTGTAGCTCATCTATTTTAGTAAGAACTTACTCGAGTTTGCTAATCTCTTCGCTGTCCACAGCTGTTAATTTACTATCAACTTTTTCTCTCCAATGTTTTATATCCATACGATTATTATCCTCTAAACCCTATGAAATTGATTATCAACACATCTTTGTACAAATCAACAATTACCCGCATTACGTAATTGTTCAGGATCATCTGAATTTGTAATATGGTTGTCGTTCAAGTTTAATTCATTATTTATTGATTGTCCTAGTGAAGTTTCGTTGCTTTCAGGTTCAAAACTAATGAACAAATTCAACCGTTTTTAACTTAAACCTCTTAATGATATCTATCCAGCAATTGGTTGGTTTGATATAACTGTTTACTTAATATGAAATACGTATGTCACTGTCATTCTATGAAAATCTATTTTTTTTCTATCTTCATCTTTATTACAGATATTTAATCTATGTATTGTACCTCTTTGTAGTTCCTTGTAATCGCCATCAGAGTGACGATGAAAAATATTTGTAACTCATAACGCTATAGTGTAGAGAAGGGTATGAAAAATCGTGAACTGGCTCTTTTTGCTTTCCCTTCTCGCTTTGCTCACATTTAAGTCGTTTTTAGAATTATTTAACTGTTTAAGAAAAATGTAGGTTTTAGCAAACCACGTCATATTCGGTAGATGTTTGAATATATATTGCGCCATTAAATCCTAGTAGCTTAGAGGTAAAGTCTGTTATGCACACTGGTAAATTTGGACACTAGTTTATGTCCTTGTCTATATTATATCAAGACTGGTCCATTTTAAAAGCCATATCCATAAAACAATCAATTCTAACAAGACTTTAAGCAGTTGCAGGAACTAATTAACTAATAATCATAAAACACTTCATATCCTCTGATGAAATGTTCAACACCATCTTAAAAATGTTACTGTAACCAAATATAAAATATGACATAAGTAAACCACGGAAAGCATAATCTGTCATTCAATGTGTAGATCATTTATTTCTGCAAGCACTCTAACTTCTCTGCTATTTGATTCTTAGAGTTTACAACAGAAACTTGTTCTGGAACTCGTAAACTTGAAACTTGTCACATGCTCTCTGATCACAATACCCTGTCTCTGTCTCTCTCTCCGAATTCTATCTTACTCTTAGCATTTGTTTTATTAATACATCTGTTTGAAATAAATAACACGACATTACTGTAATGACAAGTCCACCTATAAACTAATATTTACTATATTATTAAGAAAGCTTTTCTTTTATTGTTTTTATCATCACCAATCTGCTTTAGCCTTTTTCATATATTTTTTTTATTGCTTTCCAAGTTGCCTTACGAATGCAACTGTACGTGAATCTTTCTTTCTTTGTGATGTTACGATATCAGTAACTTGTTCATGAACATGTTCACTTTACTTTCTGTCTCCCATTATCTTTCAAAAGTTTCTGATCTTTCTTTAAAATTCTATCTTTACAAACCTACCATAGTTATTTTAAAAAGTGCACATAAAATAAATGACCATTATCGTTTACTCCAAATATGATGAAATAGTTGACTTATATAAAACTGGTTATTGTATGTCTTGTATGAAAGATTACAAACAGAGAATTGAGAGAACAAAATAAGGATTATTAAACAATTGGCAACGGAGAATAAAGATCATTTATATAATTATATCAATGAAAGGTCCAATAATGATAACAAAATAGATTATTTCATGTACCAAAAGTTGTAATATTAACTACATTAAAACAAAGCACTACGACCTTTTCATAAGAACTCTTTGAATTCTCTAATTGCTCTCCCAAAGCAGAAAGTATACTAAAATTGCTCGGGTTTTCATCAGTCACATTCGTAAAAAGTTGGTTAAACTTTACAAAGCTGAACAATATTCATGAAAGAAACATATATATATATATTTTTTTTTTCTTCATTGGACAAGCACAAGATACACGAGTTTTAACAATAATAGTTTTAAAAAATTTAAAATGCCATAAAAAGTATAATTAGAAGGGTATAATAAAAAGTAGAGACGTTTTAAACAACACACTCTCTTTAATATCTCTCTTGTTTCTACGATAACGTTTAAATTAAAGTATAGCTCCCTCTCTCATCATCTGGACGTTTGGTAAATAGATATTCCAGTATTAGAAATAGATATTCCAGTATTAGAAACAGCTATAATCATAAGTAGAAGTTAAAAAAGTCCATCGGTTATAAAACATCTAGTACACATTCTATTATTTAAAGCTTGCTCTATTTATTCAGTATTAATTGAACACAAAAAAAAAAAAAATAAAAAAAAATAAAGAAATTTCTAAAATTTCGACTACAATTTTAATTTCTTGTAAACCTTCTGTCGGCTTATTAAGATTTGTTAAATTATCAGTTGGAAGACATGTAGGAATTAAATACTGAACCGAGACTAATTTAGTATATTTTTACCATGCCTTAGAAATATTTGCTGCGTAGCATTTTTAAAAAAAAAAGCATTTGTTAAAATTATTTTCCTCCTACCTTTTCTAAATACATTTTCTCCTAAAGTCGTTTTTATTTATTTCGTTGTAAAATTAACTTGTTATGTTAACATTTAATTCTTATCTAAATACTCTATCTTCATTGGTTAGAAAATCTGTCCATCTAGTACGAAAACCAAATTAAATTTGTTTTTGGTCAAAAATGGACGATTCTGATACTCTTAATGTAACTAATAATAAATTTCAACAACTAGAACAACTGCTCAACATATAGTATTAGATTCTAAACAGTTAGTAACAAGAATAATTGCTGATGTTATTTAACTTTATAAAGATATTATGCTCAGACGTGATATTTATGCACAACGATAAGCACATTTTAGTCGCGATGTAAAAAAGTTGATAAAACATTGTATATCGAAGAATCTAATTCACATTTCTAAAAAAGAATTAATTAAAGAAAATAAATCATTTGGTTATATGGTAACATAACATTTGGAGTTGATTTGCAAGTCTTTACAGTGCATACAAGAATGAAATAAACGAATATCATCCAGTGGTGTGAACAAAGATTATTTAGAGATGACAACATTTGAAATAGATACACCAAAACACAGCAAAGGCAAACATTAGCAATTCCAAGTAACACACATCCAGTAGAAGAATTTGTAAATGATGTAAAAACAATACGCTATGAAATTAATAATGAAAATAATAATGGAAACTTGATAAGAATAAAATGTATTATATAACAAAAAGCTTTAGAACAAATGTTATTTCAAAGAAGGATATGCTAACAGTTTATTGGCTCCTCACGAAGAAAGAGAATTAAGAGGTTATATAACTGCTACTGATGTTGTAAATTTAAGAATAATATTGATGTAAATAAAACTGGAAATGTATGATCGGCAGGTAAAGAAAATAAAAAAGGATATCGATAGTGTCAAAGATTAAGAAATGATAGATCCGTTAAGAAACGTTTTCAAAGTTACTGAAAGTAATAGGGCAGAATTACTTGGACATATAATAGAGAAATAGAAAATAACTTTTTTTTGTCACAGTATTAATTGAATCGATTCACAAACTCGAGAAAAGTTCCCATTAAGTGAAAGGTTAAAACAGAAATTTAAATAAATTTGTACTAACAATTGCTAGAATTTGTACAGCTATTACATGATAGCAGCAACTCTAGCTCGAACTATAACAGATTTTGTAAAAGGTTTAACAATAGGTGGCAAAAGAAAACAGTCTAGTTGTCGTGACAGTTCCTTGAATGATAAAATTAAACAAAAATTAAATTAATCTGCAAACTATTTGCTTCACTAGCTAAAAAATGCAGACGTAGCATTGACTAACGTAATTGGTGAAATAATAAGTTAGCTTTTAATTTCAGATGGAAATAATATTTCTTTCCAAGGTGATATAAGTTTGCTTGTTACGGCAGTATTTGTTTTTTATTTGGAATTTTGGTTTAAGGTTTAGAAACAACAATAAAAAGGATTGATCATTTGAAAATACAAATTACACCAGTTTTTACAACGTTAAAAATAATTGTAAATATGTATTTGTCTGTTTCATGACCAGTAAATGTTTGTATATTTATTATAGGACTTATTTGTGTTTTACTTGCTTGTGAATTAATTATACGATTTGTTTGTTCATCTTGTTTCTTTTCTTTGTATTTATTTTACCGTTATCTGAAAATGAAACTAGCGACTTCTCTCTCTCTCTCTCTCTCTGACTTGGTGTCTTTGATCGCGCTCCACTCTCGTTCTGACTTTTGTTTAATTTTACTACAGACTAAATAGCAGATACTGATATTATATTCTTTCACCGTTAATATTTATAGCAGTATTTACTGCTAACCTAATATTATCTGCTGATTTGTGGGTTTTTAAAAAATGTTATTGTAACCAACTATACTGCCTATTTTCATCACCATGTCACTGGGTAATAAAAATGTTCCATCACCATTTACAACATAATTCAGACAAACTTTCGCATCTGAACTATACTGTTCAAATCTTATTGCAATGTGTTCATCAAAATTATATCTTTGTTGTCCAAATATCAAGTTTTCATTTATCCTTTCAACAATGTCTGGTACAGTGGATACATAATATGTAATAGATGTTCTGTTTTGTACCTGAACATCTAAACCACATATCATTTAAGACATTATGCCTTGGTTTCTCATGGATATTCTATTATCTGTTATTCCGTTACTAACAATCCATTAGATTTATCGGCATTAAATTAATGTTATGGAAATTATCATTTCTTTTAAGTTTATCATACCAAATCCCCAATTTTTAATTTCTTTATCTACAAAATGCAAAATATTTTTTCATCATCTTCATCTATTTATCGTTTCCAATAGCAAAACTATCATAAAAAAACGGACTGATTTTTTTTCTTACATCTTTTTTATCTGCAATCACTATGAGCAGGAATGCTAAAATTATTACATACAACGTTAATTTTTTTGTGATCTAAAATGTTGTATTCATTTTAAAAGCTTGCTCAATGTAGAATAGTATTTTACAATATGACGATACCTTTCTTATTTGAAAGTAAATATGAAATTTGTATATAGAATGTACTAACTCTACTTTGATCTGATAAATGCCAGTAAAACAGTCCACATCCGGCTATTGCTATAAATACAACCTAGCTTAATTAATTCCTAACAATTTCACATCACACTTTGATCAATATCCGTTTACTGAATCATTATTACAACATTTTAGATGGGTAATTATCACAAATATTTAGCGGTTTGTACGTAAACTACATATTTAATGCGTAATATATCCTTATCTTTTTATGTCATCTACTATTTATTAATTAACTGGAACTTTACATAGAGTTGTATGAGAAGGATAAGGTGCACGGCTATTTTTTTTCAAAACTGAAGTTCACTATTTAAATAGATTAATTTTAACAACTAGAAGTGGGACCGTCTTTATAATTTATTCCACAAATTTAAAATTCATTTATGGATGCTTGTCTGAATGTTTTACTTGTTCGCTACGACAAAGGACAAACTTCATTAGTGCGTTGTTTATTTGAATTATGAATTATAGTCAGCTTCCAGTTCTCGCTGCGCTCGTAGTTTCAGAAATACCAAGGATTACTGACTTCTTTAAATTGTGGTAAACATGTAAATCTATCATGATGTTGATTATTTAGGTGACTATTTATTTGGATTACTGGATAATAAAGGAATTCTGGCATCTTCAAGGCTCAATGTATTCAGGAATACCAGAAACCATTAGTCTCTTAAATCTTGAAATAACTACATTCCTGATGGTTGAAATATTTGGTAAAAAATCTAACTCCATTATTGATGTTTATTGTTGATTATTTAGGTACCTTTCATTATTTGTTTGGACTACTGGAATATAGAGGCTTCTGGTATCTAAGGATCTGAAGTTTACAGGAATACCAGAAATCACTAATCTCGTAAAGTTTTGAAATAACCCGTTTTAGCTGGTACTAATGACCTAGCGTTTTCAAAACCAAAATGGTGGAAAATAGGTTCAGGACAGTCAGAGGGGTACTTTTCAACGTGTGTTTGTGTGTGTGTGTGTGTGTGTGTGTGTGTTTGTGTGTTTGTGTGTGTGTGTTGGGTAGGGCTTTGCTATTTAAATAATTTTGAAGTTGCTCAGAATCGGTAAAATATTCAATGTCTATGTTTCAAGACGGTTTGGGTATGATTGAATTGAACAAAGAAAATCTGCTAAATTGCTATATTGTAAGGCAATGTCATTTCTAATTCCATATTGTATTTTAAGATATCTTGTATTTGATTCTAAAATGGTGACTTTTTCTCATACATCTTTTTGTATCGAAACTTGTTTGTTGCTAATAATATTGTATGGGATATAAATTATGCTTTTCTTGCCTCAGTACAACCCAAAATTGCATATTATTCTCTTAAATTTAATTCAGCAATATGTGTACATATTTGTATATCTTATAAACGTAAAGACACCAGATATATGATCATAGAACGTTTATACATGTAAAGACTGGCATGAACCGTTAATAAAATTGCTGTATTATCAGCATACTGTGAAACGAGAACGTCTATGCCATGTACATCTATAACCCTAATACTACTATTACGCTTAATCAGTATTGCTAATATGACAGCACAGAGTAGAAAAATATAAGGGGACAGCGGGTCCATGTGTCTACATTGATGATAAATATTAAACAATGGAGATATGTACATTCATTATGACACACGCTTGTATATCATTATACCATGATAAAATAGTTGAACTGCCAAAATTAAAAGGTTAAAAACCTTTGAAATAAATGACCAGAATGCTTTTCAAAATCAACGAAGAGGAGCTACCCGAAGTCTAAACTTTGTCTTGTAGAATTATTCCATAATGTCGGCGTTTTTCTCCGACCTTTCTTTTGAACAATGAAAAGTTGTATTCACTTAAACTTTATTGATAAACTCTTAAGGATATATTAAAATAAATTATTGCGTTTTTAAATTTTGTAACACAGGCTTGGCTCTTTAAACACCAACACAATACTGATTTCTTTAGATGTCATGAAAATGTTCAGTGTGATATTCTAGCATTGACGCAGAAATATATGAGGATTATTTAAGAATTATCAATTGTAATGAATCGTATACATGTATTTATAGTTCGGGACAAGCATCATAGTTTCCTTTGCAGAATAGAGGAATTCCTGTATGCTATAGACTTGGTTCTAGATTATCTGAAGGATCGATTATATCAAAATCTCAACTTTAAAGACTCTTCGCCTACTTAAAGAAACTGTAATCATCACCACCTTCCAACTCGGACTGTAAATCAGAATATTATAATTGTTGTAATGAAGGATTTGAATTTTAAATCATGTGTTCACGATTAAAACACACATTGAAGGACGTGTAGGATTTCCGAATCCACACAATATCTTACCTGGAAAATCACAAATTGACGAAGAGTGACACTGATTGATATACTAGGGTCTTCTATTTCTTTGTAACGCAGGTTTACCTATGAAAAATACAAATGCAAATTATTCAGAATGACTATAATGCACGATTCTGACCTGAAAATGTGTGAAGTAATTTTTTGGACACAATTATTCTTAGTGTATGTTCAAGTATAACATACTTTATGGATAATAAAAAGACATGTGCCTTCGTTTAAAATCAGAAACGATAATTACGAAATATAATTATTTATGTTTACAGACCAAGGAAGTTCTAAATTTGATGAAAAAAGATGAAAGTAAAATTTTTCTAAACCGGACACTATTAATCTGCACGTTTTGGCCTTTTCACAGAAATAGCGAGTATATGAAGTTTTGCTTAGCATTATAACTGCCATGTTTGGGACAATAGTTGTGTTTCCGGTCTTAAAGTTCAACATGTTACAGAGGAGCAAGGGTTACAGAGGAGCCTATATAGGGAAGTTTCATTTTAATCACATCTACAAACTTACAATAACGCCAACTTGCTGACTGAGTTTGAAAAATAATTAAATACATCCAAGCAACTCGAAAATCTTTTTGAGACGATAAGTCATGCTGGATCACGCACTGCTGCATTCCAAACCATCTTTTTATTTTAAAGAAAATACGCAGTATATAAATTAAAGGAATATTAATGTATTCAGTGGTTCATTATCATTACTTACACCGTTAATAACGTGCGAGTAAAATCTTCTTATCCTTTTGTTCAGTTTAACCTCTTTTCGTTCGGCGTCCGAGATGTTGACCAGCGACGAAAATCTGCAAGTAGAGATGTAATATATCTGTCATCTATATGTGCGTGCGTGCGCTCATGTGCATGTTTCTGTGTGTGATCAGAGAGACGTAAAGTATGCAGACGTAAATTTGATGCAAGTTGCCTCTTCAGAAAAGAAATAACAGAAGTAATTTACTTGCAGAAGAGATGATTGTGATGCATTTTTTGCCTGCATCTTGCTTACGACTTTCATGATTTTGTCTACTCGATTCGGATTCGCGGGAATTTAAAACTCGTGAAAATAAAGGATTTAAATTATAATATTTGTTTCACCATTAATGATGTCTTCCAATCTCATTGCAAATTCGTAAAAATAGGACTTGAATTTTCCAACACCGAAAATTCTCCAAAATTCGATAAACCAGAAATATTACCTCCTGCAGTATGCGCGTACAACAGGGACTCGAACATGGGACCTTCGTTATTAACAGAGGGCTCAACTAATTCATATTCGAGCCAATGTTGCTGCAAGGACATTTGTGACACATAATCAAGCAGTTTGTTACCTTGTTTTCAGCTTAGCTCATAGATCGATTAACATTTCACTTGTAGCATTGGGAGAGATATATTGATACATAGAAAGATAGATAACTCTACATTGTGAAAAATAGGTAGGTAGGTAGATAGATAGACAGAAGAAGTGATGTAGGTATGTCAAAAGATATATGGATATATAAGTAAGTGCAAGTTGCGTGTAAAGAGGCATGTAGGTGGGCAGATAGATGGTTAGATGCAGGGATGTAGTTATGTAGGTTGACAGACAGAGAGATGGAATTCAGTCTTTCTTTCTTTCTTTCTATCTATCTATCTATCTATCTATCTATCTATCTATCTATCTATCTATCTATCTATCTATCTATCTATCGAATATATGTATAGTATGTACTCTGTATCAATGATACACTACGAGATGTATAAATGTTTCATTAAAATAAAACGAGGATTGCCAAGTTTCCTTTTAATGAAAAATTTATACATCGAGTGGTATATCAAAGATACAGAGTACATACTATACATATATTTTATTGATATCACATACAAATACGCATACTTGGATTTCCAGCGGAGTTAGGTCTGACTACAGGAAACTGTGTATTGACCGAGTGAGTGAACTCTTCACATACCTGCCCAGTGTGTCCGCTACAAAATGTAGTTCTGTACCAATTGCGGTTATTCACAATTCTCTTTGCAAATTGATAAGTTGATTATTTTTGTTAATTTTTTTTTAGCTTGTATTTTCATTCATATTGTTTAAATTGATATAAGACACACTTATGATTTAAACATGAAAGATGGTTTCAGTGAAGAAAGTAGAGCACTACAAACACAGCATGGTTAGCCTCTTGAACCCTGAACGCGCAGCCATTCAGCCACCAACGAGTATATTGAAACGAGTGTGGAATATAGACTAATCTAAATGATGAGCCAACAAGAGGTAATTCAACATTTAAATTTATTTACAGTTGATCTAAGTCATTATTATGCTTTCGTTATTATTGCCACCAACCATAAGATTGTTTTTATCCTCCATCTCTCTCTTTCTACTTTTCGTTGATCAGTTTATCTGTAAATGTTACCATCATTCATAGGTCCAGAGACATCGCCGCTTGACTGACGAAAATCCGCTACGCTTGTTTTCTCACGGATTTTCGCCCGTAGCTTGCGATGATAGTCAAGAGAGAGAGAGAGAGATTTTTTAAATTGTTCATCCCGATATTTCTCTGTGAGTCGATTAGTCTGCTGCCTGACCAATCAATACAGAGAGAGAGAGAGAGAGAGAGAGAGAGAGAGAGAGAGAGAGAGAGAGAGAGAGAGAGAGAGAAGGGTTGGGGGAAGCGGCTTCGGACATTTTAATATTTAAAAATAATGTTTTTAGAACCCTAATATAGGTTAAAAAAAACCCACAAAAACAAAGCATTAAATAGATTACAGTATGTGTGTGCCTCCTAACCAAGAAATTTACCGTACAGTCTCGACAAGCTATTGCAACTTTTGTATCATTGGTATTGTGAACACTGTAGATAAATCCCATGAAAAGTGTAAGCATACTGGTATGTATGATGTTTATATAATATTCTAAATATTTTAGGAAATTATAAATGTTTCTTGACTTTAATATTTGCTTAAGCCTTAATGTTGTTTATTAGGAAAACATGTTTAACTAGTGTCCTTGAATTAGGTTGTTTACTTAAGATTTGAGTTCATGGATAGATTTGATAAACACGATGTTTATTCAATTTGAGGTCAAGGTTGATTTTGTTTACAGATAAAGCTGGAATTACCTTAAGAGTTATGTGTCAAAAAGCATATAGGCCATTTATTATTCTACAATGTTCTGTCATGTGACCTATCTTTATATATACCATGTTTAGTGGACAGGTTTTCAGTTTCGACATTACCATCAGTCTTATAAAGAGCCATTACAGTTGTGGAAAGTCATTCCAAATTCTGAGAGAGGAATTATTAAAAATATTCATTGGATTATAAAAGTGCTCATAGACTTTTAGATTTTAGATTTTGAATTGATGATTTTGGGATTTATGTGAACTTATTCAGAGATATTTTGGAGTACTTCATTTTGGCATGTCAGCGCACTAAATACTACTTTCACATCAGGACATTAAATACCATTGGCACATCAACACATTAAAGGATACAGCCATTCATTCGGAACATTCTATATTTAGGACTTGTGATTAGGAAGCTAATTCTTATTGGATTATTTGGATTTTAATACACGTTACTGCAAGTGTCTTTTTGATTTTCTTTTTAATTATCTAGAAATAAATTGCTTGTTGATTTTTATTTGATTTGTTGGTTTCACTTTCTTTCTGTTAAATTATTCTTAGACCCTAGAGTCGTAACAATACCATTACAACGACCCAGGTTCTTGTAAATTACTTGGTGTCAGTTCAAGTTCAAGGGTTTCATCTAGCTCAAATTCTTTCGCTCTCTCTCTCTCTCTCTCTCTCTCTCTCTCTCCATAGAGGTCAACGTATGTGTGTCCCTTATGCATGAGAGAGAATGTGGGGAAAAAAAGGAAAGCAGAGGGGATTTCAATGAAATTGTGTACAATGGTTAATTCATTTAGAATACGGGGACTATTAATATTTATTCTCGTTATTTTCTTATGTCAAGAATGATTAATAAGTGGAAATTCATCACTGATCTAGAGAGTATAGAAGCAACACACTACTGTTGAAACCATGTTTATATATGCGTATTCATGCGCCACGGGCGGAATTAATGTGGTATAAATATATTTAAGCTTTGAACAGAAAGATATATAAAATAGCACAGGACTACGGTCGAGCGTACAACATGAGTGGAATTTTAAAAAATATTTATGCTACTAAAAGATTAACCCATAATTATTCTCTTGTCTTCTATACAACTATGACCAGCAGATGTTATGCGCAGATGTTATGCTCAATGCCAATCAGTCTCAAATGATCTTACTACAGTTTGAACAATAATGCTTGCTAGACAAAAAAAAAATGTTATATTCCAGTTTTATGTCTGAAAAATGCCCTTCCATTCTAATGTAACTTTTTTTGTTCGCCTATATACCGCTTTTTACATTTCAACCAATACACTACATATCACATGAAATATGATGTTTATTTCAAAATTTATATTTGTTTTGGAAATTTTTTCTGTGTCTGAATTAATTAGTATAAAGCTTACACTATTAAGTTCACACTTAAGACAACCGGTTAGTTGATGCGGGGTATTTTGGATCTTATGACCTGTAACCAAAATGTGTGTCCCAAAAGCTTCATTAAATTATTATTACAAATTGCTAAACTTTGTCTAGCATACTTTATTGCACGCCTATTGAAATGAACAATGAGCGGAATTATTGCTTTTGTTTCCGAGTACTTAGGTAGAAAACTATAGATAGATAAGCAGGCATGTAGGTGTGTACGTCGATATATATATATATATATATATATATATATATATATATATATATATATATATATATATATATATATAGATAGATAGATAGATAGATAGATAGATAGTAGGGATACATAGACATGTATGTTGTTAGATAGTCAAAGGTAGGAATATTGCTATATATATGGTTCTCTTTGATTTTTGTTATACAACTTTGTTGGGTTCACAGCAGCGCAAAATAGATACGTAGTTTGGATAAATAGGCAGATGGGTAGGTTGATAAATAGATCGATAGACGTAGTGATGTAGGTATGTCGGTATGTGTATATATATATATATATATATATATATATATATATATATATATATATATATACATTATTTTGTACTTTTTATCTAAAGGGAGTACATCATTTTGTACTTTTTTATGTAAAGGGAGAACTAATAGATAGATAGATAGATATATGGATAGGTAGACAGATAGATGGATTGGTAGATAGATAGATATGTAGGTAGATAGATAGATAGGTAGATAGGTAGATGGATATGTAGATAGATAGATAGATAGATAGATAGATAGATAGATAGATAGATAGATAGATAGATAGGTAGATGGGTGGATAGGTAGATGGATAGATGGATTGGTAGATGGAGAGGTAGATAGATAGGTAAGTAGATAGATAGATAGATAGGTAGATGGATAGGTTGATAGATCGATAGATGGAGATTGATAGATAGATGGATAGATAGATTGATAGGCAGATGGATGGATAGATAGATAGATAGATAGATAGAGTGATAGATAGATAGTTAGATAGATAGGGAGGTATATGGATAGATGGATGCGACTTAATCTATGTATCTCAGTGATCCCGCTCAATGTTGAGTAAAAAAACTGAATAATTAACTTTTGAAAAATAAATCAAATACAATTAAAAATAAAAATGCGCAACACTACGATAGAGGTTACGCCATAGGTGAAATTCCAAAAATTAATTTCAGCTCCTAAACGATTAATAAAGGACTGAACTTTTGCATGTAGGTTCACCCCCCACTCCCCCATATATATATATATATATATATATATATATATATATATATATATATATATATATATATATATATATATAAGTTTGTATTTGTCTAAAGAGAGCACTGATATATATATAAATTCGACAGGATATCAGTAATATATTCGTCCTTTATTTCTTCAAGTTCTTATGCACCATCATCATGGATGCTCTTCAGGTGGATACATTATACTTTCAAAGTATTTTCTTGCTGAATTTTTTTTCGTATGGTATTACCCTTTTTTGAATTTTGGGAGTCCGTAAAAGAAACTTGTCAAATGTTCAAAATTAATTAAATAGTCCTTTTTCTGTATAGAGGTAATTTCCATATTTTTAAATTACGCCGTTTATTAGTCGTCGAGTGTCCGTATCGGCTAGCTCACTTATTTCATGGTATAACGTCTTTTCATTTATTTCATATATTTTGCCACTGTAAAAATCTAACAAAGGTCTAGACGCGTGTCTGTCATTTTTTGGCACGTTATTTTTTGCTTTGTGATTACTTTCTAGTGGATATTCTTAAAAGGTTTGTATAACATCTTCTAAGACTTTGTCTGTACTTTGAGGTGGATTTCATACCATTTATTTCTTACCAAGATCTTTTTTTTTTCTCCATTGTCACTTGCGTAAATGTTTTCGCTAAGTCTCAATTTACAACTGAATTATTTTATGTCTGTCCGTAGTTATGTTATATTTCCTTTAAGTGTAGGGGTAAATTTAAGACCTTTCTTCAATAAGCTTAACTCATTGTCAGAGAGCTCTCTGTTGGAGAGTTTATTACTTTTTGAAGAATTTCGTGTCCATGTTGTGTTTGCTGCTATTTTCAAAATTTGTCTCTTCGCTTTCTGTTCAACACAGACTTGGTTATATTCTGTCTATTAACTCTATACCTCCTCCACCTCCATATCTGTCGTATTGGCGTTGTTCTGAGAAAGAGGCTCTTACATTTTTACCTATGAATGTTATTCCATTTCTTTTAATTGCATGATTATTTTTTCTATGAAAATATTCACTTTCATTTTATACATACGATGGATAGATAGATTGATAGTTGTGTATTTATGGAAATAAAATACTTACAAGTCCCATATTCCTGAATCTATAAGAACGGTGATCTCGACATCATAGACTTGCTTTAAATTGTCCTTTTTAACTGTGGATGGAATTTGAAACGAAAAAAGCAAACATTTATTTTGCATAGTACCAGCTTTCTAAAGTAATGATTGATATAAATCTGTATCTTTTTTGTGTTTTTAATCTAGGATATATTGATGTAATTGTGCTCATAGTAGTTTCCATGTAAAATGTTATATTCTTCCATATTAAGGTATATTTTCAGTGGGAATGTATTGTTTGAGAACATTAAAGGGATATAATTTAAAAATACTGAATTGAATTTGCCATTCTCATCCGGGTTTGTGACAGCTTTACCATTCTCATCATGGGGTATCTTACCCCCATTATATGTAATAATATCTTACTATGCTTATATGTGATAATATCTTACTATGCTTATGGGTGACAATATCTTAATATGCTTATATGTGATAAATATCTTAATATGCTTCTATGTGATAATATCTTACTACGCTTATGTGAGATAATATCTTACTATGCTTATGTGTAATAAATATCTCACTATGCTTATTTGTGATAAATATGATACTTTGCTTGTATGTGATAAATATCGTACTATGCTTATATGTGATAAATATCTTACTGTGCTTATATGTGATAAATATCTTACTGTGCTTATATGTGATAAATATCTTACTATGATTATGTGTGATAAATATCTTACTATGGTTATGTGTAAAAAATATCTTACTATGCTCATATGTGATAAATATCTTACTATGATTATGTGTGATAAATATCGTACTATACTTATATGTGATAAATATCTTACTATGCTTATATGTGATAAATCTCTTACAATGCTTATGTGTGATAAATAACTTACTATGCTCATATGTGATATGTATCTTACTATGTTTATATGTGATAAATATCTTACTATAGTTATGTGTGATCAATATCTTACTATGCTTATGTGTGATAAATATCTTACTACGCTTATGTGATAAATATCATACCATCCTCGTATTTCGTTCCACTATAACTGTTCTCACCTGTCGTCTCTCTGTTTTGTAAACTTGTGACGTCTCGCGATGATAGCATAGGGTCTGCACGAGGAAAATTGTTTCGTTTGGCTTGTCCTTGTGGGAAATGTCGAAGAAGATCTTCAAGTTTTTGTCCTACGTTTTTCTCATTGACGTTTGCTGCATCTGCAATATGAGATATTCTTTATCACTTACAAAAATCGAAAGGTAATTTCAGTTTTGTTTTCCTGTCTTTTTTCGTAACTGTCCTCTATCATCAAGTAAAACAGAATCGAATAGGGATTTGAACCAAGGTCCCTCATGAGAGAAACAATGACTTTAATCATAGTGATGTTTCCTTACTTTCTCCCGACATCGTTTTCCTTTAAAATCAAGAGAGGATGAATGTCATTACACCGTAGTTGATGCGACAAAAGATAGCAATACTAATATTTTTAGAATTATAACAGAAACACTACACCACAAACAACAACAACACCCCAAAAAACCCCCCACAAAAACACCAAAGAAACAAAGAAACAAAAAAAAACCCCAACAACAACCTCAAGGCATTATCCATATGTATACACCATGCTACGTTCGCTGCATTAGTGTAATTGTGTTCAGAATGAGTTTTTCGCTTCGTGGCTTTGACCCCCCTCCTCCAATAAATAAATAAATAAATAAATAAATAAAACAAAATACAGAAAATAAAAATTAAAAATACAAAGATTATTTTATGAAAATGTATGCTCCAAATGAAATAGCTATTGCAAACCTTTATTTTCGAATGAAAGTTCTCTTTGGATATTTGCTTGGTCATGTAGAACATATCGTTTGCCAAGACGATCTGGAACTTCCAAAAAGTTTCTAGATGTGACGTCAGTCTCCTCTGGTTGAAGATCGTAATTTCTGTCTCCTATTCGTATGTTTCCGTTCTACATTAGAATGGGAGAGAATATACATATGTGTGCATATAATCAACGGATATCGGTCAAATCGTGTTTCCCAACTCTCAATGTATCTCTTTTTTCATTTATCGTTTCACGTGTAACATCAGTGGTACGCAATGAGTATGGACAGCTTTTCTTAAGTTATGTATATAATAATCGTCATACTTGCTAACACTTTTGAGGAAAACTCTGGATCCCGAGATAAAGAAATAGCCCAAGTCCTTTGTGCGTAGTCAGGGAGGGGCTATAGTCGACAGTGTTACTAAACAAGGATCTGATCGGAATATGTTGACAGTCAGCAATGGGGAAAGCCGATCCCTAATCGACACCAGGACAGTGCAAAAGCGGTGTTAATTGTACGTGAGTTGGTTTCTGGTCGTCTTATATAAATCCAGTGTCCCAAGATAGCAGTCGCTATTACTAAAAAGTTTTATTCTATCTTAATACTTTTGCGTACACTGTGTTATTAACATAGCAATCTTTCTGTAATCAAATAAGATCTTACGTTTCTCTAGACTCCAGCTTTAGCTTCTTATATCAAACTATTTCAAGCAGCTTCCGTTTTTTTCACTGCCCAGCTATGGACTCCGGTCACAATTATTAATTTTGGCTCGGTACTCACGTATGTAGTCCCAGTCTATTTTAGAGCCTTTATTCCTCTCAAATTTTAGTGGTGAAACTTGAGTTAGATTTAGACATTATTGGTATTGATTTAAAGTAAATTGTTTATTCGTTAGAACATGAGCAGTATGATATAGTTGTATGTGTATTTTGGCGACAGCGCACAGTGAGTAATAAAGCATTCATGCTGCTATGGAAGTGAAATTTGTAACCCATTGCACTTTGTTTTGTTTACAGTGCAGCCTCTCAAAACGTGCAGGATAACCTATGACAAGAACTTCACAGTGAGCTCATCTTTGAAGTTACTTTACATTAAAATATGATTTATTTAGATTTGGACATACTGTAAAGTTCAGTACTGACAAATAAATGTATGAACTATATAGGAAACATAATCGTGATCGGAGTCCAGCTGAAAGGCGTAAATGAATCAATAGTATGCTTTCGGTTGAGTAATTTATATGGTTTGCAGACTTCTTGCGAATCGAAGCGATTTTCCAATCTTGACATTTCACATCCATAATAAAACATTGATGCCAAAGTTGCTTCAGCTTATGCTCTAGACATACTATTCCATTACAATTTTTATAAAAATTTTAAAAACTTTTTGGATGTTGGTGTGGATGTGGGAGTGGAGTGAATGTTTGAGGTTTGTTCCACGAAACAACAAATCAAATGCAACAGTAAATACTAATTACAGCGCTCTCGATTGATAGACTACTAATTTCTTCATTGCGCATTGAGTGGAGGTGACGCAGACTAATATATAAGGTCAGCAGAATAAACATAAAATTCAATAATTAAGTCATTGATGTGTATCCGGCATATTAACCATATATTGTCACATATCTTCACCTAAATATGCTGTTAATGTAGAATTATACAGCGCAAGAGCCAATTTAAAACGCTCAATAAAGGAAAACAAAAGAAACACAGAAAGTAATACCACGACTGTCTCTATACACTACTATATCACAATCCTTATTGTCGTTAGTTTAAAATAATTTCGCAACGGTAAATGGAGTCAGTTAAGTGCAAGGGTACTACACCACTGACAGCCCGCCGGAGAGATGATCACTAAATGGACAACGGCGCACCCTATGGAATGCAGATGATATACATGGCCGAAGTCGACGGAAAGGATAAAGTATCTGCTAGTATGCTAGTCTATAGGGACTTTGTCAATGTTATTAAGCAATTTCAGTATCGCAAACTGTATTCAAATTGATAAGTTGTCAGTTCGAACCTTGCTCTCAGAATATTTTTTCCCATATAACTGAGAAATATTTCAGTGACTGAAGAGAAAAAAACAGCTCAAATATTTACTTCGTAATAGAAAAAAATTAGCCTTTAAAGCGAGACATGTCAATAAATAAATAAATAAATGGAAATGCATTTTACGGCTAAGGTACAAAAACAAAAAACGTGATCCAGTCTCAAGTATGCGGGAAATATGTAAAAATAAACGGCATGCAAACAATAAAATAAAATTAATTGTATAGCCAACATACAAGACGCGTGAGACAGTCTCTTGTCTTTTCATATTATAAACACTGGAGGAACAAAGTAAAACACAAGCTTGAGAAGCCAAGAAATAATTATTACAAGGAAGCAAAAGAAGAAAATATTGATAATGTTCGTAAATGCTCAGAAAACATTAACCAATCGACGCAACTACAATGCAACTGTACTACCGTAAATAAAGTCAATGAAAGAAATTGCAGCTGTTTTAACAAACACGTTAATAAACTTTCAGATAAGCTTTGTGAGTAAAATGAAACTTTTGAACCTGAAAATATGAAGGAGCACTTGAATGTCAAGATATAAGGCAACCTTATTTATCGCTTGGGTTTATATCAGATACAGATGTATATGAAACATTAATTAGTCCAAATGTCAATAAAGCTGCAGAACTAGGTAGTATTAGACCAAACTTTTTGAAACTTTCAGCACCAGTTATTTCCAAGTCTACGGCACAAAACTAAATTATGTATTAAAACAAATGAATACGAAACTGTTTAAGATTCCAGTAAATAAAGGCATATATCAGTCTTAACATCACTGTCTAAAATCTTTGAGAAGCATGTCGCTCACTTTATTTAGCAACAACTGAATGATAAGAATTTTTCACGAGAAGCATGTAGGGTTTAGGAATTTCCATTGCTGTCAAATGGCCCTCAAAAATATCAATGGAAATATGTTAAATGAAACGAATACAGGAAGTGGGATAGTTGTAGTATATGTTGAATGTAGAAATATGGTAGAGAATTAGTAGATCACAATATCCTTCTCTCAAAAGTACAAAAGGCAGCATATATATATATATATATATATATATATATATATATATATATATATATATATATATATATATATTACTAAATTTTCTTCTGCAATTATTAAGGATGGTGGTCCTAAAAGATCAGTATTGGGATCATTGTTATTTTTAATCTTTGTTAATGACCTCTCACTTACTCCAG
Organism: Margaritifera margaritifera; assembly: GCA_029931535.1. Classification (NCBI taxonomy): domain Eukaryota; kingdom Metazoa; phylum Mollusca; class Bivalvia; order Unionida; family Margaritiferidae; genus Margaritifera; species Margaritifera margaritifera. The sequence continues at coordinate 26,259 of JAQPZY010000394.1, forward strand.
TACATATTTGTTTGCAGATGACACAACATTACATGTTTCAGTTCCATCATTAAACAAAAAGCCGTTCAAACCAAGTTAAACTAAAATTTGAAGACTATAGAACTGAAGGGTAAAATTAAGAAAAATGCTAATAACCCTAGCCAAGAAACTTGCTTGCATGCGCCAGAAGCATTCTGATTTGAATGTCATGTATGCACAGTTCAAAATGTATCTGATATTAGTTGACAGTTTTCTTCAGTAGGGTGTGCGGAACAATAGTGTATGCAGATAGATTTCTTTTTTTGTTATGAATGATGTTAATATAATATTCTAAATATTTTAGGAATTTATAAATGTTTCTTGACTTTAATATTTGCTTAAACCTTAATGTTTTTTTATCAGAAAAACATGTTTAACTAGTGTCCTTGAATTAGGTTGTTTACTTAAGATTTAAGTTCAAGGATAGTTTTGATAAACACAATATTTATTCAATTTGAGGTCAAGGTTGATTTTGTTTACAGATAAAACTGGAAATACCTTAGGAGTTATGTGTCAAAAAGCACATAGGCCATTTATTATTTTAGAATGTTCAGTCTTGTGACCTATCTTTATATGTACCATGTTTAGAGGACAGTTTTTCAGTTTCAACATTACCATCAGTCTTATAAAGAGCCATTACAGTTGTGGAAAGTCATTCCAAACTCTGAGAGAGGAATTATTTAAAGTATTCATTGGATTGTGAAAGTGCTCATAGACTTTTGGATTTTGGATTTTGAATTGATGATTTTGGGATTTATGTGAACTTATTCAGAAATATTTTGGAGTATTTAATTTTGGCATATCAGCGCATTAAAGACTACTGGTACATCAGGACATTAAAGACCATTGGCAAATCAATACATTCAAGGATACAGCCATTCATTCGGAACATTCTAATTTTAGGACTTGTGAATAGGACACTAATTCTTATTGGATTATTTGTATTTTAATACACGTTACTGTAAGTGTCTTTTTGATTTTTCATTTTAATTATCTAGAAATAAATTGCTTGTTGATTTTTACTTGATTTGTTGGTTACATTTTTCTTAGACCATAGAGTCGTAACATTTTATACAGCATTGGTCGCTAAAATTCAGAAACCTTAAATCCTGATATCAAAAACCTACATTTTATTGTTTATATTTAACCACTGCATGATTATAATCTTATTATATTGGAAAACTGTTCTAGACAAGACTTTTACATAATTTTAAACTTACAAAAAGAGCAGTAAATATACTTTTCAAAAAGCCTTTTCATTCACCTCCAAAACCCGAGTTTAACAAATTAAGTTGGATGGAAATTGACAAAAGATCTGATTACAGTAACGTTTTTTTTAGTACTAAGATTTACATAGAACTGCACCACAATATCTAGAATACATGTTTAGCCAGATATAATCTAGTTATTCACTAAACTCTATAGAAGGTGGAGATCTATTGCTTCCAAAGTCTAGTTTGGAACAGCTTTGCTTTTAATGCTAAATAATCAAATTATCTTGGTGCTTTTGAAAATAAATGCTTCAATTACAGGTTAAAGAAGAAATGATTTTTCTATTTTAGCTACTGTCTAATGATGTATATATTGTATACGAGTAAACTGTAGAGAAAGCGTTAGTGGAGAATACATTGTTTTAGTAATAGAGGTACCTTCTGTAAATCAAGCATTAATAATAATAATAATAATAATTTTAATAATAATAATAATAATAATAATAATATTATTATTATTATTATTATTCAAGAAATGGAGCTATAAATGTCTGTTCGTAGAGTGCTGAGGAAAAATTGCTATAGAAAATGCCGTCTCCCCTTCGGGTGGTAAGTGGTGAAGTTCCAATATAAGTACCCCCAGGTGCAGTAGCTTTAGACGCTGAGGTGGACATATTGCACACAAATGTGATAAACGTTAATACATTACATTTGTTTTTCACATATATAAACTATTACTATTACTTTCTCCACTCCTTTGTACAGTATCAAAACGTCCTCTAAACTCATCATGGGAGAAGTATGTGCGAGGTTTGTTAAAATTATATTGGCTGTTATGTCTATGATTCTCTCCATAGTAATGGAGAGGTTGAAGAAATCAATTTAATTTATGTACATATCATTAATCGATTATGCTATCGACTCATAGGTAACAATATCGTATTGGAGTAAAATGTTTTCAAGTTCGTGTCTTGTTTTCTGCGTGCTATTACTTCAGTGGCTTTTGTAGTGTAATGTCGTATCTGAAATCCTGAGGAAAAACACAAGGATACAATGGATGATGATCTATTAGTATCTGATAGCCAAGTGGTATTGTAAACTTCTTTCAATGTCTGCAATGTACTGCATTCTGTGCAGCTTCAGTACAAGTATTTGACAATGTTGAAGTAATTTAACAGTAAAAGTCACAGATTCCTTATGACATGGTGATGTGCTTCACAACATTCTACCTAAATTGTCTAGCACTGCATACATTGTTAGCATCTCCTTTCACCTTCATAGCAAAAGAGGACCCGCCGTTGCTCAGTCGCTTTTCGGAATCGCGATCAGAATTGTGCTAGTTCGAATCCTACCCTTGGATCAGACAGGGTCGGCTACATATTTGTGTCTTTGGGCAAGTCACTTTATTCCAATTGCCTTAGCTCTAAATAAACTCTGTGTATTGCTGTGCGGTCCAACACTAAGCAAAACACAATTCATATCAAACAAGAGAAGAAAATGACCGGTATAATCAATATTTTGGAGTTATCTTTTATATTTATATCTGTACAATTTCTTCTCGTGTAATGCTGATTTGGGATATATGTGACACAATGCTATGTTGAGGTATTTAACTCCGTGTGGTACTTTCCTGCTTGCTGGATATTATATATTTATCGTATGTCAACATTTTTAATGCCTTTCAATGGATCTGTAAGCAACATACAAATTAACACTCATCACAAATACAATGAATATGTATTAAAGTCTATTTCATCATCAGATGTTCCATACAATCAAGATTGTTTAAATCATATTTTTCACCATCACTTTCACTAGATGCATAGAGAGATAAAGCATGGTCGAGGTTGTTTTAGTACTGTGTTGCCAAAACTTGTTCCGTCAATCTTTAAGTTAAGTAGTTAGGTACATTTGTTCCGTTTTCATTGGGCTCTTCTGTCTAGTCGGTTTCTATTGATTTGTCGTTTATGATTCATTAGCTCCATCTGGATAAAATGATATGGAGAGATATTTGCTCCTTGTACTTGATAGACCGTTAGATATTGCTTCTTGAAAAATTAGATCTTTTTATTTGTTTGCCTACACCACCTTTCATCACACTGACATCATTGACCACTAATCATATTCGTATCTATATGTTTTAGATTATTCAAGCTAATATGTTGTAAATGCAACATATTTCATCGTGTTGACCTTAAATCTGTGGTAGATAAATCGAAAGTATTTTTATACATTTTAAAATTCTTTCATTCACATTCATTTTATTTGTGACGTTCTCTGCCTTTTGTTTTACAGCTGTATAATCATTCTTTTTCTTCAAATCTGACAATGTTTTCATGTTTATGTAAGTATTCTTTGCGCCAAAATCATTCAGTACCTTTTTTAAATCTCTTGATCCTTTTGGATATCATTATCCATTTCATTGCATACCTGTTCCAGTTGAGATTGTAAAGTACCATCGTTTTCCTAGGGTTTTTAATTTGTTTTTGCTATTGTCCGTCTGCCACTATCTAAAGCATTAAATTCACTACTTACATCTGCTCAATTTGCAGTTCATAATTCTAGATAGCCGATTCATCAGTTACGTTTTATGTTCGATAACGTCCTCTTTCCTTTAGATTTTGGGGTCATGAATAGCAGCTGATAAGACACTTAATCTGTCTCTCTTTATTGTGCCATCATCAATTTTTTTTTGTAGCTCTGAGATTATATAACCTCTTTCATTGTCACTCTGTTTAATGGCAGTAAATTGATGCTCAAATCTTTCCATCTATCCCCCTATTACTTTAATATATTTCAATTTATAACCCTCTAGAGTCTTAGTTATTGGAGTATCCACTAGATTTTGCACACATTGTATATTGGCTACATTAGTTTTGCTTACCGGATCTGTTATATTGGTGATACGGTTATTGTTGAAGTTTACGTCAATGTTTATTGTTTTCATCTGTTTTTGTCGCATTTTTTTTTAATGTAACCTAAAGTAGCTAGGACCTCTAAGATATATATATATAGCTGTCTAAAAACAAGGTCATATATATAGCCTACTGACACAGGGCGAGGTCTTATATTTATATATATAGCTCTAATATCTGTCTAAAAACAAGGTCATATATATAGCCTACTGCACACAGGGCAAGGTCGTATATATATATATATATATATATATATATATATATATATATATATATATATATAGCGCTAATAGCTGTCTAAAACAAGGCCATATATATAGCCTACTGCACACAGGTCGAGGTCTTATATATATATATATATATATATATATATATATATATATATATATATATATATATATATATATAGCGCTAATAGCTGTCTAAAAACAAGGCCATATATACAGTCTACTGTTCACAGGGCGAGGTCTCATGGACGAAGAAAAACTCCGGCTCCCGCCATTGCAGATATTTACTTGAGATGAAAACATATGCTATAAGCATACGGTGAAAATCCATCATTTGTCCATCTTTATCTCTGATGCTGATATGAAATATATGAATTGTAACTTTTTGTAAGTAGTCATTAACAATGTATGAAGCAGAGTCTCCATGAACAAATAGTTTTCACGGGAAAAAAACTATAGCAACGAGAATAATGCCCATTATGGTGACTTGTGTGATGGGTTGTAAAATATATAAATGTTTTGGTTTCAAAACCACTCAAACTGATTCAGATTCAGTAGATGGTTGTATATATCTCTGGCTATTTCATTCTAACGTTCTTCAGCTGTAGTTGCTTATGTACACCGTGTAACTGCTACTAGGAGTTATTAGAAACATTCAGCATCAATACTTTATTTGCTGTTGATATTTTCACTCATTCCCTCCTGACTGTTTTATTTACATGTCAAGATTGTAATAACCATTAGGTATTAACACTCCTTCTTTCATTTATGTCATTGATGTAGTGTCACGGAATTGTATGGTTTATATCAATATGTATATGTGATCAAAAATGTATTCGGGTTTCGTTTCCGGCTAGAGCGTTACTCGGGGGTTGTTTATTTTTTCGGCTCTAGTTATTTTGAAATACTGAGCGCGATTCACCCCATGCTGCACGTGCAAATTGCCTGCAGTGAAAACTCACGTACCTAGCTGCTGCGCATATCTGTCACAGCTAGAGTACATATAGAGCGAATTCTCTATAAACAAATTACACTACGACGAGTCTTGTCAGAAAGCTTACCTCTTTACGGGAGCAAAACTTCAGCTGTAGAGGTATGTGAAATTTAAGATTGTATTCTTTATCACTATTCGTTTTATATGACATAATTGTTTCATATATTAGATGTTTTAGAATTTATTCTGAATTCTACAGAGAGTCAATACCTAGGTCATACAACGCCATGATATTAGAAATACTATAGGCTGGTTCAAGTTAGCTATTTGTTGTAACTGAACAGACGGATTTTATTTAATTATACGCAGCATGCATTGAATGATTAATGTAATGTGTAACGAGATGTAATTCATGTGCGCGCATGCGCAACATATATCAATACGAAAGTACTAACCGTGTCATATGTACTACACGGTTTAGTTGTTATACTTTTAGCTGTTCCTTATGTATGGTTTGGTGGTGTGAAGCCATAGAACTCTGTGTGGTTTCGTGTGACGTGTACGCTGTGTCTGGTGACGTTGTTTCGGAAGAGTGTACTGGTTTTCTCGATGCGAGGGACCAAGGCTTCTCGACCAACGGGTCTGTGTTAATGTGAAGGCTCTCGAGGGATCCTTCAACAGGCTGGGAGGGGTGGACCATGCGTGGTGGCTCCTCGACCATGGACTAGAGCGGGTGGAACCGGAGATACATCTTGGTCGTCAAACGGGCGCCACGATAGTTATATTTATTGCGTGTTCCATTTTATTGTTATCTCAATATTGCTATCTGTGCAAAATTACATTCATTCCCATTTCAATATCGCTATATGTGTGATAGATTCATAATTTCATGCATTCCCATTTCATTTTCGTTATATGAACGATATATTCATAAATTCATACATATTCCAATATCGCTTGATGAATTGATAAATTGATGAGTATCATATTGATAAGTGCATAAATCACATGCTTTGGTCACCCTTGGTACTTAATAAGACCTTGTTTATATTAGGGTGTAGATCATATACTCTTATTTGTTGATTGGTGATAGGATGCTATTCACGTTTGTTTAAAATTCCATTCGTTAAATTCATCTTTGATTTTTCTCGTCGAGTTACTTGTTGTTGATAGTTCCATGTTAGGAACTTTATAATTTTCCTTATCTTTTTGTTACAATGGTGTCAGATTTGTTCATCTTTAAATTGCGTTTATAAATAAACATCTTATTAACGCAGTTGCTTTCGGTGTCTTCACTAATCCAGTCCTCACCCGGCTTCATCCTGTGACATGTAGGACAAAACATTGTTCAGGAGTTCATGGGAAATATTGTAATGCACAAAATCCATTCTTTGCAATGTAATAGAACGTTTGTCATTTCTGTTTTTAATTGTTTTGAAAACTCTGCTTATCATGCCATCGATACTGTTCAGCTTTGTAGTGGCAGATGTTACTATATTTTAATTAAATACTTTACTGGAAATCCATGTTTCCCTAGCGGATTTTGCAGCAATACCCGCAAGTATTGTATTAACACCACTAGCAGCTACAGGAATAATTATGCCTGTAAAGTTTTCGCTAAACACAATCCAGCTGCAGAAAAAACAAATATAGCAGCTGAAACTGTTTTCATATCTCCCTCTAACAACTTTAAAGATCATATGTTTTTTATATTTCTTTCTTACACGTTTATAGTGCTTGATCTCCATAATCAAATCTTCTTTGATCTCTTTAAGTTTTTGCAGACGTAGTTGCGGAAGAGAAAGTATATAGTATGACTCTTTTGTACTTGATTCCTTTTCACCCATTTTGTCTAACAATATAAGTTTCTGTATTTATTTAGCGCTAATAGCTGTCTAAAAACAAGGCCATTTCGTATACATTTGGTTTGCAAAACATTTGTAGAGTAAATATTTTGTCAGGTAAACATCCATTTGCAATGAGGTAGTCGGTTGGAAACTGGATAAATCAAATTGGAATTATTAGCTTTACATACTTCTTCAATATCAATTGTTGATGGTGGATTAATTGTAATCCTCAAAAGTACGAAGCAGGCAACAGTAAGAACAGTGCTTAATATTGCACAGTATTGAGTTTATAATGTTTTTCTTTTGGTTTTGCTTTGCTTCAGGCGGCATTTCTCCGGTATTTGTCGCTAACGATCGTGCAGACTTAAAGTAATGCTAATGTATTTAGCAATATAAATTACATTTTACAATTGACAAATTAAATACCTTCTTATTAATCATGATGCACCCAGCTGTAACATCAGATTTAAGTGCTTCGTGATAAACGTAGGAAATAATGTGGTTTGTTTCAATCGACATCTTATTATTTATTTCTCGGAAAGTTATCCAACGCGATCGCAAAAACTTAACGTTCTACTAGACATATTTGGAGGTGGGTTGTAAGATACTTTGATGATTCGATTTGTATGGTGTTCTGCTATTGCGTTTTTAAATTCCTGTAAACGTTTGTCAAGTTTCCCACTAAGTTCAACTCTAGTAGAATCTTTGGTTTTTGTAATGTTATTTTTCTAATCTTAGATTCATCTCTGTTTCTCTCTTCGCTCTCTTCTATTTAATTTGCAGGCAAATTTAGAAAGTGAACTGATTTTACGATGTTAACAAAGGTTAGCTGCAAAATGGTATACAAGTTAACTTTGAATAGTGAAATAATGGTCTGAAATCTAATTGGGTAAATAAAAGGATGGATTTCAAGACATGTCTGATGTGTGAAAAAGATACACATAAAAGAGTTTTATAACTCTAGCCGTTACAGTAATCGTTGCCAAAAAGCGTATGACAGGCAAGGTAATGAAGGAAATGAAGAGTATTAAAAAGCAAGCGTCAAACGATGGCAAAATGAAAACAGTGAATACAAAATAGAGTCCCAAAAATGACGTAGAAATGAATGCAGAGAATAATACAATAAATGTAATACAGAATACAATCGATAAAATTACCACATTGAAAAAAATTAAGGATAAGTAACAACCATAAGTATAATTTTAAACACTTTTAGGTAAAACATGAAACAAGACACGATATTAAAGATATTGAAGTACCACCAATTCATTGTTTTAGTAGATAACTAAACGTGACAAAACCTGAAGGATTGTGTTATAAAGACCTATATATTAAGCACGTTATAATGTGTACCTCTTTTGATTTGGCTGCACCAGATTAGAAAATACAATGTTTGCCCTGAACAGCAGCTGTATAAACGCAAAAATCCCACAAAGGAACGAGATCGAAAAGCCCTTTAAAATGATGATCAATCAGATTGGTTTACTTCATCATGGAGGAAATCTTGTCTAATATATTTTCCATGCAAACCTTCTAAAACAAAGCATCCAGTGCACATTTATTTATGAAGCACTATCTTCAGCATTGTCATATACCTTACTTTTCTGACGCGTTACTTAAATTAACATGTTTGAATATTATCAAATTTGCACTCAAGGCTGATAAAGGCAATCACAAATTAAAATACAAATATCCAGGTTCTGGATTGAAAGACGTTTGCTAACTATTGATGTCACGGTGCTTTGATTCAATCTAGCTATTTCCTGATCTGTCATACCATTACTATCTTCCATAAAGATGTAAGTCCAGCGGATAAATCCATATGTTTCAGCCATATAATTCATTTCATTAGCTAGCAACGTTCTCCATTAGCCAACAGTATCTGCTTCAGATTTGTAATGCCTTTTATAAGCAGCTAGAACAACATCCGGAGTCTCAAATACCTTCATGTAAAATTGTATATTATTCTGGCCCATCATTAAGTATTTTTCCTAAGTTCTCTCCATATATGCTGTGGTGGATTTTGAACATTGTTGCAATTCAAATTAGATGGTTTCTATAATTTTCTAATTGGAATGCATCATAATTGCGTACAGTTATCGGATATTAGGATAGCAGATTTGGACTCTGGAAATATATATGATATTTTTATCCTGACTTGACTCAATCATGGACAATTTTATCTATCAAATGCATTAACTAAATCCCACAATCAGATGTTTCCATCCACACTGCCGCGTTTAGCTGAATCTGCTAAACTCTCATGCCACACTGTGAGCTGTATTTTTTTTTATAGAATCATCATTGGTAAATTCGAAAGTGTAGCCATGAAAATATGTAATGGTTTGTAATGTAAAAATGTGAGTTTTAGTGTAATATATCTTGATTTGTTTATGTGCATTTGATATGTTAACTTCATTCAAGTGAATTAAGCAACTTAATGCATAAAGCTGATTTGCAGTACAAGGGTAAGGTTCTGTACAGGTTAGTTTATCTTTCTTGTAAAATCCGAAATCCCTCTCAGGAGATGTCACAAACTTAACGTACGTCTCAGCGGGAGGCGAAGTATTCTTAATTACTAACAAAATATTGGGATTATATTACTAAATAATTTTCCGTAGACATCAATGTTAACGCTTGAGAAAAATAATATGCATTAGATGACCCAGTACGCAGTACATGCAGTTCTTGGGTGTAGCAAGCGCAAACATTCTGAACAATCAAACGTATGTGCATTGCGGCACTTTCTCGACATAAATCTCCCTAAAGCAGTTTGGCGAAAAACTCCACGTTAATGACCAGTTTCGCAACGGCCAGGCACAAGATAATTTTCGGCGGCCGGAAAAATGTTTTTAATCGTGTCCGTGTGCATACAAAAGCTATATAGAAGTTGAAAGCACTGACAATAGTTTAGCATGATTGAGAAAGAAAAAATCCACCCTTGAATTACAGACAATAACCCGATCTCCATGCATTAATTACGGTGTCCAGTGTTCCCCCACTTCGAGAACTATTAGCCTGCTCAATTAATAATTAGTGGTTTGTTTCCTAGAGGTGAAGTTTATGTCTTTGGGACTGGTGTCATCTAATATTGTCGAAGTTTCTTTAAGGTCAGTATAATATTTAAGTCATTCAGTGAACCTAGTAGTGTCCATCGATCTACAATAAAGTGTAAACTTTTGCTAACTAACAAATGCGCATGCTATTGGGTTTCTTAATACTGATTTTTACTTTCTGTGTTTGCGCATTCACGTTTAATTCTCTGGTGATTTTTCTCTCTAATCTGTTCATTTCCTTCATTCTAATACCAAATTGATCTCGTGTCTGTTACACAATCGTTGGTGTTTTGCAAATTTTCCCATTTTTCTATTAGTTTTGTCTGCTGCATTTGTAAAATTTTACAACTACTGATTGTGTTTCGCACACTTTACTTCTGTATGATTGCTCTATTTTATTTCAGTAGTTTATTTTCAATTATAACTGCATGTTAAATGAAAGTTCTGTGACAACTGAATATTCAAAATCTGTATATCTACATGCTGAGAAAGATTTAATGGTTTTTGATTTATGCAGAAGGTGCACAAATTGTTCCCATATCAATAGATTTTGAAGAATTGTGTGATAAGTCGTTGTGCACTGTCTCAATCATCTTACTGTCAAGGTTAATGATGCTGATGTCGATGTTATCATCATTGAATGTAATCAGTAGATCTGCATATTTTCGAAAACTTTATATGATATATTGTTTATGTTTGAAATCAACATATTAACATTTGCATTCTCTTGTATGTTATTTTGCAATACAATTAGCTTTGCCCACTCTTTGTCCCATCGAAACTTGTAAACAAATACACATTATCTGTTATTGTGGAGATCGTTGCTGTTATATTATTCTCGTAAGATATTTTTCTATCACCTCTCTGAAAACAATTGAAGTTATCATAATGTAGATTTCTGCCATTATTTAAATATTTGTAAATTATTTTGCTCCCAACTCAATGCACAATCTAATATGGGGTTCAGGGTCTCAAGGGTATGCTGCTTAAAAGCGACATGATTGTTACAGGGACTCATTGGTATTTGTGTTTTATAAAATTCTGAGTGGTCCAGAGATTTTAGAGCAGTTTAGTAATTAGGGGTGCTAAATTTAGATTTTAAGACTGTATTTATTTATTTATTTATTTGCGTGAGCACAACTCACCAAAACAAATATTTATATTTCTGAAACATATTTAGTCATCCAGCGAGCTCAGTTTCTAAACATCATATTTCCTATCAATGTCAAAGATAGTCTACAAAATGGTAACAGCGCATTTATAAAGCCCATAGCCTATACCACGATAATAAACCTCCTCTCTCTCTCTCTCTCTCTCTCTCTCTCTCTCTCTCTCTCTCTCTCTCTCTCTATATATATATATATATATATATATATATATATATATATATATTTTCACACACACTAATGCTTCGCAGAGATTACAAATGAGTCTTCTAAAATGCCACGAGATTCCAAAGTGCAAACTAGTGGGGCGCTGAATTGGGGATTACACAGACGAACTCTGTTACAATCCAGGATAGCCCTATAATTCGCTGTGGAGGACAATCTAGACCTCTACACTAAGACATATTTTGTAGTCTTTAAGGTAGATACGGTTCACGAGGCTGCGACTCAAGAAGAAATTGCTTGATCCTCCGTACGTCTAGGTCTCAACATCCATAACAATTACACTTAGCGGGGCAGCATGGTTGATAAACGGCTGACTAAATTCTTACCAGGATTCACACAACTACTTTAGAGAGGATAAACTTGTTGCAAAATAACTAACTGTTCCATATGTGGATTTTGGCATGCGCTTCTTTGGCACAAGGTTCCACCCATCTCCCTAAATTGGTCTTGAATGGATTAAAATATCCGGACAATTACCTATGTGAATGAATAAGAGAGCCTAGCATTCTCGCATCAAGACATCCGGTCATCCAGTGATGAACCAGGAAGACTTACGCCAGAGAGCCTAGTCACGAATGGGCTCAAGCAGCACACTTGATTTATTTACTGAAAATGTAGAGCAATGCTTCTTTCAGAGCACAAATAAAATGATCCTTATTCATTTAAAACTTATTCCAAAGCCATCCATAATACTAGCTAAGCCTCACTCTGTGCACAGGGGTTTGTATGCCAGTGTATCCGGGTTCCTAATTTCCTGTTCGTTTGAAGTGGAAGTCAGAACAGCCTGTGTGCGTTGGTTCCAATATCGATCTTCGCCGTTGATTTCGTTAATTTCGCCGAATCAAGCAGCAAGTGTGGGAAAAATCTGCACTGATTCTTTGGTATAGGCGCATCAAATACCACGTTTTTCGGTTTGTCTTCTAGTTGCAGTGCGGATATTTTGACTATCTTGCCGTACCACACCAGCTCGCAAATGAACACCTCCACAAAAATTATCACTGGGAGTCCCACCTCAACTATCGTTGGAATCCCACGAATAATATGTGCAAACTAACCTAGCTGCGTTATCCCGCCAAACTTTCGGATCCCAATGCTTCCATCAGGTCTTATCAGAATATGATCAAGGCCAGTATCGAGGAAAGACGACCTATTATTCACACGAGGACTAAGCGAATACATGATTTAAATCGTGTGTGAGTTGTCGTCTTGTCGCTTTTGATAAACGCTGCGTCCCTTGAGAGCTTTTGCTGTCACTGGGAGGTTTTTTTCTTCTTAAAATTAAGCTAACACTATGCACAATGTCTTGTGAAAAGAGTAATCATTCTCTAATCAAAATAGAAGCACACTTCTCGAGACACTAACTTCACATTTTTATATGTAACCCTATGTCCCTATGAACAATGATGTACCTATCTTATGCGGTTTTCGGTCTCACAAGCTGAGTCAAATCACATATGAATCCCAAATTTCAATTATAAAGATGCTAAACATAAATGAAACAATAGTATGTCTTGGCATAATGACGACTGATACATACTAACTGGATGATTATTCGGTTTCAGAAATATTTTCTCAACATCAAGCATTCATAATCAAATAGAAAGAGGATAAATACTTTTTTAGAGTATATTTAAGAAAATATTTCTCGAGTGAATGGTAAACATCGTATTGCCACGAGAGAAAATGCAAAATATGTTTCCACTTTACGAGTGAAGTATATCCTTATATCTTCTTAAATAAACTAAAATTTTCTTTACCTCTCTCTCTCTCTCTCTCTCTCTCTCTGTATATCTATATATCTATCTATATATATATATATATATATATATATATATATATATATATATATATATATATATTTAGGTCAACGTTCAACACCCAATAATCCTGTGTACCCAAATTTTCGGTTTGCAATGATCACTCACCTATCCCCGACTTCTGCATTATTTTCAAACATAATTATGAGGGCGATGAGAGTCAAAATTGCTAATTAAACAATTTTAGTATTATATTTAATCCAAAATTGTGCCCTAAACATTTTTACTATTAGTCGTAGAGGGTAACAGGTATGAGTCACACTGAACATCGAACAGAAACAGGTCATGTAAATAAGTTAACCTTTGAAACCCATCTGTTGTTGCTTGAAGCTTGTTTCTTAAGCATCTGTTTGATGGCACCTCATTGTTTACATATAAGTACAATGTTGGCATATTTTAAGATCGGATCATCCTGTTGAAGAGCGAGAAAGAGAGGACGTAAAGAAGAAGACGACGACGAGGAAGAAGAAGAAGAAGAAGAAGAAGAGGAAGAATGTATAAAGAAAGTAGGTGCAGTAGTGATATCATCACATTGGCGATACAACTTTTATCGCCACCGTCGCTATATCACAGTGGCGATACAATTTTTATCGTGTTTTTATGATATATTTTTATGATATATATAGTAAATAACAACCACTATATCTCCATTTAATAAATGAAGATGGAAATATAAACATCTCAAACACCCTGGTGGTTATAATACTTTGATAATATTTAAGCGTACCTGAAACTTAAAGGTGAGTACCAAGAATTCTTCGCTCTAAGAAGTGTTACTTTTATACATGAAAAAACGTGTTGATATGTTTTGCAGTGGAGAATTCGCATGCGAACCCTGGTGTCCGAGATTGAAAGCTTCAATTCGAAATACGGCATCTTAAATGAAGCAGCACAACACGAGCCCGTTCTGTTGCTTGGGTAAGGCTCGGTTATCTCTCAGGCCACTGAATCACACACTGTACAGGAAATACATTTTGATCTCTAATTGTGGCCGTTGGTTCTGTACACAGTTTGTACATTTTATACTTGTTTAGTTGATAATATACTTACGATAACTCTGTCACATTGTCCATTTGATCTTTTGACACATCTGACAGTCATGAATGCCCCATTCTCCATATCTTGGTAGTAAGCCACTTCCTACTCAAATAAATGTGCAAATTTAGATTGGAAGGTATGAAGGCGGGTTCTACTGTAGTATCACTCATTTTCGTGGGGTACCAATTTTCGTGGATTTCGTTGGTGCCCTGAATCACAAATTTAAAGACACAACGAAAAATTGGCCACATCGGATAAAGAAGACCCCCCTCATCTTTTTACTGTTTGATTCCTGGAGATCAACAATGCTATTTGATAAATCAGCGTCATTTCTGTCATATGGTAACAAATATTAGCTTTTACACGTGTTTGTTTTTAACCCTTTAAAACAAATCCTAAAGCATTTTATATATTGTTTCAATGCAAACGTTTCTATAAGGTATCCGGTAGCTGTAATTTCCACTCACTGCCTTAAATAGATATGTTGTGAGATAAGTAAGGATAGAGGGAAACGAGAAAAAACATAAGGTATTCAAACACTGATATTACTGAAAATGAAAGAAAGAATAAGAAATGATACTATAAATTAAAATTAGAATTAATACTTATTCAAATCGATTCTTCATTGAAGTGTAACTGTTATTGACAAATTTAAATCCTCGTGAAAGCACGTCTCATTGTATCCATGCATGCTTAAATCCCAATGAACAACATGACTGTAAAATACTAAAACTATTGCTCGAAGCACAATTGCTAATAAAACACTGTATATACACTAATTACCGCATATTATAGAAGCTCACACTTCATTGATTTTCGGAGAAAGCCACCGAATCAACATCGCGTCAACCACGTCGGTTGGTACACACAAATATTTGTCGGGAAAATAATCCTGAAATTGTTGAATTAAACAAGTCCAGTATTCTTAAAGCCACGGATAATTAGGTCCAATCGCTCACACATTTTGGCGTGAGCCGCAATTATCCAATCAGCATGAATTGGCTTGATTCACCAGGGTTTAAGTAAAGTCTAGTGATTGAAGTTTGTTCGTACACGAGGCAGGCTCAAAAAAGGAGTTATTCCATTGTTGTTTTCAATTTAGTTAGCATCTTCGCACTTTGATGGGCTCTGAACACATCAAATGTTGACACTGATTGCAAATTGCATTGGGGAAGGGCCAGCTGGTCACGTGTTCGGTTCACATGTGGAATGATGACATTATCCAAACCGACTGGATCTATGTTGTATTTTACCACTCTTCAGCCAGTGAGTTCACGCCATGGTCTTCAGAAAGTAAAGACATTGTTTTACGGAAGAGATCATTTACATGTAATGTATTAACCGATTAGCTTAGTGTTGTCGGCTTTCTTTGATGTTGAGTGTAAGTGATTTATATTGACGGGTATTTGATTTGTGCTCATACAGGTGGTAGTATTGTTTTAACAATTGAAGAGGCTGTCGTTTGTTGTCGTCTTAGTTTGATTCTTTTGCATTCTCTATTTGGGGTATTGTAGAGGTTAGTCTAAGAAATTAAATGCCTACAGATATGCAAACTTTGAAAGGCACAACCACGAATTCAAGTACCCACGAAAATGTAACTTTGTACTAAACCACTAAAATTGAGAGAAACGAAAATAAGCGATATTACAGTATGTATTTCAACCCTAAGATGTTTATGTAAGTAAGTAGGCAGATAACAATGTAAGTTGACTGATGTTAGTTTCTAAAGTAGCTATTTGTGCGGGTATGTAGGTCGGTAGATAACTGAGCAGCTAATGCATTTTGGGATTGATTAAGTATGTGGATTATTCGATTGTGGGTATTTGGTAGGGTTGCTAGGTAGATAGATAAATAGGTACGTTTGATGATAAGCTGATTTGAAGGTAAGTAGATGGGTTGCTCTATATTTTTTTTCAGTTATGATCATAGGCTTAAACAATTAGAACATGTAAACCTTTTGACAAAGTAGATACGATATGACATGTGAACTCAAAAATATAGAATTGCGCTGAGGGGGAACATGGTGAATGGAATCATCATTATTATATAACTGCGACGTGAGACCAAGTTTCTGGACAAAAGAATAGTTATGTAAATCTGATATATACAAATCAGGGTCGCGGGGGTCCTCATTAAGGTCGCAAGGGGTCCGCATAACATACACCTAAGTGTCGGAAGGTCCTGTTTGTTGCCCAATTAAGGGTTGCAGCAAAAAAAGGAAGAGGCAAAGAAGACCAACACGAAACACAATAGAAAACGTTGAATTTACAATATTTTTTTTACATGATTATGGATCTAATAGAAGTATTATTTGAAATACGTGAATATCACGCCTTACTGGTTTTGAACTTCGATGATAAAATCGCAATCTAGTAGGTATTGACATACTAAAGTAGGAGCAATTGCTGCAATATTAGACACTGTTAAACAACTAATGGAACTATTACCTTAAAGACAGCAAGGTTACGACACAGATATTTAGGTGCAAATGTGTATTCTTTAAATTGGTCGTGTAGATTTGTGGGCATCTACAAATTCACTTGAAATATGAAACCAGAATGAATATTATTAAGTATTTGGAACATATTATTTTAAACCATTTAATTTGTTTATTGTCTGCCCATCTAATATTTTTACGGGTAAATGTTGACACATTGTCCAAAGATAGAGGTTATGAGAACTACATATTTAATGAATGATTTAAACTACGTCCTTTTGAATTCACCGTCATATTTAATATTAGCATTTTAATCCGCATTGGTTATTCATTCACTTAATCCGCATTGGTTATTCATTCACTTAATCCGCATTAGTTATTAATTCACTTAATCCGCATTGGATATTTATTCACTTAATCCGCATTGGTTACTAATTCACTTAATATGCACTCGTTATTAATTCACGTGTAACACCAGACATCTTGAAACTAGCATAATATGCTAAGCCTGGTATAGTGTAATCATATGCTGATTCACGTTTATAGTCTTGTATACATACATTTCTGAATTGTTTGAAGATGCCACATAACATCAACTACCTATCTCAGGTAATAGCTGTGTGGATCACACAATGTTTTAACGTGTAAGCGTAATGTTATGTATAATGTTTATATAATATTTTTAATATTTTAGGAAATTATAAATGTTTATTGACTTTAATATTTGGTTAAACCTTAATGTTGTTATCAGAAAAACATGTCCTTGAATTAAGATGTTTACTTAAGATTTGAGTTCAAGGATAGTTTTGATAAACACAATATTTACTCAATTTGAGGTCAAGGTTGATTTTTTTTACAGATAAAACTGGAATTCCCTTTTGAATTACATGTCAATGGTCACACATACGTTTATTATTATAGAATGTTCTGCCATGTGACCTATCTTTATATATACCATGTTTAGTGGACAGTTTTCAGTTTTGACATTACGATCAGTCTTGTAAAGAGCCATTACAGTTGTGGAAAGTCATTCCAAATTCTAAGAGAGGAATTATTTAAAATTTTCTTTGGATTCTAACAGTGCTCATAGACTTTTGGATTTTGGATTCTGAATTGATGATTTTGGAATGTATGTGAACTCATTCAGAGATTTTTTGGAGTACTTCATTTTGATATCAGCACATTAAAGACTACTGATACATCAGGACATAACAGACTATTGGCACATCAAAACATTCAAGGGTACAGCCAGTGCATTCGGAACATTCTATATTTAGGACTTGTGATTAGGACACTAATTCTTATGGGATTATTTGGATTTTAGTACACGTTACTGTAAGTGTCTTTTGGATTTTCATTTTAATTATCTAGAAATAAATTGCTTGTTGATTTTTACTTGATTTGTTGTTTTCACTTTCTTTCTGTGACATTTTTCTTAGACCATAGAGTCGTAACAGTAACATGACACCTTTTACAGATTGATAATTATCATTGAATATGTTTGAATCGTTAAGTGATGAGTGAAGAGTTTCGTTGGATGGTATACTCTTATCAAATATGTTTCAAAGGTATCCATGTATTCGTATGGATAAATGTCTTTTCGAAGGATCTGAGGTTGAATATGTTCAAAGTGTTTCATTGTTTCTATATATTTTGTGTCGGTTACATTTTTAGCCGACTGTGCAAGAGCTTGACTCATAAATATATCGTTATTTACGAATCTAAACGTACGTTTACAATTATCATCCTTCTTAAACTTGGCAATTTCAAAGTTCTTACTAATTGATATGTACTTTTAATTAGTGTTAGGTACATTTGTTTATAACACTAAAAATGTTGACGTACCAGCTCCTTGATAAAGAGATATGAAGCATATCCTGAACGGTTGTAAATGAACAAAGAAGAAATTTATTGTGGATATTTATAATTCTAGTTGCAATCGTCATAAGCAGGACCTTTATACATTCCAGTTAAGTTATCATGGTCGCGCACTTTATTGTTTCAAATATTTTCCTTTCACAGATATGACAAATGTCAGTTGAATTGTAATGTTTTTCCTCATTCTCTTTGAAAATCAAAAATATCCCATGTTTACGTCTTAATTAGTTGTATACATAGAAGATCTCAAATGGGTAATGCTTTAAAATTATATTTATGAAACGATTTGAAGAATGTATAGCTTTTGCGAGCCTTGGCGAGCAAAAGCTGGAAATTATTCAACGAGTTTCATAAATTTAATATTAAATCATTACACATTTGGGATTTTGTTATCATATAGTTGTTTTTATTTTAATGGAAATAATTTGTAGAGAAAGAAAAAGAAATACTTTCGCTTCTTCTTGCTCAGACACTGCACCTTTCAATTGTTTCGCGTAAAAAATGGCCCCAGACGCTAGTTGAATTACTAATACAAAGTTCTATAACCAATGACATTTAAAAGTAGATATTGTTTACAAATTATAATTCAAACAGCAGCTATCCTTCCAAAGCAGTAGAACATTTGACACAGACAACATCTTTTCGCAACACTGGATCTCCGATGGAAAGTCCTGTGTGATGTCACATAGTTCACTCGGATTAGGTTAGACGCGCCATATACATCGATATCGATGAGAATGTTTACAATATTTACACCTAAAGTGTGCCCACTGCTATGGATGCAGTATCGTATACGGCAGAATAAGTAGCATTCCAGGTGTTGGATATTTATGAGAAGGGGTGATTACTGAATGCAGAAAATGTACTGAATCTAGACTAAAGATGTTGCTGAATAAAATAATTCCAGTTTTAATTTATTTGTGACCGAATGTTTGCATTATTTGATTTGGAGCAATGCTGTGGTTGGAAAACTTTCATCTCTAAACAGAGGTGAGTTTATTTTCTCCTATACGGTGACATTTATTTTTGAATGTATACAAGCCCGTTCTGCGACCTTTCAAACAAAGTAGACAAAGACTCCTTTCTTTACTTTTGCAATTTTCTCATTAGTTATTTAATTTATTAAAAAATCAACATAAAATAATTGATGCGCAGGTACAAAGGAAATAACTCATGATATCAATTTATCTCCCTGCTACCATTTTTTTAATTATCAAAAAGATTTCAATAGTACTTTAGTAAGGGCCTAGAGTTAACTTTACAAGTGTTTCAGAACTCCGAGCTGCGTGTCTTGAAGACATTTTACGAGTGCTTCAGAAATTCCAACCCCGTGTGTTTAAGAAAATAACTTTCTGAAGTACCTTACCATCGGATTTGGTTAAATAAATTGTACAAGTGTTATATATATAAAGCGATTAGTACATCAACACGTTCTTTTTGTAATATGTTGAAAGCTTACCTCCGGTTCCAAATTTCGTGCTTTCTCCATATGGGATCGACCGTCTTTCAATTTTCCCACAACATAAACGTCAGCATTTGGATCAATCCCCTCATTCCTCTTCAAGTTTAAGGTCAGAGCATGTGAACCGCGCATGAGGTGAAAGGTCAACTCATCAGCGAGGCCAGGGTCACTGAGTGTCCGTTTGTCTGTCTGGAATCTTGTGGTCAAATCTTTTAGCCAGACCCTCTCTGAGTCTTTAGGTGCTAGCAAAACAGAGGTAAGGCATGGATTGAGAATACAAAGTGAACAAACGAACAAACGAATGGGATAGATAGAAAGACTACTCGGCCGTCAGTGACTTCCAATTAGTTGATATAAGAAAAAAGAAAGAGAGAAATAAACAAAGAAACAAAGAAAGAAACGATAGAAAAAAAGAAAGAAAGAAAAAAGAAAGAAAGATAGATAGATAGATAGATAGATAGATAGATAGATAGATAGATAGATAGATAGATAGATAGATAGATAGATAGATAGATAGATAGATAGATAGAAAGAAAGAAAAAAAGAAACACATTTTTAAAGATTCGCATTTTGGATAACCAATTACACCTATCGGTCATTTTTATAATAACTCAATAGTTTCATAACGCTATACTACTACTGCTGCTGCTGCTACTACTACTCCTTTATTTTCATAATGAAGCATTCTACATTGCATTTAAATAGATTTATGAAGACAACATTAACAGCTAAATGCAACGTCGAGTAAAAAAATATTCATTAATTTTTTGATGAAGCAACCTATACGTACAACTAATAACCGAGTAAGACCGATTTGAAACATAATACGTAGTACCATATTGCATTCAAAAATTGCTAATATTGAAAAAATTGGTCCATACTTAGTGCGACAAAGTGAAACAATTGGCGTGTCGCCGACCTAGTTATGGCATTAATTTTATCATTTGATAATGATCCTCTAGCTTTGATTTTAGATGGGATTCAACGGCATTTTCCTCTAATGTAGCAATATGCTAAAAATAAAAAAATAAATCTGGGTGAAATAAACCTACAGTAACATGTTCACGCAAGACGTAATGAAAGTATACTGAACGTTAAAATGGAGATACCTAGATGCATGTTGGAATATGTTCTTAAGTTCAATAAGTCTTATTGTCATGACGAGTCATTTCATTTTGAAAACGAAAAAGTTTAGTAAAGAAATGTGCAAACTCCCCCAACTACCCCAATCTGATAATGTAACGGTATATTGTTGTATGGAAACAACGTGCTAGTCTGAAAGTCGCGCTAGCCTTCAACTTCAAAAGTTCCGATCACTTCCATTTATACAATATGGGACTGCAGGCTACTAGAAAGAAATACTTAATTCCAAAATTATAGTGCCTGACAACGTGGAGAACTCCTTACCTCAGAAATTGAAGAGTTTGATAACCAAATTTCTTTAATGCGCAGGGGCAATTTAATGTTTTACAAAACACACACACACACACACACACACACATATATATATATATATAGAGAGAGAGAGAGAGAGAGAGAGAGCGAGAGAGAGATATGTATATAAATATACACACACACACACACTCTTCAGCGAGACGAACAAAGGGACAGACGTACCTGACTGAACATATGCCACGACACTGAAGACAAAAAGAAATACAGCTCTCTTCATTGTAGACTCAAAGACTGGCTGGCGTCTATGGAAATACTGACCGGCTTAGTCATTACAATCTAGCTAATATACACAATGTTTGAGGATTAGATTGTGCAGGTGAGGGCTAGTTTGCTCCGGGCAAGTTTTGATTTTTTATTAAACCTATTGGTCAAAGCTGATAAAATAACATTGAGTAACGCTATGGTACAATAGTTGTTGTGAGCACAAATTGCTTTAGGCCTTCTCTATTACAAGGTCGCACCTATTAGGGTAATGCGTGGAATAGTATTTCATCCAAATATTTATATAGGTTCAAAATCACCCTAAATGACACAATACTAACTTACTTAGATAAGTACAAAGAATTTAAGTAAAATAGACTGTTAACAGAAGAGGAACTATATATATCCATCTATCTACCTATCCGTCTGTCCGTACATCCTTCAATTCGCCGACCTATAAACCCACCTACTCACCTACCCATATATTTCGCTCTGTCTGTCGACTTCTAGTTGTGTCTGTCTGAGTGTCTGATAAGATAGACTTTATTTGTAATGAAATCATTTATATCCGAAATAATATACAGCTATGGGGAAAACGTTTGTTCAGAGTATTCATACATGTATGTAGCTGAATGGGAGAAAGAAATATTTGCCAAATCCCAAAAGTTAATTTTTTATGATAGGTTTATTTACCTTAGCTCGAACAATCTACAAGAGAAATAACTTTGCAGTGGGAGATAAGTGGACACTAGGGTATATAGGGTATATAACAATCATCACTTGCTATATAAAAGTCATTTTCATCCACGGGAGCATTGTAAAATCCCAAATACCGATGTTCTGCAGGATTTGAAACAGTGAACGAAACTTTCACGACTCTTCTTCATTGCTCTTCTCAGGGCTACGAGAAAGAGGTTACAAAATCATGGAACATTGGAAAATGAAATCTAAGATTTTAAAAGGATAAATATTCAGAGCAAAAACACGAAAAAATTCCATTCGTTATTCATTTCTAGAGACTTTCATCCTCAACACATCAAGATATGCGAAACAAATATTTCAGTGATTTTGTAAAAACAAATAATCAAAAAGAACATAGGGGATATTGTAGTGAGATCCAAACTAACGGGTATCAATAAACCTGGTTGTTTTCACCTGTGATCTTAATGAATGTAAGCTGTACGATTATCAAATTAATTCAAGCTCGAAAACAGGTAGTAATTTTAGAATTAAAAAACATATATTTCATGTGATACACAAAATGTTATTTACCTTGTGTATTGTTTGAACTGAAATGTAGTTGAAACTGAAAAAAGTTTACACTTTACAATGGAAGACGATTTTTTCGGACATACAAATGGACAGACAAATAAAGCATCTGTCTGCAAAGGTACATAGTCTCTATTACAATGTTCTTGGCTTTTTATAGATTCGCCAGTTTCTTCCATTGCGAACAATGCTTCCTGGCAACATTTAAACTGTCGATAACCCGTTTTGTAACTTGTTAGAAATTGTTCTGCGATCAAGTGAAAATAGATAATACAAAAATTGAGTTGATTGAAATGTTAAAGCTTTATTCTCTTCCAAAATCAGGTTTTAACTATATTACGAGAGAGTTCTTTGTAACTCATAACTATGTAAGACGACTGTCCTATCATCAAAATCAAAATCGATTGCAAAGTTGAGCATTTGTCGTTTTTGGTAAATACTTGCATTGGAAACTGAAGATATTATTGATTACATTTATTGATGTATGGGTTATAAAATCGAGACTGTCTATTCCGAGTTGAAAACATACATTGTGTTCAGATGATTGTTTTGACTTTCTATTGGATCTAATACATTTTTGAGGTAGAACAGATTTGCAGGAAAAAAAAATATATTCTGGTAGTGACACAGGGACAGTGGGAGGGACAGTGCTCTACACTTGGTTTTGCCAACCCTCGAGTTCGTTACGAATGGGATGTCTACAGTGTCATAAGTAAACTATATCTAGCAGTACATTTAACAGTAGAAATTTAACTTTAAAATATAGATATTCATAGTAGTAATGTAGAAAAAGCATTACACATCGAAGTTCCTCTCTCTCTCTCTCTCCATCATGTGCGATTGTACATCACCACATTTGGCTCCCGGGAAATTATGATATGTGTGTGCTCCATAATCTGGAAAATGTGCAAATCAGCCATTACACATCATTATTCGTAGTCATAAAAGTTGTGACGTAGTAAAGTGATACCACTTTAGGGCCAAAAGTGGATATGACAGGGTTTGTAATTCGGCTCTTAATAACGCGTCTTGGATCCCCAATCTCCAGTCCTTGACCCCCAGTCTTTTAAGGGCTTTGTATTACTTGGCCTATGGACAAGCCACGTCCAGATAAATTAATGCGGATTAGCGCAATGTAAACAAACGACGTGTTAACACCTGTCGATGCTCTGGCACTTATCACCAAACTTAATCACTCTGCTGAGTAGTCTTTTCATCTTGAGGAAACATCTGCGAATTTAATCCGAATAGAATTGATTAATAGGAATGTCAGCTTTGCTTTGACTGGTTGAAACATGTTTTGGTTATCCAATACAAATCACAAAGACGTAGCGCAATCAAGTATATCGGCTGGATTGAACTGATAGCAGATTTGTCATTTATTTGTGATGTATACACATATAAATACTGAACATGGCCATGCGGCAAACACGACTAGTAAGTTTATTTGGAAAGAGGAAGAAGTGCATTGATAACACTGATAATGTATAGCGGTTAAGGACTGATCCGTGGGATAATGAAAGTGATCCTGAAGATGCGTCCAATTGTCCCAAATCAGCAGACATGCCCGTGAAGGAAAATGTATGAAAATGGGTCAATAAGTGGTCCGAAACTTTCAGTTGACTTTATAAAGCTGAGAGTGATGGACACATTTTAGCAAACTGCAGTGTTGAAGTAAAGCAAGGAAAAGCTACCCTTTCAGGACAACAGGTTCCAGGAATGTTCAGTTCTCTGCATTCTTGCGCCATGATAAGTTTGCTTATGCATTTGTTTTAAAATTCAAATTATTAAATGTTTTTGCTGAAATTGTAATTTTCTTTTTATATCCCTATGTTAATGGCACACACATACCGGTCCTGTAAACTGTTAAGATCTTATTTTCCAATACTGATCGTATTATACACCGAAATAATGTTATCAAGGTATTACAGAAGATCTATACTTCACAAATTATATAACACAATATTTTAACGCATTTTAATTAATTTAATTTCTTAGCACACACTCACAATAAATACACAATTAAAACAAAAAAAAAATAAATAAATTGTGTGTGTGCAAATATATTAATATATATATATATATAGTTGATAAAGTGTTGCACTCTCATAAATCTGCGTGGAGTCCCGAAGTTTTCTTATTCTGGACCAACAGTTTTTGCACGCTGGAAAGCTCTGCAATACAACTCTGTGTCTTATAAAAGAAAACCTGGAGTAGTGTAAATGTGGTATCTTCACCATAAAAAGACTAAGTTGTCAAACTTCAAAGACCAAGATAAATTTACATAAGTCCTACGCCATTTTTTTTAAACAGACCCAATGAGTTTATTAACGGCATCAATATATGATAGCTCTAAAAAATCGAAAAACATAAAGTTAATAAATATTCTTGGATCACTGATCTTAAATAGTTTCATCATAGAAACCACAAGATTATTATTTATGTTCTAGCTCACAACCATCGCATTTTCAAAAATCAAAAATATCTCGTGAAAATGACACGTAAAACCACGTATACAAATCACAGATAAACACAAGAAAAATTAGATAACAGTGTATATATATTCGATCGACCTAAGATGAGATTACAAACGCAGTTGCAATATTTTATTGATTAGAAATAAAGTGTATAAATTTGTGACAATTAAATAATGGATTTCAGATTGATAACATTAACAAGCAAAGCACATAATTATTGTCCTGCAACACACTTTAACGTTACAGTTAATAAACACATTGTCCTTAAACCCAGTTTAACGTTACAGCTAATAAACACATTGCACACGTATTTACAGCGATCAAGACAATACTTTCCTGAAAAGGATTATTTCACATTCAGACCGTAAAACATTTTTGATAACTACTACATTTTCAGATTTTATGGTTCTAACTCTGTAGAAATATAAACAGCATAGGGTAAATTGATATATTTGCAGAATCATAGAATTTGGTCCATGTGGACGGCAGTAACTGTAAGTGGAATTGCTCATTGGCATTTAACAGGTCAAAGTGTACCAGGGTGAGTACAACAGGTTCATATTTAATTTCAAATATGAAAACTGTTGTCTGAATGTAAAATAACATTATCTTATGACGCGGCAAATAATTCAATTAACAATATGGTATACATTAAACAATTTGACCTAATTTGTAATAAGTGTATTGTTCCAAAAATCATGATTGGAGATATAAAAAAAGAGAAAAAGTCAAGTAGCTATTAATAATAATAGATATAATTGAAAGAAAATCAGTTGATGTAACTAAGACAAGAATAACTAAGAACCCGATTTCTGACTGGTTATGTTGGTATAGTACAGTTGAAAAATAAAAATAGAAAACTAATGATGATCCAAATGAATCTATATTTTGCGCTTATTTTCATTCTATGAAGAGAGCAACGGAATGACAAAGGGCGGCATTGCAAGATTAAATTGAAGCATCGGATGGTGCATTTAAATTTTTATTTCGGGTATTAAAGGTAAAACAGGACATATATTATACAAGATCTTTTTGACAGTATGAAACTGTAACAACATTTATTGACCTATTAATTTTAAGAGAGCAAGGTGTCTCAGATGAAAACATAATGCGAAAATGTGAAAAAATTATAACAGATTCAAAAGTTTCTGTTTTTTGTGACAGAATATGTTTGCTAGCGGGTAACATGGTTGTGAAATTGGGTAGGATTGATGGATAGAACAATAACATTAAAGCTCGTCTCATAGCTTCAAACGAGGATTAAACACCGCGATAAATGGTCCTTACCATGCATATTTGCTAATGGTTGAGTGTATTTATGACGATCTCTCCTGTAATCTTCAGGTATGTCAAAATCTTCATATGGCTTTCCACCTTCTGCCATTTTCAAACATTTTAAATGGTAGATAAACAATTTGAAAAATATTTATGTTTATTGAAGAGAAAAATAACAATGACCTTACTTATTTTGAAGGAGCCCTGGGTAACCTAGTGGTCTAAGGCGCTTACCTTTACAGATTACTGACATCTCAGCTGTGTCCGCGTGGGGTCGAGTCTCGGCTCGGCCAACGTAGGTATGTAATAAAGTTTGCGAGTAGCTTCCCGTCGGTCTTTGGAACTTTCCCGGGGTTTTCCCGATTCATCCAAATATACTGGCCGCCATGTATATCCTATCATGTGCTGAAACATGGCGTTAAACTCATAACAACAACAATAACAACAGCAACAGCAACTTATTTTGAAATTGAAGAATTACAAAGACGTATTAAAAATTAGAGTAGAAAATGGAATATAGAAAGAAATAATTGGAAGGACTTTAACTGACAAGGCGTTGAAAGCAAATGTATGAAAAGCAAATTAAGAAAACGGGAGAAATCTTTTTAAATGCAAGATCAGCACAAATATTAAAGCCATTGTAAAATGTTCATATCCTATCATTATCATCTTTAATTGGTAAATTTCTACTCATTGATGATTTCAATAAATTGCAGACAGAGATAATGCAGATTACACGACCATAAATTGTTTTATATACATACTGAATTTTATTAATTTCAGTTATCAGCTCTAAGTGCTAGTTTGATAACAATCAAACATATTAATGTCATTAGACAAGAGAAGAAAAAATAAACCCAAAAGCAATGCTAATTAAATAGGTTTTATCTCTACTTCGTGGTGTGTACTGAATTTTTGCAATCAATGCATATTTATTATCAGTTGTAACACTGTTAGTTTAACTGAAGTGTTTGTTTATTACATTGTAAAGTGGCTTAGAAGGACACAAATGAAGACAACATAATAATGAATGGCAGGTAAAATCTCTTAAATAATAAAATTGGCAGTTTAGCAAGCTTTAACTTTTCTATTATGTTTTCTTGTCTCTCTCTTTTAATGACATTTTAGCACCTTCAAATCTGCTATCACTGACCTTCATGTACAATGTATTTGAAAAAGGAAATATTTTTTTTAGTTATTTCAAAATTAGATGAAATTCAAGGAACGTAAAAATACAGCTGTAAAAAGCCTGAATCATAGATTGAAGAGAAAGCATCTTCATTAAGGAATAAGGATCCACGTAGAGTTAAACGTGATAGGAAAAAGTTCAAAAGAATTTAAAATAGCAAAAGCAGAAAGACCTTAGACGGAAGAAGAAAAATTAAAAACACCTGAAGATGAAACAAACAAGTTTATGTATATAGTATGTACTGTTACAATTGTAGTTTTATTTTGAATACAGAAGAAATTACATGAAAACCTGAAATAAAACAACAAGTAGAAATTACATACCATTTTTTAAAAAAAAATCCGTTTCCTGTGATATTGTAAATTTGTCACAGATAAATACAATGGTAACAAACAAAGAAAGGTACCATGATACAACACTTGATGATATTAGAGGTCTAGTTATTGCTGTTATACTATCACGATTTTAATCCTTGTAATGAGTCATTCCCTGCAAAACGCACAGGAAACACATGCCTGGCCACGTGCCAGGACGAAGATTACACCTCGCGGAAAATTTAATTTCCACAGACCATTGCTTGTAGGGTGTTGTTATTTTGATCTGACAAAAGCGAAACGATTGAACTTTGCTAATACTGAAGACACAGATGATCACGGTAAACATGCTACTCTGTATTGGTGCCTGCATTGTTTTAAGCTGGAGAAGGATTTACGTCCACTAGTGTGGACTTCCATCTATATGATACATATATAATTATATATATTGTTTTTGTCGATATTCAAATCACGCCAAATCCGTCAATGATATATCGTAATGACGATATACAGTAATATTACTAGGTGCTACTCTAGCAGGCTAAATATTGGTCACTGTGACCTATCTTAATTTTCACTGCAATTTAAAGTTGTTGTGTTTAAATCCATTTCTTCAAGCTTGACGGTTATACGCAATACTGACATGTATTACTCTGCGCAAGCAAATATAGGTCACTGTGACCTATGTTTAACATTTTAGTAGAGAAACTGAGTGAGAAATAGAAAAGTTATAATGATATGTGTTTGTATATGTTATAGAATAAAAAATCTATCACTATGTCAATTATCTCTCAGTTCTCACGGTCGAACAGGCAAGTGGTAAACTGAAGTGATGATATGGTGCGCAGGTGACTGGTAAAAAAGCCTTACTTGCTTGACAGTTGTTCATAGATTATTTAAGTTTAACTACAATACCCTATTCCAACAAAGGCAAGAAATCCATTAAATCCGTGTCATAAATATATCAAAGCTAGATACATTAAAATACTTGTAACGTGTCATTCATAGAGTTGCTTTCAATTAACAAACTTTATCTTATTAAGTCTTTACATTCATTTAAAGAATAACATTTTATGTCCATTGAAGTCATTTATTCCTGTACAGTTTTAAGGTTTTAAAACGAGATTGTAATTTTAGTATCCCATATCTTTATTAGTGTAAACAAGAGCCCCAAGCGGGTCTGAGATTGCTCACCTGGTGAGATCTGCCTAATAGTCAAACACAAGAGCAACTGGCTAAAAACGCCGGACCAGGAGAATGATTTCTTCCCATGCTGTTCAACGCATATGTTATGGAAACAATTGGTTCACGGTTTCGGCAGTTGTTATACCTGCAGCTATATCATTTGTCAAATATTGAAAACCCTCTATGACAGGATGTTTTCTATCAGAATCAGTCAAAATCTGTTAAGCGGTGATTTTGCAGGTAAAGTTTTGTAAATCTTTAATTATTTTGAGTAACAGTTATACAATTTGATGGTGGACAAGCATCAGTTCTATAAAAGGGAAAGGCTTTCAAGATGGGATGCTTTCTGTCAAACCTGGTCAATTTTCTTTAGGTTGCTTACTAGAACAAGTTATTAAATGTTTTTCTATTTTTGTATCAGCAGCCATATTTGATGCCAGATTGCCATAATTGGCATAATACTTCATACCAAGATGCCTACAGTCAAAGAATTTTCTATTTAGTAATGGTGGTCATATTAATGACGAATTGGCATCATTTGTACAAATTTTAAAGGCCTTAATGATAAATTGGTTTTAGCCCCAGTGGTAATATTTGATGGTTCATTGGCTTAATTCGCACAGACTTGAAAGGCCTTTATGCCAGAATGCTTCTGTCAAATTTAGCCAAATTCTGCACTGTGGGTTTCGGGAAGTCATCTCAAGATTTTTCTGTTTTAGTAGTGGTGGCCATATTTGATGACGGATGGATATCATTTGCAAAGAAATTGAAAGATCTTCATACCAGGATACTTTCTGTCAAATTTGGACAAATCATTAGGAGCGGATTTTGAGAGTAGGTAGTTTTTTGTTTTCATATCCTTAGTAACGGCATATTTGATGGCAGATCGGCATCATTTGCACAAAATTAAAAGCCATCTATGCCAGGATGTTCTCTGCCACATTTGGCCATATTTTGGAGTGGTTGTTGATAAGAAGTCAATCAATTTTTTTTTCTCTTCAATTTTTGTAACGACGGCAATATTGGATGAATCGGAACCATTTGATGGTGCTTCATGTAATGATGCTTTGCACATAAGCACAATCCATGTTTTATGATGCCGCATTGTTCAACATGAATTGTGCTATCAGGACAAGTTTTTGATTTTGAAATTGTATTAACATATCACTGTGAGAATACATACTCAAATAGATCCATTGAATGGAACGGACCCTGGTTTATTCTTCGTTATTAAGCCGTTTGACGCATTCTAAAAGGCACGTTTCATATCTAGATGACTAGCACAGGCATTCCGATTGGAGATGCTTCCGTGCTATTTCCGCACTATTGTTTCGTTTTGGGGACTAGTGTTATGGTCAGGGGTCCTTCTGGGCTAGTATGGAATCCCTCCTTTCACTCATTAATTTTCAGAGGCCAGAGATAAAGACGCATGCATATTTGCGTAATGTTTGGTAGAAATACTCAGGTTCTGCCAAAAATTCACTTGCCGAATACGCATACCTCTTTGGGATACGTGAAGATAAATTGTATTCTTTCGTATTCGGCGAAAATTCCGATCTTTCGTAAGGTACCTTGCGAAACACGAAACAAATCCCTTTAAACATTGGCCCCAATCCCAAGGTCTCTCCGCGCACATCCGACGTAGAATTTGTTTGAACGTCCCGTTTAATTTCTCGACTAAACCATTACGCATAGGTTATACGGTGTTGTGCTTAACTGTTTGATTGATTGTAACCTACCAATTTCCGACATAAGTTCCAGAGAAAAGCGAGCCCCACAATCCACGAGAACCTCCCCAAGTACCCCTACCCTGCTGAACTGGTCAACAAATGCTCAGGCCACAGGTTTGGTTTCAATAGTTGGTACTGCTATAACTTCAGGATATCTATTTACATTATCCACCAGGGTGAGGATATGTCGATTTTTCCGGTCTGTAATAGGAAATATGGGTTCCACACTATCGATGGCCACCCTTTTAAATGGGGAATGTATTAAAGGCATTTGGCTTAACGGTACTATGGTTATTATATCCTTCGACACGGTGGTTTAGCAAATTTCACACGATCGCGCTATCTTACTATTCATGCCAGGCCAATATAATTCGGCCAACACTATGGGTTTTTCTTCCATGCCTAGTTGGCCTGCCATACTAGACTGGTTCGCTACGCTGAGTACATGGCACCTGTATGTTTGTGGAGCAAGCATTTTGAAAAGAAATATCTACCATCCGACGTGGTATATTCCCTGGACAATAATAGTTTCCTCTGTAACAATTGCGAACTATGCCCATCTTTACAAAAGATCTTGCTACTGGTCGAAAATTCCTCTTGCCATGCTTTTGTTCCCGCAGAAACTCATCGCACGAAATATCGTTCTGTGGAGTGACCATTCCTTCCTCCACGCCTGCGGCCGCTTGCACAATGGGAAAACGAAAATCTGACGTTGTTGGAAGTCTGGAGCCCTCGAACATTTTCAATTGTGAGGTCGCATATTAGACTGTCCATGCATAATGCTTAGATGGTTCCGGTCAGGAAAGGCGTCTCGTTTTCTATTCTCGCTACGTGAACGCAATCAACCGTCTGATCTAATAACATACAAAGGGATTTAAAAAAAAAAAAAAAACATTTGGTCATCTCGAACGAGACTTTGCTTTATAAACACGCCTGTTACCCACTGTCACGAAATAGCGTGAATTCTTGACCGTTGGCGGTTCCGCTAGCTGTCGGTACCCGCGCCATGAAGAAAAACAAGTGCTGATCGACTGGATAACATCCCAATCGATCTGCACATGCACCGCGCACTCGTATACAGTACTCGTGTTATCAGTGTTATCCATTCCCGAATGATTACGGAAGAAATCGTCAAGCTTATTGCCTCCTGACGACCCACTGCTTTTAATAGCAACCGCTACTCTTTGGGAAATCCTTTCGTTTGAGACTAGATATGGCCCCACTACTTAGACGTGTAACACTATTTATCATTATGACTAACACCCGTCGCTAACTTAAAATTTACACCTTTATTAGAACCGACTTTTTCCCGTTCTCGGGGACTCTGGTTTTTTGACTGCTTACCTGACCTATTATCTTTCAAGACCACATTATGAGTATCTCTTCAGCGAAATAGTTGGCCTGTGTAGCCATGTCCAAGGCATTTGCGTAGAATCTTTGCCTCAGGAACAGGTACAACTCCCTACTACAAGTAGTTAATAACTCGTCTCTGAATAAGAAGTCTGGCATGCCCTAAAACGTTTTCTCAGCCTTACCACATTCAACCCATCGTTGCAAATAATTCCAGTCATACTG
Organism: Margaritifera margaritifera; assembly: GCA_029931535.1. Taxonomy (NCBI): domain Eukaryota; kingdom Metazoa; phylum Mollusca; class Bivalvia; order Unionida; family Margaritiferidae; genus Margaritifera; species Margaritifera margaritifera. The sequence continues at coordinate 59,160 of JAQPZY010000394.1, forward strand.
TCAAACTGTGTTGATGTTTTCCCTCTTACTATAGTTATACTTTTTCCGGAGCCCTTGCTCGGATCGCGCAAGTCGGTTTATGAGTGCTTCTCTTAGAGCGTCATAGCCTAACGCACAGCTCACTGGGAAACACGAATACACATTCAGTACTTTACTCTTTAGTAACGCGCTGAGATGAAGCGACCAATCGTCCTTTCCCAACTTATGGACAGTGGCATATCGTTCAAATCTTTGCAAATAGCTATCCTTATTATCTTTATCGTCATCAAACGGGGGTAATTTGGGACCTCTTAACTTGCCTGGGTTAGGGTCTTTTTCCCCATGTGTCTTACATTGTAATAATTTAGATTTTCTGTTGAGCTCACTCTACATATTCCCGTCTTCTACGTCTTGTAACTCTTGATTCCAATTTTGCGTGTTCCTCTCTTTTTAACTTCCTTGCCTCTTTTACTTTCTCTATTATATCCCTTTCTACTGCCCTTTCCCACCCTATTCTTTCCCTCTATGCCTGCTTTTTTAATTCTATATTTTCCTTCTCAAATACTATCTTTTTTTCCTCAGCTTGCTTTTCTAATTCTAATTTTTCACTTTCAGTCTCCTTTTCCTTTAATCTCTGTTTCCTCTCCTGAGCTCCTCCTCAAAGCCAAACCGTTTCCCCGTCTCTTCTAGCTCTTTGAGTTACGTCATGATTAAAAGCGTTGATTAGACCACCAATCCTAAGTTCACCACCATGTGAAACATACATACACACACACACACACACACACCTATATATATATATATATATATATATATATATATATATATATATATATATATATATGATAAACACAGAGGACACAGGAAAAGTTCAAGCGAGGAAAAAGGTAAAAACAAAAATAAAACAAACACACAAACAAACAAACAAAAACAAAAACAAAAGTAGTTGCCCTGTCGGATTACAGAACAATGCATAAATATTGCAATGTTATGCACGCTATTGTCGCATCATCGCATACAAAATAGTATGTCAACACAGATGTTTCTTATAATGTTGAACACATTTCTTCATTTTTCCATGTGTTATGTATGATGTTTATATAATATTAATGTTGTTTATCAGAACAAAATGTTTAACTAGTGTCCTTGAATTAGGTTGTTTACTTACGATATGAGTTCAAGGATGGTTTTGAGGTACCCGCTGGTGACAAGTGATCAGTGAGCAATCAAATTGTTGTTCCTAAGTCATATCGACAGGAAATTCTTAATCTAGCCCATGAAACTCCTTTGGCTGGTCATTTAGGAGTCCGTAAGACTTATTACAAGATCTTAAATCATTTTTATTGTTCAAAACTCAAACGTGATGTTTCTAAATACTGTAGATCTTGTCACACTTGTCAAATGGTAGAAAAACCCAATCAGAAGATATCTAAGGCTCATTTACAACCTATTCCTTGGATGAACCCTTTAGTAGAATAATGGTAGACTGTGTCGGTCCTTTATCTAAGACCAAGTCAGGCAACCATACTTGCTGACCGTCATGTGTGCATCTTCCAGATTTCTAGAAGCAATTCCTCTGAGAAATATAAAAACTAAAACCATTGTGAAAGCTTTGGTGAAGTTTTTTACACTTGTTTTCCTTCCTTAATCTGTCCAGTCAGATCAAGGGTCAAATTTTATGTCTGGAATTTTCCAACAAGTTATGCATGAATTAGGCATCCAACAGTTTGTATCTTCTGCCTATCACCCTGAAAGTCAAGGTGCTTTGGAAAGATTTCATCAAACTTTGAAGAATATCATTCGATCATATTGCTTTGATACAGAAATGGATTGGGATGAGGGTGTTCATTTGTTGTTGTTTGCTGTTAGGGAATCAGTTCAAGAGTCGTTGGGTTTTAGTCCCTTTGAACTAGTGTTTGGTCATACTGTCCGTGGACCATTGAAATTATTGAAAGAGAAACTTCTTTCAAATGAAGATTCAAAGATTAATCTTCTTGATTATGTCTTTGATTTCAAATAGAAGTTGGCAAAGGCCTGTGAAGTAGCAAGAACTAATCTTCGCACTACCCAGTCAGAAATGAAATTAAGGTATGACAAAAATACACAGGAAAGGAGTTTTAAACCTGGTGAGAAAGTTCTGGCTCTCTTGCCCATACCTCAAAATCCTCTTCAGGCTAAATTGTATGGTCCTTATACCGTTGAAAAGAAAGTAAATTACTTAAATTATATCATTAACACTCATGGGAGACGGAAACAGAAACAACTTTGTCATATAAATATGTTAAAGGAATATTCTGACAGAGATAGCGCAGCTAATTATGCAGTTAATTTAGGTATACCTGTCCCACACAGTGAAGATATCAACGATGGAATACAATCAGACTATAGTGACTCTGGTATAATCAATCTTCAGAATTCAGAAATATTGAACAATCTAGACCAGAAACTTTCACATTTACAACAACAGGAAATAAATGAACTGAAACAGCTATTACATGACTATGAGCACTTGTTTCCTGTGGTTCCTACACGAACAAGTAAAATCAATCATGACGTTGACATTGTAGATTCTGCACCTGTGAAACAGCATCCTTATGGGATGAATCCTCTCAAACAGAACTATTTGAAGAAAGAAATTCAGTATTTACTGGAGAATGATTTTATAGAACCAATTAAATGTAAGTGGAGTTCACCATGTGTTCTTGGTCCTAAGCCAGATAATACATTCCGCATATGTACTGACTACAGAAAAGTCAACAGTGTCACAAAAACGGATTCATTTCCAATCCCAAAAATGGACGATTGCATTGATAAAATTGGAAATGCGAAATATGTCATCAAGTTTGACCTTTTAAAAGGATTCTGGCAAATTCCACATACTGGAAAGGGCAAAATAAAGTACAGCATTTGTAACTCCAGATGGACTTTATCAATATAAAGTCATGTCGTTTGGAATGAAAAATTCTCCTGCAACCTTTGAACGTCTGATGAACATGATAACATCTGGTCTTGATAATTGTGACACGTACATCGATGACGTCATTATCTACAACAACACCTGGGAAGATCACTTGGAAACCATTCAAAAATTCTTTAATCGACTCAGCGATGTGAATCTGACAATTAATTTGAGTAAAAGTGAGTTTTGCCATGCTTGTGTCACATTTTTAGGACATATTGTGGGACAAGGTCAAGTTAAAACTATAGAAGCTAAGGTCAAAGCTATCTCTGAATTTCAAGTACCAATTTGTAAAAAGCAACTGATGCGATTTTTAGGTATGGCTGAATATTATCGGAAATTTTGTTCAAATGTTTCCAAAATTGCTGAACCTTTAACAAGTTTATTGAGTAAGAAAACCAAGTTTCATTGGTCTGACAAGTGTCAGGAATCTTTTGACACGTTAAAGGCCATGCTTAAGAATGCACCAGTTCTTTCTGCACCAAATTTCAGCCAATCATTTAAATTATCTGTTGATGCAAGTGATGTAGGGGTCGGTGGAGTATTGATTCGAGCAGATAAAAGTGGTTTGGATCACCCTGTGTGTTATTTTTCTAAAAACTAAACAAGCACCAGCAACATTATTCCACAATTGAGAAGGAATGTTTGGCTTTGATATTGGCTTTACAGCATTTTGAAGTGTATTTTACCTCGGCTCTTTCTCCAATTATTATGTACAGTGATCACAATCCCCTTACTTTCAACAAAATGAAAGATACAGATCGGAGATTGATGAGATGGTGTTTAATATTGCAGGAATATAACATTGAGATCAGACACATCAAGTGAAAAGACAATGTGATTGCAGATGCACTCTCACGTGCATAGAAATGTTATATTGTTTGATGTAATTAAGTTCCGTATCATAAAACATCTTCCAATGTAATTTTTGTTATTATAGTATTAGATACATATGAAAAAAAGGCTTTATTGCATGAGTCCTTGTTTTTTATGAGGGGAGGTGTTATGTATGATGTTTACATAATATTCTAAATATTTTAGGAAATTGTAAATGTTTCTTGACTTTAATATTTGCTTAAACCTTAATATTGTTTGTCAGGAAAACATGTATAACTAGTGTCCTTTAATTAGGTGTTTACTTAATATTTGAGTTCAAAGATAGTTTTAATAAATACGATGTTTATTCAATTTGAGGTCAAGGTTGATTTTGTTTACAGATAAAACTGAAATTCCCTTAGGAGTTATGTGTCAATGATCACACATACATTTATTATTCTAGAATGTTCTGTCATGTGACCTATCTTTATATATACCATGTTTAGTGGACAGTTTTTCTGTTTCGAGAAACCATCAGTCTTGTAAAGAGCCATAACTGTTGTCGAAAGTCATTCCAAATTCTGAGAGAGGAATTATTTAAAATATTCATTGGATTATATATGTTCTCATAGACTTTTGGATTTTGGATTTATAAATGATGACTTTGGGATTTATGTGAACTTATTGAAAGATATTTTGGAGTACGTCATTTTGACATATCAGTACATTGAAGACTACTGGCACATTAGGACATTAAAGACCATTGGAACATCAAAACATTGAAGGATACAGCCATTCATTCGGAACATTCTATATTTAGGACTTGTGATTAGGACATTAATTCTTATTGGATTATTTGGATTTTAATACACGTTGCTGTAAGTGTCTTTTTGATTTTCATTTTAATTATCTAGAAATAAATTGCTTGTTGATTTTTACTTGGTTTGTTGGTTTCACTTTCTGTCTGTTAGATTTTTCTTAGACCACAGACTCGTAACACAATGAAAGCGAATGGTTTACTCCAGTATTGTGTCTAAGCATTTATACACAAACGGTCAAGTGTTAACCTAAAGTACATTACGAGGTCAACACCTTTGACCTCCTGTATGAATTTTCAGTAAAAGTATTTTTCAAGCCTAGATGCAAGTTTTGATTGAGAAACTCCCAATATCTGATGTATGGATTTTATTTTCTGTCAGAAATCATACATATTTAGCAAATATAAATCTTTCGGAAATATGGTGTTTCATCATTTAATGTGAGTATTAGAAAGAAATTAAGTATTTAGATTCGAATGGATCTAGCAGAAAATATTTAAAATTATGCTTCTGTGTGCACCGTTTTAATGGAATTACTATTATGGAAACAACCAGATCGGCTGGTGACTGGTGAGTACACGTAATTAAACTATTTAGACTTAAGTTGCCGATTTTCGTATACATTTATACGTATGTACCAATGAATGGTTTATCTGCCCCAAGACATTAATACTAAATATGTAATAAATGTTTTAAGTCATTCCTGTTAATATGCATCCGTAGTTTTGCGCCCCATCCCTCCTACCCCGTCTTTTGTACAGCTAAGTGGATACACAAAGCAATATTTTCTTCAGTTAACTGACTTGTTCGCATATAGCAGAATAAGGTATATAGCACTATGGCGCTCTGTGGAGCACATTCCTCGTGCTATAGCATATTTTCGCTGTATTCAGTTCATGCAAAATTCACTTTAAATCTGTTAAATTGTCTGTGCTTAAATCAAACTGCTGTCGCATACAGTATTAGGAAAAGTAACAATGTAATAGGAGAACACCGAGAGAGAGAGAGAGAGAGAGAGAGAGAGAGAGAGAGAGAGAGAGAGAGAGAGACAGACAGACAGACAGACAGACAGAGAGAGACAGAGAGAGAGAGAAGATACCAAATTACTGTTGTTCATAAACAAATCATCATGGTTTGACAGCTTCATCAAGAGACCATTTTTAAGTTATGTATTGTAAGTATTGTCAATTACAACGCATGTTAATATCATTTACATCATCACTTTAGTATTCAAAAGTGTTTCGCTATTTCGGCGCCAGCTAAGAAATCCGTGAAAAACAGTTTTGTGTGAGTTAAATTCAGAATTTGAAGGGATGTAGTGTAAATATTGTCATTACTATCAGAATATGTATTTTAATATATCATCATTTTAGTATGCACACATGTTTCACAGTAGGACAGTAGCTAAGAGTACTAAGAGAAAACAGTTTGTGTGAGTTCAAGTGTCAATATGGCATGATGAAACGGTCACACATTTCTTTAATCTACATATTACTTATTTAATTGGTTGTTTAATCTACGTATTACTTAATAAATAATAACTTGGCTTCTTTAATCAACGTATTACTTAATAACTTGGTTCTTTAAACTACCTATTACTTAGTAAATAATAACTTTGTTATTTAATTTAACCATTACTTCATAAATAATAACTTAGTTTCCTCTTAATAAATTTGTTCTTTAATTTACATATTACTTAATAAATAATAACTTTGTTTCTTTAATCTACGTATAAAGTAATCACTTCGTTCTTAAATCTACCTATTACTTAATAAGCAATAACCTGGTTTCTTTAATCTATGTATTACTTAATACATTGGTTCTTTAGTCTACCCATTACTTAATAAATAATAATTTGGTTTCTTTAGTCGACGTATTACTTAATAAATAATAACATGGTTCTTTAATCTACGTATTACTTTATAAATAATAACTTTGTTCCTTAATCTATTCATTGCTTAATAAATAATAACTTTGTTCTTTAATCCACCGATTGCTTAATAAATAATAACTTGGTTTCTTTAATCTAAGTATTACTTAATAACATGGTTCTTTAATGTACTTATTATTTAATAAATAATAACTTGGTTCTTTAATGCACCTATTATTTAATAAATCATAACTTGGTTCTTTAATCTACATATCACGTCAGAAAAAATAACCTGGTTCTTTAATCTACATATCTCTTAATAAATAATAACTTGGTTTATTTAATCTACCTATTACTTAATAAATAATAACATAGTTTCTTTAATCTACGTATTACTTAATAACTTGGTTCTTTAAACTACCTACTACTTAATAAATAATAACTTGGTTTCTTTAATCTACTTATTACTTAATGATTTGGTTCTTTAATCTACCTATCACTTAATAAATAATGGCCTGGTTCCTTTAATCTACCTATCACTTAATAAATAATGGCCTGGTTCCTTTAATCTACCTATCACTTAATAAATAATGGCCTGGTTCCTTTAATCTACCTATCACTTAATAAATAATGGCCTGGTTCCTTTAATCTACCTATTACTTAATAAATAATAACTTTGTTTCTTTAATCAACGTATTTCTTAATAACATGGTTCTTTAAACTACCTATTACTTGGTAAATAATAACATCGTTTTTTAATCTAACCGTTACTTAATAAATAATAACTTGGTTTCTTTAATTTACGTATAACTTAATCACTTTGAACTTTAATATACCTATTACTTAATAAATGATAACCTGGTTTCTTTAATCTATGTATTACTTAATACATTGGTTCTTTAATATACCTATTGTTTAATAAATAATAATTTGGTTTCTTTAATCTACATATTACTTAATAAATAATAATTTGGTTTTTTAACCTACGTATTACTTAATAAAAATTAACATGGTTCTTTAATCTCAGTATTACTTTATAAATAATAACTTGGTTATTTAAACTATGCATTACTTAATAAATAATAACTTTGTTCTTTAATCCACCTATTGCTTAATAAATAATAACTTGGTTTCTTTAATCTACGTATTACTTAATAACTTGGTTCTTTAATGTACCTATTATTTAATAAATAATAACTTGGTTCTTTAATCTACATATCATTAAAGAAATAATAACTTGGTTCTTCAATCTACATATCACTTAATAAATAACAATTTGGTTTATATAATGTGTCTATTACTTAATGAATAAAAACTTGTTTTCCTTAATCCACGTATTACTTAATGATTTGGTTCTTTAATATACCTATTACTTAATAAGCTTGGTTTCTTTAATCTACGTATTACTTAATAAATAATAACTTGGTTTCTCGTATCTAGGTATTACTTAATAACTTGGTTCTTTAAACTACCTATGACTTAGTAAATAATAACTCTCTTCCTTAATCTACCCATTACTTCATAAATAATAACATTGTTTCTTTTAATCACCGTATTACTAAATCATTTCGTTCATTAATCTATCTATTACTGAATAAATAATAACCCGGTTTCTTTAATCTGTGTATTACTCAATACATTGGTTCTTTAATCTACCTATTAGTTAATAAAAAAACAATTTGGTTTCTTTAATCTACGTATTACTTAATAAATACTAACTTGGTTTCATTAATCTTCCTATTACTTAATAAATAATAACTTGGTTCTTTAAACTACCTATTACTTAATAAATAATAACCTGGTTTCTTTAATCTACGTATTACTTCATAAATAATAGCTTTGTTCTTTAGTCTACGTATTACTTAATAAATAATAACTTGGTTTCTTTAATCTACATATCACTTAATAAATAATAACTTGGTTTCTTTAATTAACGTATTAATTACTAACTTGGTTCTTTAAACTACCTATTACTTAATAAATATTAACTTGGTTTCTTTAATCTACATATTACTTAATAAATAATAACTTGGTTTCTTTAATCTACATATCACTTAATAAATAATAACTTGGTTTCTTTAATTAACGTATTAATTACTAACTTGGTTCTTTAAACTACCTATAACTTAATAAATAATAACTTGGTTTATTTAATCTACTTTTTACTTAATAAATAATAACTTGGCTTCTTTAATATACTTTTTACTTAATAAATAATAACTTGGTTCTTTAATCTACGTATTACTTAATAACTTGATTCATTGATCTATGTATTACTTAATATTACTTAATAACTTGGTTCTTTAATTTACCTATTACTTAATAAATAATAGATTGGTTTCTTTAATCTTCCTATTACTTAATAAATAATAACATGGTTTCTTTAATCTACGTATTACTTAATAAATTGGCTCAAGCTACAGCCATGTTATTTCAAAAGATTTTATAGCAGCAAGGATTATTACAGTTTGGTTAACTACTATTTCATTCAGAGCAAGCCCCTGTCTCTGACATCCTGATCTTTTTAAGCATTCACAATTATTGTAAAAAAAAACTTGCTTCAGTAATCTACACTGTCGATATCAATATCTTTTTGTGTGTCAGTTTGCCCGCTTACATTTATTTACCAGTTAGACTATAAACATCACATAAGCTTTTTGATAATAGTCTTGTGATTGGAATTAATCATGCTATTTTTCTATTTCATCAGAAATATATAATACCTATCACAATTATGCAAAACAAAGAAATCGAAGTAGAAAGCATTATTGCAACATAAAAAACTACTACGCGTAAAGGAAGAAAGACATATTACTGCTGCTACATATATAACAACAGAAAATTCTCCTTAGCTTCATATGATTTTAGGCCTTAACATTGATCGTGTTTAATTAGACTACATACAAACTTAGGATCTTTCTGCAAAAGGAGAAAACCCTTGCAAAAAAATACTGAAATCGCACATGACATTTACAACAAAGCATAACAAAAAGACTGGTAGAAACGCTGATTATCCCCGGAAAGCGTTTTGTTTTCAGGTACATGCTTGATGATTAATCATGTACATGGTTATAATCATTTGTATTACATTGTTTTCAGACTGAGAGATTTATTAATATAGGCTAAAAATAGCATCCTCTGTTTCCGGGACATCCTGTAGAACATTGTGACCCTGGACAAATTAATTCATAAGGGCTGTATTCGATTTAAGGCAGTGAGTGGAAATTACAGCTACCGGATACCGTATAGATACGAGTGCATTGAAACAATATATAAAATGCTTTATGATTCTTGTCTTAAAGGGTTAAATAAAACACGCGTAAATGCCAATATTTATCACCATATTAAAGAAATGATGCTGGTTTATCAAATGGTTTGTTGATCTCCAGGAATCAAAAAGTAAAAGGTGAGGGGTGGGTGCTTCTTAATTATATGTGGCTAAGTTTTCCTTGGGTCTTTAGATTCGTGGTTCAGGAAAACTACGAAATCCACGAAAAATGATTCCCCACGAAAATTAGTGATACTACTGTATATTACAGTCTAACGAGAGTCCTTTGTTAACCCTAAAATATGGTCTTTGGAGTCAGGTGGTTCTTTCATTCAGGAATTTGTTGAACATATTAAGTATCAAATGCAGTATCAAATTTAATGATGAATTTAGCAAGTGGTCTCTTAATGCATTACTGTATTTTTTTGTGGAAAAAGATAGATATGAAAAAGAACAAATAAAAAAGCTTACAAATAATAACAATTATGACTTCGGAATGGTTCTTCTTAGAGATGGACAGATGTAGTTGTAAACGAGAATTTAATAAAAAAAACTGCCGATTTAATCAATAGGAGATCGCTTGCGTAATAGGAAAATAACTCTTTGAACCTTGAGCGTCAATATAGATAATACGTATTATACGCTGGGAAAGGTTTACAACCAAGAAAGCTGGTAGCTCCTTAAGTGTACCATGTCTTTTGTATGAGTACTAACTTCAAAAATAGGAAATATATCACCTGCACATATTAAACATAAAAAGGTGAATGAACTTTTATAGCACAATATTTGTTATCAGAGAGAGAGAGAGAGAGAGAGTACTTACCGCGAACACCATTATTACTAGGAGAACCCTCGTACAAGCCATATCTACAAATAAAAATAGTCGCTATGTGTACTTGTACAATATGCTTTTTTTAACAGACTGGCAGACATATTTATTATCCAATTATAGACGAGACCCTGTCATCTATATCGATGTATTACAGACTGACATTGCAGCAACTTATTAGAAAAACCAGATGAAAACTTAAACATTTTCCATTATACGAGGAAGAAATTGTCAACAAAAAACCCCTCAAAACCCAAATCCAAACACAAACAAAACAAACTATTAAATGGGGAAGGTAGAAGGAACGCATGCATACACATGTATGATGTCCATTGCAATTACAGCACATTAAAACTTGATCCGTGATTATGAATTTCACCACATTATTTGATGGAAAAATAAGAGAATGATAGTCGTTAATATGATTTAACATGAGATATTAAAAATTCACACCTGTGTATAGTCTGTAATATGCTTTAACATGAGCTATGGAAAATTCACACCTGTGTATAGTCTGTAATATGCTTTCCCTGAATCATACACGACGCTCATAAAATATGCATCTTTCTATATAATAAGGGCCTTCAGTTCAATCTTCTGGGGTGGGGAGATTTTAATTCGACTCGGGATATTTTTTCTCTTTTACCTCTTGAGAATTTAATTTTTTTAAACTAATAATATGGATACAACACTTGTAAAAAATAAATAAGAGCAAGAATATTTTTTTCAAGCTATTTGTGGCCGGAATTTAAAGAAAAATAAAATCCTATATCCCTCACCCTGAAATTTAAATGGTAAGTCCCTAAAAGACGAGAATAGAAAATGATATGACGCTTACGTAAAAAGCCGCCAGCCCTTGTTATTTGAAGTATTTCGAAAATAGCTGTATTTACATAATTCATCTGAAGTAGTATGTTTGAATGCTGAGAGACATAAACAGTTAACATACGTACATACATAAATACTACTACTACTACTACTAATAATACTAATAATCTTTCTTGCAATGGAACCAACCCATTGATTGCTGCCGTCGAATGTGAACTCAGAACACAATTATTACTTAATTCGTACCCACGAAAGTAGTTCGTATCTATTTTTAGAATAGTTTTCCTTGGTTTGAATGTAAGTATTCTTGATTTAAAGCGAAATTGTTTATTCTTTAGAATATGAGAATTATTGTTTGACTGTCTGTGTGGATATGAGAACATGAGGGTTATTGTGTGACTGAATGTGGAGTGTTGAATATGAAAATGTATATGTGACCAAATGTGTGGATTTTAGAATATGAGGATTATTGTGTTACTGTCTGTGTGGATTTTAGAACATGAGGGTTATTGTGTGACTGACTGGGGTGTAGAATATGAAAATTATTATGTGACCGAATCTGTGGCTTTTAGAATATGAGAATTATTGTGTAACTGTCTGTGTGGAGTTTAGAACATTTGTTATTGGGTGAATGACTGTGGAGTGTAGAATATGAAGACTATAGTGTGACTGACTGTGTGGATTTTAGAATATGAGAATTTTTGGGTGACTGACTGTGTGGAGAGTAGAATATGAAGACTATTGTGTGACTGACCTGTGGACTTTAGAATATGAGAATTTTTGGGTGACTGACAGTGTGAATTTTAGAATATGAAGACTATTGTGTGACTCACTGTGTGGATTTTAGAACATGAGAGTTTTTTATTGACTGACTGTGTGGAGTGTAGAATATGAGAATGTTTTATTGACTGACTGTGTGGAGTGTAGAATATGAGAATGTTTTGGTGATTGACTGTGTGGAGTGTAGAATATGAAGACTATTGTGTGACTGACCGTGTGGATTTTAGAATATGAGGATTATTGTGTAACTGTCTGTGTGGATTTTAGAACATGAGGGTTATTGGGTGACTGACTGTGGAGTGTAGAATATGAAGACTGTTGTGTGACTGACTGTGTGGATTTTAGAATATGAAAAGTTTTGGCTGACTGACCGTGTGGATGTTAGAATATGAGGATTATTGTGTAACTGTCTGTGTTGATTTTAGAACATGAGGGTTATTGGGTGACTGACTGTGGAGTGTAGAATATGAAGACTGTTGTGTGACTGACTGTGTGGATTTTAGAATATGAAAAGTTTTGGCTGACTGACCGTGTGGATTTTAGAATATGAGGATTATTATGTAACTGTCTGTGTGGATATTAGAACATGAGGGTCATTGGTTGACTGACTGTGTGGAGCGTAGAATATGAAGACTATTGTATGACTGACTGTGTGGATTTTAGAATATGAAAAGTTTCGGCTGACTGACTGTGTTGATTTTAGAATATGAGGATTATTATGTAACTGTCTGTGTGGATTTTAGAACATGAGGGTTATTGGGTGACTGACTGTGTGGAGTGTAGAATATGAAGACTATTGTGTGACTGACTGTGTGGATTTCTGTTACGGTTCACAGTGAGAAATCGAGCATTTGTGCTGTCCAACAAGTGAAATATGTGACCCATGGCACGTTACTTTGTTTACAGATCAGTCTCACCAAAATGCCGGATAACAAATGACAAGAGATTAACTGTAAGTTTGTATAGGAAGATACATTGGATTAAGATATGATTTACTTGGATTTGGACACAATGTAAAGTTCATTACAAAAAAGCAAATGTCGAAAAATATGGGGGAAATAATTGTGTTCTGAATCCAAGTGGGCTAACGATCTTTTGGTTCCATATTTAAGAAATAATGCTCATGAGTCAAGCTATCTCAAACAGAAAAGCCAGTCTTTGCAACAGACAAGAGTGATGGTAGAGTTACGTTGATAGTTACATCAGTGCGCATATCCCTAGCGTTGCAGATACAATGACTACACGCGAATCCGCTCAAATTACGCGCGGAATACATTCCAAACACATGGTGAAATGACTGCCAAAGTTACGTTTTGTCTTTTGTCACCTCAAAAAAAGAGAGTGTTGAAGAAAAAGTATAGCTCGCGGAACATCACAGCCATTCCGGTGTCTAAAAATCAATTAATTCTGATAAATACGCTAAGGTTTTTTAACCTTTGCTGAAATCCATTGTCCTTGAAAATGGCAGGTAATATGAGCAATACAACTCTGACAAAGGGAACAACAAAGTGAGAAAACTGCGAAAGCTATTTTGTGTTAACGAAAACCAAGTAAAAAGAACTTTAGCAACGAGAAATGATACCGAATCAGTACAACGAGCAGACGGACAGACGGAGTTAATAATCACTGCAACGTATGAAAATGTAACGACCTTCTTTGACCCGTTTTGGAAATATTTCACAAAGATGGGCTTTCATCGGAGTGGTTGGGGATGGGGAGATAAACCACCATAATATAACATTTCTTTGAATCTCTGTTTAGCAACTTGCCGCTTCTTCCTCTTGAAATACAGTATAGTATGTGATGCAGCTAAGAAACAAAACGACGCTTGAAAACATAGAATATACATATTATTTCATGGAAAATTCATACTTGTTATGAGTGGACCTCAACATATGTACGAGATCGTAATTACAGAAAGAGTGAAGGTGATTTTAATCTATTGCAGGCGAAAATGAACTTTACCCTTCCAAGTACTAACTTCATGTTTGATTGGAGATCTCAATACTGGGAACTAATGTAAGACCTAGTTTACTGGGACCAGTTTCAATTTGTCGCCAAAGAATAAATTTTGCAATAGTATGTTTGCTGATGGAAAGAACATTTACAAAGTATGTAGGGATGTTGACATGTTTGGTTATAATGATAGAGCAACACTTAAAGAAGGAAAGCGTATGCACCCGTCTTGCGTTGAAACTTTTACCAAATAAATTATAAGAATCACACGGAAAAATCAGAACAGCATTTGTTTCGTTCATTGGTTGGTTTTAAAAAGGCATTTTCAGAACTTTATATGGCCATACAATGCCTAAGAAATGCAAGAAAAAAAAATGTCTTTCTCAAAGACACAGCGAGGCAGCCGACATGGGTTTGTCTGAGCAGCATGTATATATTGAATTTTTGTTTTATTTTATTTTGTTTCGATTTTTGTGTATTTAAAATCGGAAGACGAGGAGTGGATTGAAATCAGATTTTAATAATTTCAAGATACATAACGTAGGCACATTGTGTTTAAGTAATTGTAAACACCACAACGTGTTTATCACAAGTACTTGAACTTAAAGACACAAGATTTACTGTAGTATGACGTGAGTTAAAACATTTCTAGAAAGAATTAAACTTTAATGCAGAAAATAACGAAAAGTTTTCTTTGCTGATCATTTAATCACGTGTTTAAAAAGTACTCCGCGCATATATTGGTAATTTGGGTGTATTCCGCTCATGGTCGTGGTATCCTCAACATGTACAGTAATACCCGGTATACATACCCTTACCTTGCAAAGAGCATTGCGTGGTCGAAATCTGGTAGTTCCCAGGCGGTAAAAATGTCCCAGTCAAGGATATCATCAAGATACTGGTTCATCTCAATACATTTTGTTTTGTTAATTGCAATTACTTTAGAATCCGTATGTGGAAAGTCAGCTTCCCGCTTGAAAGAAAATAGGAAACAAATAAAAAACTTGCAGAAACTGCGGAATGTCAGTTTCACTCTATAAGTAAAAATGGAAACAACTGAAAAAACGATGTAATATTTTTTAGATTCAATTCATAATTTAGTATTATGATGTGCATGAGAATAGTAATACGGGTGAAGTGGAAAAACTTGCGTATTTTTGTTTCGAACTTATTTTCCATGTAAATGTGCTTCTATAGGACAGGAACCATCCTACAGGTTACATTATATACCGTGGTCGTAGATATAATGATACAACAAAATCATCTGTTGAGCAAGTAAGTTATTCTTCATTACGTATTCAGACAAATTGCTATTCAGGAAGGACTCTATCAGTATAGAAGTTATACTTTAAACATACGTATATATCAGATATGCATAAAATGTATACATCCATCTCATCATATTCAGGCATTATACACATATAAACATACAAAATCCAATCACACTGTTTCCATACAAGGGAAAGAAAGTTCAGAGTTGATAACTCTCTCTTCCTCTCTCTCTCTCTCTCGTCGATTCTGGCCACATCGTAAGTTGTAGAAAACATGTCCTTGCTCCCACAAAAAAAGTCCCCCTCGGGCTGTCTAAAGTATAATATCCATCATTTATAATTTTTTGAAGAACGCTAGGCCACTATTACTTGTCAAAACCAGTTATTTTAAAAATCGAAGAGATTAGTGATTTCTGCCATTCCTGAAAACTCGGACTCTGAACATACCAGAAGACAATCCAGCAATCCAAACAAATAATGAAAGCCGCCTAAATAATGTACAATAAACATCTGTGATAGAGTTAGATCGATTTTTACCAAAAGTTTAAACTAGCAGGAAAATGGCTATTTCAAAAATTGAAGAGATTAGAGATTTATAGTATTCCGGAACACTACGGACTTACAGATACCAGAAGCCCCCCTATCATCCAGTAATCCAAACAAATAATGAAATTCACCTAAGTTATCAAAACCCATTATAAAGTTAGATGTTTACCACATATTAAATAAATCGGTAATTCCTGGCGTTTCTGAAACCGTTCAGTGCAGCGAGAACCAGAGGTCCCAAAATTTTAAATTATGGGGAATAATTTCTGCAGATAGAAACAAGTGCGCAAGCACATTAGTTCTAGTTCGAGAGAGAGAGAGAGAGAGAGAGAGAGAGAGAGAGAGAGAGAGAGAGAGAGAGAGAAATATAAAGAATTTAAAAAAGAAAAAAGTTAAAAAGTATTGTTTAAATGGTATACAAATATCAATCATGTAACTATTAACTGCAGATTGTGATAAAATTAGTAATCAAGAGTAATTAATATCTTTTATTATTCTAACATTCAATAGTTTATATCGTTTTCTTTAATCCTCTTAATCCCCAGGAAAAGGTTTCATAGAAATATCAAATTGTCATTCCATAAATCCGTCTTAAATAGAGGTATTTCAAAAATGTTTCTGAATCATACAAATCTAACTATATTTTCGGTAAATTTCATTTCTACATTAAAATAATCATCTTTCTTGATGAACGATACATTGATCATAGTTGTTGATAATTCCATATGTCGATCACATTTGTTGATAATTCTATACATTGATCATATATGTCGATAGATCCATGTGTCAGTCGTATCTGTTGATTAGTTCTACATATTGATCATATGGGTTGGCATACGAAATCAGCTGCGATTATTTGTTGAAAGTCCACGCTTTGATCGCATCCACTGAGGAACGATACTATTTTGTTATACCCGTTGTTGAACTTTGTGCGCATGAATAGGGTGTCAGATACATTCATCATTCATTTCCATAAAAGACCCATCTCATTCACGTGACTGTATTAAGTGTTTTTGCTAAATCCAATCCCACCCGGTTTGATTCTGTTACACAAATGTTGTTTGGTTTAATACTGCTATGATTGTATGTAATGAATTGATGCGTTGGATTCATATTTAACACCTTGCTAAACACCATGTAATATTTCCCCTGTTTGTTGGGAGTTATATAATTCCAAAATATAAACGTATTTACTTAGAAACCTTTTCTATATTCATTTAGTGAGAAATTTTGAGCATTCTGTCAGAAAAATGTTCTCTTTAAGATCTAGAACTTGTTCAGAATTTACTCGTTTTTTTTTCACTTAAAATACAGATACCTAAATTGCAAAAAAATGTATAGCTCACATAAACAATTATAGCTATTATAGCAGCAAAGATATGTACTCATACGTCATATGTTGATTAGAAGGCTGATCAAAAGGATCAAAGTTAGGTTCCTTTGATTTGTCTAGAAGACCAACATGGCGATTTGAAGAAAAACAAATCATCATTTAAATTATTAAAATTCTGAGCAACCAAACCTTGTTCACTAAGTCATTCATTCATATAATGGAGTGATATTGATATATTCTAGTTAAATTGATTTACTTCTCTTTTGAAATCCTTGTATTACGTACCAAATCTCATTCTTTTATCATTTGCACAAATTGAGTAAAATATTGAAAGAAAAAAAAAATGCTTCCGCTAATTGTTAATCAATTTGCAATCGCTCCACCAACTAAAGCCAATGCTTCTATTAAACTTCGAACTTTTTCGCTTTCGCTCACACTCTATTTAATGGTAACATATTTGAATATATATTCTATATCAAATAAAAATGTACATGTTTTTGTTCTTTAATCAGCTCTTTGAATGTAAAAATAACTATATTATTACCTTCTTCAAGATAATATGTTTATACAACATATAAAACTCTGTGGCGTTTAATTTCCAGACTGTATCTTCAGGTTCTCCTTTGAGATCCAAATAGTAAGAAGCACTTTATCACCAACATATAACATATAAATTACTATCGGTTTGTGATTCGATGTTCAAGTGATCAAGTTTGAAAAACAAAGAAATATATATATCTTTATTTAAATGATATTAAACAGCACATCGAATTCTGTATATAATTTGTACTCAATGAAACCTGATGGAGAATAGAAAAGTGCATAAGCAGGGTTTATTTTTTTGTGGCATTGTATAACCAGAATTTGTTTTAAAACAAAAACCAAAATCCAAAAAAAAAATTGAAATCCAAAAAAAGAAAAGAAATCAAGCAACAAAACAAAACAACAACAAAAACAAAAAAAGCAAAACAAACAAATAAAAAACCCCAAAACAACTAAAACACAAAACAAACAAACAAAATAAAAAAATGAAAATCAAAGAACAAACACAAAAAAGTAACAATTTTTTTTTTTTAAAATAAATTGTTCTGTTAATACGGGAGTTTCATCTTCACCCTTACATTTTTATCTAGCATACACAACAGTTGTAACGTTTGTTTTATGTATTCTAAAGTTTACAACAGCAAGATATAATGTCGTTCACAAAATATTAATCAGCCAAGTATTGGTTCTTGAAAAAGTTCTAGTTATTATGAAATACATTTACAATTTATGTAAGTTTATTAATTAGTATATTATTCGCAGAACGCCTTATTTCCATTTCTGCGTAAATGTCAGTTTTAATTTCAGTGCTTTTTTGACCCTCTATATCTGATATCTTTTATTTTATGACTTTACGGCTACAACTAGCTTCTGTGTTTATTTTATCATCTAACTCTGACTTATCTTTATCAATTCTTTCACTTGATGCTAAAGTATTTGTCCTTTTTATCTACTTCAGCTGTAAACATTTGTAATGTATTTTTTTTCGTTTCACTATTTTATCTAATTCATTGCTATTTCCTAGTATTGCACCGATATTATTAACGAGTTCTCAACCAATGTATTCTGTTATCTGCTTTTTATATTTCTATTCTAGCCGAAATTTTATTTTGTTTACCTTTGTAAAGTCTGATCATTTATAATTTTAATATTTTTACTTAAATCTGTAGGAGACAAATCGTAGATGTTCTCATACATCCTATTATACTTTCAGCCACATTTATTTTGTTCTTGTTGTCATCTATCTTTTTGGGTGTTTCTGTTAAAGTATTCATTTTTCTTTTGCAACTGAGATAAAGCATTAGTGATAACAGTAATCGTTCTTCGAATTATAGTACTGCACTTTAAAATCATTGACTACGTTTCTAATATCTTATAAATGTACTCTCTGGTGTATTAGTATTTTTCATCAAATTATTTCTTTAATTGCCCTAACTGTGATTTGTAAAGTACAATATTATTCTAGACATTTCTTGACTAATTCCATGTCATTTAAGTACTACAAGATTCTAGACATTTCTTGACTAATTCCATGTCACTTAAGTACCCCAAGATTCTAGATGTTTCTTGACTAATTCCATGTCACTTAAGTACTACAAGATTCTAGACATGTCTTGACGAATTCTATGTCACCTTTTAATGCATATATCTCAGACTTTTTCCTTCGTTCAATACGCTGTATATATTTTGCCGAATATTTTGAACTCAACTAGAAACTTCTTTTCTTAAAGTTTGTAATGTTCTTATAATTTCAAACAGGATATTAAATCTCTGCATAAATCACTTCTGCGCATCTCAAATATTTTCTTTACATCATCAATTTCTTTTCATAGCTCGTCTATTTTAGAAAGAACTTACTCGAGCTTATTGATACCTTGCGATCCACAGCTCTTAATTCACTATCAACTTTTTCTCTTCAATGTTTTATATCCATGAAATTATTATCTTCTAAACCCTACGTAGTTGATTACCAAAACGTCTTTGTACAAATCAACGATTACCCGCATTAGCTGATCTTTCAGGATCACCTGAATTTGTAATTCGGTTGACGTTGAAGTTTAATTGATTATTTATTGATTGAAGTAGTGAAGTTTATTTGCTCTCAGGTTCAAAACTAGTGAACCAAGTTCAAACATTCTTCACTTGAACCTCCTAATGATATCTCGCCAGCAATTGGTTGGGTTGATATCACTGTTTATTTAATATGAAATATGTACTTCACTGACATTCCATGAAAATCTATTATTTTTATATCTTCATCTTTATTACAGATATTTAATCTATTTTTGTAACTCTGTGTAGTTCATTGTAAACGCCATCAGCATAGTATAAAATAGGGTCACAATGAAAAATATTTGTAACTCGTAAAAGCTATAGTGAAGAGAAGAGTATGAAAACTCGTGAACTTGCTCTTTTTGCTTTCCCTTCTCGCTTTGCTCACATTTAATTCGTTTTATAATTATTTAGGTGGTTATGAAAAACGTAGAAATGTTTAGATCTTAGAAAACCACATCATAATCAGTAGATGTTTTAATAAATATTGCGCCATTAAATTCTAATAAGTTAGAGATAAAGTCTGTTATGCACACTGGGTAATTTGGACACTAGTTTATGTCCTTGTCTATATTGTATAAAGACTGGTTCCCGTATAAAAAGCCATATCCATAAAACAATCAAGTGTAACAAGACTTAAAGCAGTTGCAGGAGTTAATTAAATAATAATCATAAAACACTTGCTTGGGAAATCTGCTGAAATGTTAAACACCATCTTAAGAATCTTACTGTAACCAAATATAAAATATGATATAAGTAAACCACGGAAAGCATAATCTCTTATATAATGTGTAGATGATTTATTTCTGTAAGCACTCAAACTTCACTGCTATTTGATTCTTAGAGTTTACAGTAGTAACTTGTTCTGAAACTCGTGAACTTGAAATTTGTTCACATGCTCTCTGATCACAATTCTCTCTCTCTCTCTCTCTCTTGCTCGTAGCATTTGTTTTATTATTACATCTGTTTCAAATAAATAACACGACATTACTGTAATGACAAGTCCACATACAAACTAATATTTATTATATTCTTAAGAAAGCTTTTCTTTTCTTGTTTTATTCATAACCTTTCTGCTTTTAACTTTTTGATATTTTTTTATTGCTCTCGAAGCTTTCTTGCAAAACGCAACTCTACTTGGATCTTTCTTTCTTTGTCATGTTACGATATCAGTAACTTGTTCATGAACATGTTCACTTTACTTTCTGTCTCCCATTTATCTTACAAAATCTTTGTTTTAAATTCTATCTTCACAAACTTAGCATAGTTATTTTTTAAAAAAAGTTCAGATAAAATAAACGAACAGTATGATTTGCTACAAATATGATGAAATAGTTGATATATAAAACTGGTTATTTTACGTCTTGCATGAAAGATTACAAACAGAGAATTGAGAGAACAAAATAAGGATTATTAAACAATTGGCAAAGGAGAATAAAGATTATTTATATAATTATGTGAATGAAAGGTCCAGTAATGATAAAAAATTAGATTAATTCATGTACCAAAAGTTATAATTATAACTACATTAAAACAATGCACAATGACCTTCCATAAGAACTCTTTGAATTCTCGTATTGCTCTCCTAAAACAGAAACTATATTAAAATTGCTCGGTTTTCCATCATCGTAAAGAGTTAGTTAAACTTTAAAAAGCTGAACAATATTGATGACAGAGATATTAATATTTTTTCATTGGACAACACAAAATACATTAGTTTTAATAATAATAGTTTAAAAATTGTAAAATGCCATCAAAAGTATTCATAGAAGGGTATTATCAAAAGTAGAAACTTTTTAAACAACAAACTCTATTTAATATCTCTCTTGTTTCTACCATAACGTTTAAATGTAAGTTTAGCTCCCTCTCTCATCATCTGGACTTGTGGTAAATAGATATTCCAGTATTATAAACAGCTATAATCGTAAGTGTAAGATATTAAAATGCATCGGTCATAAAACATCCAGTACACATTCTATTTATTTAAAGCATGATCTATATTGATTTAGTATTTATTCAACCAAGAAAAAAAAAATTGGTCTACTCGTTTCATTTCTTGTAAACCTTCTGTCGGTTTATTAAGATTTGTTAAATTATCAGTTGGAAGACATTTAGGGATTAAAAACTGAACCGAGACTATGCTAGTATATTTTTACCATGCCCTAGAATTGTTTACTGCTTTGACATTTTGTTATTTCGTAATTAAATTCATTTGTTATGTTAACATTTAATTCTTATCTAAATTGTTATCTTCATTGGTCAGAACAATCTGTCCATCTAGTATGAAAACCAAATTCAATTTGTTTTTTGGTCCATTTAAATAGTAAAACAAATGACAGAAGATAGAGGATCTATTTATGATGAAGATGATATTTTGTGGTCAAACTGAAGTTTGCAATAATGGAGGATTTTGATACTCATAATTTAACTAATAATGAATTTTAAACAATTAGAACAACTACTCGACATATATCATTAGATTCTAAACGGTTAGTAACAGGAACAATTCCTGATGTCATTTAACTTTATAAAGATATTATGCTCAGACGTGGTAGTGATGAACAACAATATGCAAACTTTAGTCACGAATTAAAAAATGTAACATTGTAAATAGATGAATCTAATTTAAATGTCTAAAAAGGAAATAATAAAGAAAATAATTCAATTGGTTATCTGGCAACATAACATCTGATTTTAGAAAGTCTTTACAGTGCGTACAAGAAGGAAATAAACGAATATCATCCAGTGATGTAAACAAAGATTATTTCGGGATGACAACATTTGAAATAGATACACCAAAAACAGAGCAAAGGCAAACAGTAGCAATTCCAAGTAACACAAATCCAGTAGAAGAATTTGTAAATGATGTCAGAGAAATACGCGATGAAATTAATAATGGAAAAATTTATAAGAATAAAGAGAGGATATTTGCTTGAAACGAGTGAATAACGGATATATTTTATCGAGCGGGTGAAAAACTCAGTAACTCTGAGTAACTCAGAAAAACTAAGTTTTTCACACACGAGATGAAATATATCCGTTATTCACTTGGAGCAAGCAAATATTCTTTTTATTTTATGCTCAAGCGTATTGTCTAGCAATTTGTACAACACACTGAAGTAGCTGATTTCTTGCTGAATTCCGCGCGATAATGTCGGTAGTTTGCCGTTTATGTTTTGCTCTGTTTTGGGTATATTTGCACATACAATATCAGTAGTTACATAATGCTCCTTCCCAATTCAAGGGAAAACATCAGATAAAAAGAAAATGAAAACAAAATTGCCCCTTGCTGGATTTGAGCCCGGTTCTGGATGCGAAGCAGATATATAAACCCTTACACTACGCAAGTGTTTTACAAAACGCTTGAAATTTCTTAGTCATAATGTTATCAATGTCTATTGAAGGCCAATGAAAAATATGATATTTTTTCACTGCAGTGAAATATCACAATTATTTCACTCGGAACATCCAGTAATTCACTGTCTAGCATAAAATAAAATGTGTTATGTAAAAACCAAAAAAAGCTTTTGGAAATATTTTATTTCAAAGAACGATACTCTAATAGTTTATTTGCTCCTCAGGAAAAAAAAAAGAGAATTAAGAGGTTATATAACTGCTACTGATGTTGTAAATTTAAGAATAATATTGATGCAAATAAATCTGGAAATGTACGATCGGCAGATAAAGGAAATAAGAAAATATATCGATAGTTTGAAAGATTAAGAAATGAGAGAGCAATTAGGAAACGTTATCAAAGTTACTGAAAGTAAAACGGGCATAATTAACAGAAATAGAAAATAATTTGTTTGTCAAAATATTAATTGAATCGATTCACAAACTGCAGAAAAGTTACCATTAGGTGAAAGGTTAAAACAGATATTTAAAGAACATTGTAGTAGCAATTGCTAGAATTTGTGGAGCTATAACATGATAGCAACAACTCTAGCTCGAACTATAACATATTTTGTAAAAGGTTTAACAAAAGGTGGATAAAGAAAGCAGCATAGTGGTGGTGGCAGTTCGTTGAATGATAAAATTAAACAAAGATTTAATTAATCTGTCAACTTATCGTTCCACTAGCTAAAAATGCAGAAGCAGCATTGTCTAGCGTAATGGGTGAAATAATAAGCTGGCTTTTAAGTTCGGCGGGAAATATTATTTCTTTCTTAGGTGATATTAGTTTGCTTGGTACATTAAAAATAGTAATTGTTTTTCATTTAGAATTTTAGCTAAAGGTTTAGAAACAACAACAACAACAACAACAACAACAACAACAACAAATAATAAAATAAAAAAGGATTAAAGGATAGTGATCATTTGTAAATACAAATTAAACCAGTTTTTACAACAATACAATGATTATAGATATGTATTTGTCTGTTTCATGATCAGTAAATGTTTGTGTATTTATTATAGGACTTACTTGTGTTTTATTTGCTTGAGTATTCATTATACGATTTGGTTGTTAATCTTGTTTTTTCTTTATATTTTTCTATAATTATCCGAAAATGAAACTAGCGACTTCTCTCTTTCTCTCTCTCTCTCTCTCTCTCTCTCTCTCTCTCTCTCTCTCTCTCTCTCTCTCTCTCTCTCTGACCTGCTTTCTTCGATCACGCTCCACTATTGTTCTGTCTTTTGTTTAATTTTATTACAGACTGAATAGCAGATATTGGTATTATATTCTTTCACCGGTAATATTTATATCAGTATTTATTGCTAACCTAATATTATCTGCTGATTTGTTTGTTTTAAAAAAAAATGTTAATGTAACCTACTATACTGCCTATTTCCATCACCATGTCACTGGGTAATAAAAATGGTCCATCACCACTGACAACATAATTCAGCGTAACTTTCGCATCTGAACTATACTGTTCAAATCTTATTGCAATGTGTTCATCAATATTATATCTTTTTTGTCCAAATATCAAATTTTCATTTAACCTTTCAACATTGTCTTGTACAGTGGAGACAGAATATGTAATAGATGTTCCATTTTGTACCTGAACATCCAAACCACATATCACTTAAGACATTAAGCCTTGGTTTCTCATGGATATTTCTTTTTCTGTTATTCCGTTACTAACCATCCATTAGATTTATCTGCAATAAATTTACTGGAATAAAAATTATCACTTCTTTTAAGTTTATGATACCAAATCCCCAATTTTTAATTTCTTTCATCTACAAAATGCACAATAGTTTTTCTTCATCTTCATCTGTTTCTCCTTTCCCAATAGCAAAACTATCATTAAAAACGGACTGATTTTTTCCTTCCATTTTTATATCTGCAATCACTGTGAGGAGGAATGTTACAATTATTACATACAACGTTAATTTTTTGTGATCTAAAATGTTGTATTCATCTTAAAAGCTTGCTCATTGTAGAATAGCATTTTACAATATGACGATACCTTTCTTATCGGAAAGTAAATATGAAATGTGTATATAGAATTTACTAACTCTGGGACACTATGATCTGTTAAATGAAAATACAATAGTCCACATCCAGCTATTGCTATAAATACTACCTAGCGTAATTAATTCTTAACACTTTCTCATCACCCTATGATCTATATCTGTTTACCGAATCATTATTACAACGTTTTAAACCGTAATTATCACAGATATTTAGCGGTTTGTACTTAAACTACATATTTTATGTGTAATATATCTTTATCTTTTTATGTCATCTGCTATTTATTTATTAACTTTAACTTTAAATAGAGTTTTATGAGAAGGATAAGGTGCACTGCTATTTGTTTAAAAAAAACTGAAGTCACTATTTAATTAGATTAATTTTAACAACTAGAACTGCAACCGTCTTTATAGTTTATTCCACAAAATTTAAAATTCATTGATGGATGCTTGTTGGGTCAATTGAACAAAGAAAATCGTTTCAATTCTCATGTTGTAAGGCAATGCCATTTTCAATCCCATATTGTATTTTAAGATATCTTCTAAATGATTCTAAAATGGTGACTTTTTCTCATACATTTTTTTGTATCGAAACTTGTTTGTTGTTAATAATATTTTATGGAATATAAATTATGCTTTTCTTGACTCAGTAAAACCAAAAATTGCTTATTATTCTCTTAAATTTAATTCTGCAATATGTGTACACATTTTGTTTGATATCTTATTAACGTAAAGACACTAGAGATATGAACATAGAACATTTATACATATAAAGACTCGCATGAGCCGTTTATACATATAAAGACTCGCATGAGCCGTTTATACACGTAAAGACTCGCATGAGCCGTTTATACATGTAAAGACTCGCATGAGCCGTTTATACATGTAAAGACTCGCGTGAGCCGTTTATACACGTAAAGACTCGCGTGAGCCGTTTATACATAAAAAGACTCGCATGAGCCGTTTATACATGTAAAGACTTGCATGAGCCGTTTATACGTGTTAATACTCGCATGAGCCGTTAAAAAATGTTGGCTTATTATCAGCATTCTGTGAAATGAAAACGTCTATGCCATTTACTTCTATACCCCTAATAGTACTAGTATGCTTAATCATTATTGCTAATATGACAGCACAGAGTAGAAACATATAAGGAGAGAGCGGATCCATTTGTCTACATTGATCATAAATATTAAACAATGGGGATATGTACATTCACTATAACGCTAGCTTATATATCATTATACCATGATTAAATAGTTGAACTACCAAAATTAAAAGGTTCAGTACTTTTGAAACAAAATGACCAGAATGTTTTTCAAAATCAACGAAGAGGAGCTACCAGAAGTCAAAACTTTGTCTTTTAGAATTATTCCATAAGGCCGGCGTTTTTTCTCCACCTCCTTTTTGAACGATGAAAAGTTTTATTCACTTAAATGTTATTGTTAAACTCTTAAGGATATATTAAAATAAGTTTTTGCGTTTTAAAACTTTGCCACACAGGCTTGGCTATTTAAACACCAACACAATACCGATTTCCGTTGATGCCATGAAAATGTTCAGTGTGATATTCTAGCACTGATGCAGAAAAAGGTGGTGGTGTTTTAAGAATTATACATTTTAATGAACCGCGTACATGTGTTTATAGTTCGGGCCAAGCATCATAATTTCCTTTGCAGAAGAGAGGAATTTCTGTATGCTATAGACTTGGTTCAAGATTATCTGAAAGATCTATTATGTCAAAACTACAACTTTAAAGACTCTTCGCCCACTTAAAGAAACTGTAATCATCGTCACCTTCCAACTCAGACTGTAAATAAGAATATTATAATTGTTGTAATGAATGATTTGGATTAAATCATGTGTTCACGATTAAAACACACATTGAAGGACGTTTAGAATTTTCGAATTCACACAATATCTTACCTGCAAAATCACAAATTGACGTAGAATGACTCTGATTGCTATACTGGTATCTTCTATTTCTTTGTACCTATGAAAAATACAAATACAAATTATTCAGATTGACTATAATTTATGATTCTGACATGAAAATGTACAAAATAATGTTTTATAACACAATTTATCTTAGCTTATGTTCAAGTATAACATACTTTATGGATAATAAGAAAAAACAACATATTTTATAGAAAATACAACAATAATGTGACTTCTTTTACAATCAGAAACGGTAAGGAACGAAACATAATTATTTATGTTTTTTACCGTCCAAGGAAGTGCTAAATTTGAAGAAAAAAGATGATACAGTTACATTTATCTAAACCGGACACTATTAAGCTGCACATTTTGGCAGTTTCACAGAAGTAGCGAGTATATGAAGGTCTGCTTAGCAATTAGTAATCCCTTGTTTGGGACAATAGTTCTGTTTCCGGTCTTAAAGTTGAACATGTTACAGAGGAGCCAGGGTTACAGAGGATGCTATTTAAGGAAGTTTCATTTTAAATACATCTACAAACTTGTAATAACGCCAACTTGCTGACTGTTTTTGAAAAAAACAAATAGATGCATCCAAGTAACTCAAATATCTTTCTTGTTGAGACGTTAGGTCCTGCTGGATCACGCACTGCTGCTTTCCAAACCATCTTTTTTTTAAAGAAAATACGCAGTATATAAATTAAAGGAATAAAAATGTGTTCAGTGGTTAATTATCCATTACTTACACCGTTAATAACGTGCGAGTAATCTCTTCTTATCCTTTTTTCACTTTAGTTTCTTTTGGTTGGTCATTCGAGATGCTGACCTGCGACGAAAATCTGAAAGTAGAGATGCAATATATCTGTCATCTATATATGTGTGCGTGTGCCCATGC
Source organism: Margaritifera margaritifera (assembly GCA_029931535.1). NCBI lineage: Eukaryota > Metazoa > Mollusca > Bivalvia > Unionida > Margaritiferidae > Margaritifera > Margaritifera margaritifera. The sequence continues at coordinate 87,256 of JAQPZY010000394.1, forward strand.
TTATGTTTCTGTGTGTGATCAGAGACGTAAAGTATGCAGAAGTACATTTTATACAAGTTGTCTTTCTCAGAAAAGAAATAGCAGTAGTAATTTATTTGCATAATAAATGATTTTGATGCTTACGACTTTCATAACTTTTTCTACTCGATTCGGATTTGCGGGAATTTAAAACTCGCGAAAATAAAGGATTTAAATTATAATATTAATGATGTCTTCCAGTCTGATTGCAAATTCGTAAATATAGAACTTGAACTTTCCAACACCGAAAATTCGCCAAAATTCGATGAACCAAAAATCTTACCTCATGCAGTATGCGCGTACAAGAGAGACTCGAACATGGGACTCTCGTTATTACCAGAGCGCTCAACTAATTAATATTCGGGCCAATGTTGCTACAAGGACATTTGTGACACATAATCAAGGAGCTGTTACCTTGTTTTTAGCTTACCTCATAGCTCGATTAATATTTCATTTGCAGCATTGGCAGGAATATATTAATACATAGAAAGATAAATAACTTTAAGTTGAAGTAAATAGGCAGGTAGGCAGATAGATAGACAGATGCAGTGATGTAGGTATGTCGAAATATATATACGAATAGATAATTAAGTACAAGTTGCGTGTAAAGAGGCATGTAGGTGGGTAGATAGATGGTTAGAAGCAGGAATGTAGTTATGTAGGTTGACAGATAGATGAAATTAAGTCTTTCTATCTCAATGTTTATTATATATATGTTTATTATATATATATATATATATATATATATATATATATATATATATATATATATATATATATATTGTTACGACTCTATGGTCTAAGAAAATTGTAACAGAAAGAAGGTGAAACCAACAAATCAAGTAAAAAATCAACAAGCAATTTATTACTAGATAATTAAAATGAAAAATCAAAAAGAAACTTACAGTAATGTGTTTTGAAGTCCTAATAATCCAATAAGAATGATTGTTCTAATCACAAGTCCTAAATATAGAATGTTTCGAATTCACGGCTGTGTCCTTGAATGTTATGATGTGCTAATGGTCTCCAAAGTCCTGATGTACTAGAAATCTTGATGTGCTGATGTCAAAATGAAGTATTCCAAAATCTCTGAATATAAGTTCACATAAATTCCAAAATCATCAATTAAAAAATCCAAAATCCAAAAAATTATGAGCACTGTTATAATCCAATGAATATTTAAAATAATTCCTCTCTTAGAATTTGGAATGAATTTTCACAACTGTAATAGCTCTTTACAAGACTGATGGTAATGTCAAAACTGAATAAATGTCCACCAAACATGGCATATATAAAGATTGGTCACATGACAGAATGTTCTTGAATGTGTGTCATCTTAATGGAATTTTACTTGTAAACAAAAATTCAACCTTGACCTTCAAATTGAGAAAACATATTGATCAAAACAACCTAATTCAAGGACACTAGTTAAACATGTTTTTCCTGATAAACATAAAGATTTAAGCAAATATTAAAGCGAAGAAACATTTATAATTTCCTAAAATATTTATAATATTATATAAACATCATACATAACAATATATATATAAGCTTTGAACAGAAAGATATATAAAATAGCACAGGACTACGGTCGAGCTTACAACATGAGTTAAATTTAAGAATGTTTTTATGCTACTAATACTAAAAGGTTAACCCAGAATTATTGTCTTTTCTTCTATGCAATTATAACAAGCAAATGTTATGCTCAGATGTTATGCACAATGCCAATCAGTCTCAAATGATCTTACTACATTTTGAACAATAATGCTTACTAGACAAAGTTTTTTTAATTGTCTTTACAGTCTTATGTCTGAAAAATCCCTTCCATCCTAATGCGTAACTTTCTTTGTTTCACCTACATACTGCTTTATACATTTCAATCAATACCCTAGGATAGATCATATTAGTGTATGATATGAAATATGATGTTTATTTCAAAATTTATATTTGTTTTGGATATTTTTTTATGTGTTTGAACTAATTAGAATAGAGCTTACAACACTTAAGACAACCAGGTTTGTTGATGCGTAGTATTTTGGATCTCATGCGAATATCCCATATGTTCTTATTTCCTTTATAAGCTGTAACCAAAATGTGTGTCCAAAAAACTTCATTAAATTCTTATTGCGAATTGCAAAACTTTGTCTAGCATACTTTATTGCAGGCGATGAACGTCTATTGAAATGAAATATTAGCGGAATTCTTGCTTTTGCTTTCTGGGTACGTAGGCAGATAGGGAATTAGGCATGTAGGTATGTACGTCGATATATATATATATATATATATATATATATATATATATATAGAGAGAGAGAGAGAGAGAGAGAGAGAGAGAGAGAGAGAGAGAGAGAGATACATAGATAACTATTCGTAGGGATAAAGAGGCAGGTATGTAGTTAGATAGTCAGAGGTAGGAATATAGGTAGGTATATATATATATATATATATATATATATATATATATATAAATATATATATATATATATATATATGGTTCTTTCAGCGAGAGGAACGATAATCTCGTCTTTTTGTTATACGAAGTTTAACCGTTTTAAGACCGTTTTTCAACCATTTATTCGTTGTTTCTTCTATTTATTATCTCTTGTTTGTGGATTTCCCCCTGTCATTCAAAAATGTAGAAGTCAAAAATTTCTCTTTGCTTTTGTGTTTAGTGTTTGTTTTGTGGATGTAAATTGCTTCTTCCCTTGACGAAGAGCTTGTTTCCCTCGAAACGTTAGAGAATTGTTTCGTATTTGCGCTGTGATCAATTTATATATATATAAGTTGGGGGTAAATAGGCAAGTAGTTAGGTAGATAGATAGAGATAGATAGATAGACGCAGTGATTAAGGTATGAAGAGCGACATATAGATAGATATATATCAATTTGCATTGGATATGCGAAAAGATTACTGATAGTCCAATAAATAGATAGATAATTAACTACAAGTTGGGGTAAATAGGAAGTCAGGTAGGTTGACAAATAGATCAATAGACGTAGGGATGTAGGTATGACTGCAGATAGATATAATTTTGTATTTTTTATGTAAAGGGAGAACTGATAGATAGATAAATAGATGGATAGTTAGATATCAGTTTCTATTTGTCTGATATATATATATATATATATATATATATATATATATATATATATATATATATATAAATTCAGCAGAATATCAGTAATATATTCGTCCTTTATTTATTCAAGCTCTTTTGCATCATCATCTCTTCTCTTATTTTCATGCTGAATTTTTTTTCTGGGATGGTATTACTTTTCTTGGAATTTTGGGAGTCCGTAAAAGTAACTTGTCAAAGGTTCCAAATTAATTAGATAGTGGGTAATTACGCATTAATGCTGCTCCGAAAGTGAAATCTGTGACCCATTGCATGTTGTCTTGTTTACAGTCCAGCCTCTCAAAAAAATGCTAGATAGCCTATGACAAGAACTTCATCATGACTTCATCTTTGAAGATACTTTAGATTAAAATATGATTTATTAAGATTTTGTCACACTGGAAAGTTCAGTACTGACAAAGAGATGTAGGGACTATACAGAAAACATAATCGTGATCTGAGTCCAGCTGAAAGGCATAAATTAATCAATACTATGCCTTCAGTTGAGTAATTCATATGGTTTGTAGACTTCTTGCGAATCGAAGCTATTTTCCTATACTGACATTTCACATCCATAATAAAATATCGATGTCAAACTCACCTTAGACACACTATTCCAGTAAAATCTTTATACAAATTAGAAAACTTTCTGGGTGTGGTTGTGGGTGTGGGAGTGGGAGTGAGTTGTTGGGACTTGTTCCACGAAACAGCAAATTAAATACAACAATAAATGCTAATTACAGCGCTCTCGATTGAAAAACTACTCATTTTTTAATTAAGTGCAGGTATACTACACCACTGACAGACATCCGGAGGGACGATCTCTAAATGGACAACGGCGCACCCTATGGAATTCCGATGACATACATCGCCGAAGTCGACGGAAAGGATAATACCAAAAAGTATCTGCTAGTATGCTAGTCTATAGGGACTTTGTCAGTGTTATTAAGTATGCTAGTATATAGGGACTTTGTCAGTGTTATTAAGCAATTTCAGTATCGCAAACTATATAAGATTTGTATTTCAAATTGATAAGCTTTCGTTTCGAACCTTGCTCTCAGAATACTCTTTTCCTATATAATTCATAACAGTGTGTGAAGTAAAAAATACAGCTGAAATATTTACTTCGAAATAGAAACAAATTGACTTTTAAAGCTATACATGTCACGAAATAAATAAATAAATGGAAACGCATTGCACGGCTAAAGTACAAAAAACGTGATCCAGTCTCTAGTATACGGGAAATATGTAAAGATAAAAGGCACGGAAACAATAAAACAAAATGAATCGAATGGCCAACATACAAGAAGCGTGAGACAGTCTCTTGTCTTTTCATATTATAAACACTGGAGGAACAAGAAAAACGCAAGCTTGAGAAGCCAAGAAATAATTATTACAAGGAAGTAAAGGAAGAAAATATTGATAATGTTATTAAATGCTCAGAAAACATTAACCAATCGACGCAACTATACTTAGACTGTACTACCATAATGTCAATGAAAGAAATAGCAGCTGTTTTTAACAAATACGTTAGTGAACTTTCAGATAAGCTTTGTGAGTAATATGAGACCTTTGAACCTGAAAAGTATATTCACTGCTCTTTTTCTAAGTTTAAAATTATGTAAAAGTCTTATCTGGAACAGTTTTCCAATATACTAAGATTATAATCTTGCAGTGGTTATATATATACAATAAAATATACTTTTCGAAAGACCTTTTGATTCACCTCCATAACCCAAGTTTTAAAAATCATGTTGGATGGAAGTTGACAAAAGAACTGATTACAGTAAAGCTGTTTTAGTATTAAGCTTTACAAAGAGCTGCACCACAATATCTACAAGACACGTTTAGCCAGATATAATCTAGTTATGCACTACGTTCTGTAGAAACTGGAGATTTATTGCTAAAGAAAAGTCTTGTTTGGACCAGCTGTGCTTTTAATGTTAAAGGATCAAATTATCTTGGTGCTTTTAAAAACAAATGCTACAATTACAGGTTAAAAAAGATATAAGTTTTCTATTTTAGCTGCTGTCTAATGATGTATATATTGTACACAAGTAAATTGTAGAGAAGGCGTAAGGGGAGAATATATTGTTTTAGTAACAGAGTTACCTTCTGTAAATCAATTATTATTATTATTATTATTATTATTATTATTATTATTCAAGAAACGGAGCTATAAATGTCTGTTCGCAGAGTGCTGAGAAAGAATTGCTATAGAAAATGCCGTCTCCACATGCGTGTGGTAAGTGGTGAAGTTCCAATATATGTACATATTGGATATAAATATGATAAAAGTTAATATATTACGTTTGTTTTTCGCACATATAAACTATTAGTATTGCTAAAATGCATATAGAAATATTGAAAGTTAAATGAAATAGAATAAAAACCTACATAATAGATGAACCGTTTCCACATTTGACACATCTGACAGTCATGAATGCCCCATTCTCCATATCTTGGTAGTAAGCCACATCGTACGGAAATAAATATGTGCAAATTTAGATTGGAAGGTATGACGGCGGGTAATACTGTAGTATCACTAATTTTCGTGGGGTACCAATTTTCGTGGATTTCGTTGGTGCCCTGAGTCGCAAATTTAAAGACACAACGAAACATTAGCCATTGATGATAAATAATTTGTTTACTGTTTGATTCCTGGAATTCAACAAAGCTATTTGATAAATCAGCCTCATTTCTGTAATATGGCAACAGATATTACCTTTTACACTTGTTTGTTTTTTAACCTTTAAAAAAGAATCCTAAAGCATTTTATATATTGTTTTAATGCACACGTTTCTATACAGTATCCAGTAGCTGTAATTTCCAACACTGCCTTAAATCGATATGTTGTGAGATAAGTAAGGATGGACGGAAACGAGAAAAAATAACATAAGGTATTAAACACTGATATTACGGAAAATGAAAGAAAGAATAAGTAATGATACTATAAATAATTTTTTTTACAATTAATAATTTTTCAAATTGATTCTTCATTTTAGTGTAAATGTTATCGAAAAATTTAAATCCCCGTGAAAGCACGTCTCATTTTATCCATGCATGCTTAATCCCAATGAACAACATGACTGTAAAATACTAAACTATTGCTTGAAGCACAATTACTAATGAAACACTGTATATACAATAATTACCGCAGATTATAGAAACTCACGCTTCACTGATTTTCGGACAAAACAGCCGAATCAACGTCGCGTTAACCACGTCGGTTGGTACACACAAATGTTTGTCGGGAAAATAATCCTGAAATTGTTGAATTAAGCAAGTCCAGTTTTCCTAAAGCCACAGATAATTAGGTCCAATCGCTTACACATTTTGGCATGAGCCGCAATTATCCATTCAGTATGAATTGGCTTGATTCACGAGGGTTTATGTAAAGTCTAGTGATTGAAGTTGGTTCGGACACACGGCAGGCTAAAACAAAGGAGTGATTCCATTGTTTTTCAATTTAGTTAGCATCTTCGCACTTTGATGGGCTCTGAACACATCAAATGTTGACACTGATGGCAAATTGCTTTGAGCAAGGGGCAGCTGGTCACGTGTTCGGATCACATGTGGAATGATGACATTATCCAAACCGACTGGATCTAGGTTGAATTTTACCACTCTACAGCCAGTGTGTTCACGCCATGGTCTTCAGAAAGTAAAGACATTGTTTAAGGAAGAGATCATTTACCTGTAATTTATTAACCGATTAGCTTAGTGTTGTTGCCCTTGTTGGCTCTCTTTGATGTTGAGTGTAAGTGATTTATCTTGACGGGTGTTTGATTTGTGTTCATACAGGTGGTGGTATTGTTTTAATAATTGAAGAGGCCGTCGTTTGTTGTCGTCTTAGTTATGTTCTTTTGTATTCTTTATTTCTGGTATTGTAGGGGTTAATCTAAGAAATTAAATGCCAACAAATGTGTAAACTTTGAAAGGCACAAGCACGAATTCAAGCACCCACGAAAATGTGTTTTTGTACTAAACCACAAAAACTGAGAACCACGAAAACAAACGATACTACAGTATGTATTTCAACCCTAAGATGTTTAGGTAAGTAAGTAGGCAGATAACTATGTAAGTTGACTGATGTTAGTTTCTTAAGTAGCTATTTGTGTGGGTATGTAGGTCGGTAGATAACTGGGCAGGTAATGCACTTTGGGATTGATTAAGTATGTGGATTATTCGATTGTGGGTATTTGGGATGGTTGCTAGGTAGATAGATAAATAGGTACGTTTGCTGATAAGCTAATTTGTAGGTAAGTAGATTGCTGCTCTATATTTTGTTCAGTTATGATCATAGGCTTAAACAATTAGAACATGTAAACCTTTTGACAAAGTAGATACGATATGACATGTGAACGAAAGAATATAGAATTGCGCTGAGGGGGAATATGGTGAATGGAATCATCATTATCATATAATTGCGACGTGAGACCAAGTTGCTGGACAAAAGAACAGTTGTATATATCTGATATATACAAATCAGGGTCGCAGGGGTCCTTAGTAGAGTCCCAAGGGGTCAACATAACATACATCTGAGGGTCGGAGGTCCTGTTTGTGGACCAGTTTAGGATCGCAGCGGAAAACGGAAGAGGGAACGAAGACAAACACTAAACACAAAAGAAAACGTTGAATTTACAAACACAAGCTTTACATGATTATAGATCTAATATAATTATTATTTGAAATACGTAAATATCAGGCCTTACTGATTTTGTACTTCGATGATAAAATAGATATCCAGTAGGTACTGACCTACTAAAGGAGCAGCAATTGCTGCAATATTAGACACTGTTACAAAACTAATGGAACTATTACCTTAAAGATAGCAACGTTACGACACATATGTTAAGGTGCAAATGTGTATTCTTTAAATTAGCTATGTAGATTTGTTGGCATCTACAAATTCACTTGAAATATGAAACCAGAATAAATATTATCAAGTATTTGGAACATATTTTTTTAAACCATCTTATTTGTTTATTGTCTGCCGATCTGATATTTTTTACTGGTAAATATTGACACAATGCCCAAAGATAGAGGTTATGATAACTACATATTTAATGAATGATTTAAGCTTCGCCCTTTTGAATTCACCGTCATAGTTAATATTATCATTTTAAACCGTATTGGTTATTAATTCACGTGTAACACCAGACATCTTGAAACTAGCATAATATGCTAAATCTGGTACAGTGTAATCATAGGCTGCGTCACGTTTATAGTGTTGTATACATACATTTCTTAATTCTTTGAAGATGTCACATAACATTAAATACCTATCTCAGGTATTAGCTGTGTAGACCACACCATGTTTCAACGTCTAAGTGTAACATCACACCTTTTACAGATTGATAATTATCATTGAATATGTTTGAATCGTTAAGTATTGAGGAAAGAGTTTCATTGGATGGTATACTCTTATCAAATATGTTTCAAAGGTATCCATGTATTCGTGTGGATAAATGTCTTTTCGAAGGATTTGAGGTTGAATATGTTCAAAGTGTTTCATTGTTTCTATATATTTTGTGTCGGTTAAAATTTTAGTCGACTGTTGTGCAAGAGCTTGACTCATAAATATATCGTTACCTACGAATCTAAACGTAAGTTACAATTATCATCCTTCTTAAACTGTCAGTTTCAAAGTCCTAACTAATTGATATGTACTCCTAATCAGTGTTAGGTACATTTTGTTATAACAATAGAAATCTTGACGTACCAACTCCTTGATAAAGAGATATGAATCATACCCTGAAAGGTTGTGAATGAACAAAGAGATTAATTTTGGATACTTATAATACTAGTTGCAATCGTCATAAGCAGGACCTTTATACATTCCAGTTAAGTTATCATGGTCGCGCACTTTATTGTTTATTATATTTTCCTTTCACATATATGTCAAATGTCAGTTGAATTGTAATGTTTTTCCTCATTCCCTTTGAAAATCAAAAATATCCCATGTTTATGTCTTAATTCGTTTTATACACAGAGGATCTCAAATTGGTAATGCTTTAAAATTATATTTATGAAACGAGTTGAATAATTTATAGCTTTTGCGAACCTTGTAATTCAAACAGCAACTATCCTTCCAAATACGTAGAACATTTGACACAGACAACATCATTTCTCAACACTGGATCTCCGATGGAAAGACATGTTCTGTTGTCACATAGTTCACTCGGACTAGGTTAGACACGCCATATTCATCGATGTCGATGAGAATGTTTACAATGTTTACACCTAAGTGTGTCCACTGCTATAGATGCAGTATCGTATACGGCAGAAAAAGTAGCATTCCAGGTGTTGGATATTTATGTGAAGGGATGATTACTGAATGCAGAAATTGTACTGAATCTAGACTAAAGATGTTGCTGAGTAAAATAATTCCAGTTTTAATTTATTTTTACCGGATGTGTGCATTTTTTGATTTGGAACAATGCTGTGGTTGGAAAACTTTCTGTCAGTTGGGAGACCGACATTTGTCCACATTCTTCTCTAAACAGAGGTGAGTTTATTTTCTCCTATACGTTGACATTTAAACCTCACTTGTTATAGGGTGGGATCCCTGTTACATGTTTATATTCCTCCCCCCATCCCTTTATCCATTGACCCATACGCTTTAATTTTATTTGCAACGAGCCCCTGTCGGGTAAATTAGGGATATCTGACAGACGTAACCTTTGTTTCTCAATGCCCCTTGTGGAATCGATTCGAAAAATGGCCGCCAAAATGTTGATAGTACTAGTAAAAAGAAAAAGTTCCGGAAGGCTTAGTAAAGAAAATTCCCAAGGTCGCAGTCAATCAGTAAAGGGACTACTGCGCAAGAATTTCATAGACTTATTTGGACCAATCAGATTCACATAAAGTGATATGTTAACATATAGAAAGTATTAAATTGCACACACTGTATGTACAGTGTACCAACTATGTGATACTATTTGTTAAAGACCTTAATAAAATAAGTTTCTCTATATTCCATTTATTTCTATGATTTGTGCATTGGCTTCACGCAGACGCAAAATCCTGATGCAACATCATCATGTGTTTTTTTATATCTGTTCGATACGTATCGCTATTACAGTTTACTGGCGCACATCATGGAGACTTTGAGTATGGTATGCTGTGAGATTCAAGTTCAGCACAAACAACAAACGAATATTTAAGCCGATGGTGAAAATTTTAAAAACTTTTACAACATACCCCTTTTTTGGCATTATGTATATTGAGATATCTACACTGTAACATATTATTTTGTATTTTAGTAACTTTTCTGGTGTATTGAGAGAAAAAAAATCACTTTTACATATAAACTTTTAATTGTGTGTTCAATAATTTGGATCGATTCTAGCCTTAATAAATATTTTATTTCAACGTAATTGTATCTTCTGAGCAAAACTTCAGCTGTAGAGGTATGTGAAATTTAAGATTGTATTCTTTATCACTATTCGTTTTATATGACAAAATTGTTTCATATATTAGATGTTTTAGAATTTATTCTAAATTCTAGAGAGAGTCAATACCTAGGTCATACAACGCCATGATATTAGAAATACTATAGGCTGGTTCAAGTTAGCTATTTGTTGTAACTGAACAGACGGGTATTATTTAATTATACGCGGCATGCATTGAATGATTAATGTAATGTGTAACGAGACGTAATTCATGTGCGCGCATGCGCAACATATATCAATACGAAAGTACTAACCGTGTCATATGTACTACACGGTTTAGTTGTTATACTTTTAGCTGTCCTTATGTATGGTTTGGTGGTGTGAAGTCACAGAACTCTGTGTGGTTTCGTGTGACGTGTACGCTGTGTCTGGTGACGTTGTTTCGGAAGAGTGTACTGGTTTTCTCGATGCGAGAGACCAAGGCTTCTCGACCAACGGGTCTGTGTTAATGTGAAGGCTCTCGAGGGATCCTTCAACAGGCTGGGAGGGGTGGACCATGCGTGGTGGCTCCTTGACCATGGACTAGAGCGGGTGGAACCGGAGATACATCTTGGTCGTCAAACGGGCGCCACGATAGTTATATTTATTGCGTGTTCCATTTTATTGTTATCTCAATATTGCTATCTGTGCAAAATTACATTCATTCCCATTTCAATGTCGCTATATGTGTGATAGATTCGTGATTTCATGCATTCCCATTTCATTTTCGTTATATGAACGATATATTCATAAATTCATACATATTCCAATATCGCTTGATGAATTGATAAATTGATGAGTATCATATTGATAAGTGCATAAATCACATGCTTTGGTCACCATTGGTACTTAATAAGACCTTGTTTATATTGGTCTGTAGATCATATACTCTTATTTGTTGATTGGTGATAGGATGCTATTCACGTTTGTTTAAAATTCCATTCGTTAAATTCATCTTTGATTTTTCTCGTTGAGTTACTTGTTGTTGATAGTCCCATGTTAGGAACTTTATGATTTTCCTTATCTTTTTGTTATAATGGTGTCAGATTTGTTCATCTTTAAATTGCGTTTATAAATAAACATCTTATTAACGCAGTTGCTTTTGGTGTCTTCACTAATCCAGTCCCAACCCGGCTTCATCCTGTGACAATAATTTATGACATCGTGCATTATTTTATTTATATTTTATCTGGTTTTGGCTTACTTTATTTACTGATGTGAATTTCAATACTTATAATGTTAATTTCCTTTAACACTGTTCCGGCTTACCGTTATCATGAAACGTATGGTTCAATTAGATACATATAATATTTTTGTGAAATATTTTTGAATGTATACATGCCCGTTCTGCGACCTTTCATACAAAGTAGAAAAAACTACTTTCTTTACTTTTGCAATTTTCTCATTAGTTATTTAATTTATTAAAAAATGAACATAAAATAATTGATTCGCATTTACAAAGGAAATAACTCATGATATAAATTTATCTCTCTTCGACCATTTTTTTAATTATCAAAAAGATTTAAATAGTACTTTAGTATGGGCCTAGAGTTAACTTTACAAGTGTTTCAGAACTCCGAGCTGCGTGTCTTGAAGACATTTTACGAGTGCTTCAGAAATTCCAACCCCGTGTTTTTAAGAAAATAACTTTCTGAAGTACCTTACCACCGGATTTGTTTAAATAAATTTTACAAGTGTTATATATATATATATATATATATATATATATATATATATATATATATATATATATATATATATATATATATATATATCTATAAAGCTATTAGTACAGCAACACGTTCTTTTTTTAATCTGATGAAAGCTTACCTCCTGTTCCAAATTTCGTGTTTTCTCCATATGGGATCGACCGTCTTTCAATTTTCCCACAACATAAACGTCAGCATTTGGATCAATCCCCTCATTCCTCTTCAAGTTGAAGCTCAGAGCATGTGAACCGTTTGTTTGTCTGGAATCTTGTGGTCAAATCTTTTAGCCAGACCCTCTCTGAGTAGGTAGGTGGTAGCAAAACGGAGATAAGGCATGGATTGGCCGTAAGTGACTTCCAATTGGTTGATATAAGAAAAAAGAAAGAGAGAAATAAACAAAGAAACAAAGATAAAAACGACAGAAAGAAAGAAAGAAGGAAAGAAAAAAGATAGATAGATAGATAGAAATAAAAAAGGAAGAAAGAAAGAAACACATTTTTAAAGATTCGCATATTTTGGACTACCAAGGACACCTATCAGTCATTTTCCTAGTAGCTCAATACTTTCATAACTACTACCACTTCTACTACTACTAATCCTTTATTTTCATAATGAAGCATACTACATTGCATTTAAATAGATTTATGAAGACAACATTAACAGCTAAATGCAAAGTCGAGTAAAAAATATTTATTAATTTTTTGATGAAGAAACCTATACGTACAACTAATAACCGAGTAAGACCGATTTAAAAAATAATACGTAGTACCATATTGCATTCAAAAATTGCTAATATTGAAAGAAGTTGAAAATTGGTCCATACTTAGTGCGACAAAGTGAAACAATTGGCGTGTCGCCAACCTAGTTTTGGCAATTATAGTATCATTTGATAATGATCCTCTAGCTCTGATTTTAGATGGGTTCAACGGCATTTTCCTCTAATGTAACAATATGCTAAAACGAAAAAAAAAAAAAAAAAAAATAAAAAATCTGGGTGAAATAAACCTACAGTAACATTTTCACGCAACACGTAATGAAAGTATACTCAACGTTAAAATGGAGATACCTAGATGCATGTTGGAATATGTTCTTAAGTTCAATAAGTCTTACTGTCATGACGAGTAATTTCAGTTTGAAAACGAAAAAGTTTAGTAAAGAAATGTACAAACTACCCCAATGTGATAATGTTACGGCATATTGTTGTATGGAAATAACTTATTAGTCTGAAAGTCACGCGAACCTTAAACTTCAAAAGTTGTGATCACTTCCATTTATACAAAAAATTTAACTAGTTTTGGGGCCCATGACTGTTCTACCTATGGACCCGGAATTCCTCTAGGCTTTCATTTTACCTTATATCGACCTTTATGGATTTACTTTAAAAAAAAACAGTTTTCTTTACCGTTATTAATATGATGGTGAACTCATGTTTAATGGTAGCTGGTTCTGATAAGGGAAAAGAACATAAAGAAGATATAAAACACATACATCTCTCTCTCTCTCTCTCTCTCTCTCTCTCTATATATATATACAAAGACACACACTCGTCAGCGAGTCGAACATAGGGACAGACGTACCTGACTGAACATATGTCACGACACTGACGACAAAAAGAAATACATCTCTCTTCATTGTAAACTCAAAGATTGGCTGGCGTCTATGGAAATACTGACCGGCTTAGCTATTACAATCTAGCTAATTTACACAATTTGTTGGGGTTAGATTGTGCAGGTGAGGGGTAGTTTGTTCCGGCCAATTTTTGATTTTTGGCTTTAACAGGTCAAATCGTACTAGAAAAACTGTTGTCTGAATATAAATTAACATTACCTTAAGACACGGCAAATAATTCAAGTAACAATATGATATACATTAAACAATATGACCTTATTTGTAATAAGTTTATTGTTCCAAAAACCTTGATTGGAGATAAAAAAAAAGTCAAATAGCTATTAATAATACTAGATATAATTTAAAGAAAATCAGTTGATGTAACTAAGACAAGAATAACGAAGAACCCGATTTCTGAATGGTTATGTTGGTATAGTACAGTTGAAAAAGAAAATAGAAAATTAATGTTGATCCAAATGAATCTATAGTTTGCACTTATCTTATTTTCTTTCTATAAAGAGAGCGACGGAATGAAAAATTCTGGCGTTGTAAAATTAAATTGCAGCATCGGATGGTGCATTTAAATTCTTTTTACGGGTATTAAAGGTAAAACAGGACATATATTATACAATATCTTTTTGACAGTATGAAACTATAACAACATTTATATACCTATTAATTTTAAGAGAGCAAGGTGTCTCAGATGAAAACTTAATTAGAAAATGTCAACAAAATATAACAGATTCAAAAGTAGAATTGGACGCTTCAGTTTTTGGTAACAGAATATGTTTCCTAGCGAGTAACATGGTTGTGAAAATGGGTAGGATTGATGGATACAACAATAACATTAAAACTCGTCTCGTAGCTTAAAACTAAGGTTTAAATACTGCACTAAATGGTGCTTACCATTCATATTTTCTAATGGTAGAGTGTATTTATGACGATCTCTTCTGTAATCTTCAGGTATGTCAAAAGCTTGATGTGGCTTACCACCTTCTGCCATTTTCACACAATTTAAATGGTAGATAAACAATTTGAAAAATATTTATGTTTATTGAAGAGAAACATAACAATGACCTTACTTATTTTAAAGGGGCCCTGGGTGACCTAGTGGTCTAAGACGCTCGCCTTTACAGATCACTGACATCTCAGCTGTGTCCGCGTGGGTCTCGAGTCTCGGCTCGGTCAACGTAGATATGTAAAAAAGTTTGCGAGTAGCTTCTCGTCGGTCAGTGGTTCTTCCCGGGGTTCTCCCGATTCATCCTCTACCAAATATACTGGCCGCCATTTATATCCTATCATGTACTGAAAAATGTTGTTAAATTCATAACAACAACAACAACAACAATAACAACAACAACAATAATAACAACAACAACAACAACAACAAGAACAACAGCAACTTATTTGAAATTGAAGAATTACAAAGACGTATTAAAAATTAGAGCAGCAAATGGAATATAGAAATAAATAATTGGAAGGACTTTAACTGACAAGGAGTTGAAAACAAATGTATGAAAATCAAATTAAGAAAACGAGTGAAATCTTTGTCAATGCAAGATCAGCACAAATATTAAATCCATTGTCAAATGGTATTATCCTAGCAATATCATCTTTAATTGGTAAATTTCTACTCATTGATGATTTCAAAAAATGGCAGACAGAGGTATCGCAGATTACAGGATATTAAATTGTTTTATATACTTACTGGATTGTATTCATTTCAGTTATCAGCACTAAGTGCTAGTTTGATAACAATCAAACATATTCGTTTCATTAGACTAGAGAAGAAAAAAAACCCCAAAAGGCAACGCTAATTAAATAGGTTTTATCTGCACTTCGTGATGTGTACTGAATTTTTTGCAATCGATGCATTTTTATTATCAATTGTAACACTGTTAGTTTAACTGAAGTGTCTGTTTATTGCATAGTAAAGTGGCTTAGAAGGACACAAATGAAGACAACATAATAATGAATGGCAGTTAAAATCTTTTTAATAATAAAATTGTCTGTTTAACAAGCTTTAACTTTTCTATTATGTTTACTTCTCTCTATCTCTCTCTCTTTTAATGACATTTTAGCACCTTCAAATCTGTTATCACTAACTTTCATCTACAATGTATTTGAAAAGGAAATAATTGTTTGGTGTTGTCCTGGATCAGATAAGTAATAAGGAGCACAAGGCATAAAATAATCTGTGTCCAAATCATCGTCACTAAAACCGTCAGGTTTAGTAAAATTCAACACCCTACATTAAAAATTAATATATGATATACCTCTCAACGACTGTATAATTCTAGCTCTTGCTAAATTATTTAAAGCAGTTATCCATTCATTTTCATTGTTGCAGTATCTATGTATAAAGTATTCATTATAGTGTTCTCTAATCTATTCTCTAAAATTTTTAAACTAGTCTTGATTTTCACCACCCTACTTTTTGTGATATACTTCATCTTTATCCACCCCCTGTTTACTGTATTCACTATTATGAGGTTTGCCAAAACCACTAGTGTTGTAAAACTCGCTAATTTTTTTAAACTTTATTTTTTCAATAAAGTTTAGTTATATTATTAATGTTTGACTATTTTATTTTCAGTTGTTTTTTGCATGTTATTTTCAAGAAAATTGCAAAATAAGAGTAATTTATAATTTATCAACACCAAGCTTACGTTACCTTTTATTTCAAATTAAATAAAAGTCAAGAAACTTACAAATACAACTGTAAAAAGCCTGACTCATAGATTGAAAAAAAGTATCTTCATTAAAGAATAAGGATCCACGTAGAGTAAAACTTGATAGGAAAACGTTCACAAGAATTTAAAATAGCAAAAGCAGAACGACTTAAGACCGAATAAAAAAAAATAACAACACCTGAAGATGAAACAAACAACTTTATGTATATAGTATGTGCTGTTACAATTGTAGTTTAACTGTTTAGAATACAGAAAAAATTACAAGAAAAACTGAAATGAAAGAACAAGTAGAAATTACATACCACTTTTGTTTAAAAATCCGTTTCCTTTGACATTGTAAATTTGTAACAAATAAATACAATGGCAACAAACAAAGAAACGTACCATAATACAGCACTTGGTGATATTAGAGGTCTAGTTATTGCTGCTATAATATCACGATGTTTATCCTTGTAATGAGTCATTCCCTGCAAAATGCACAGGAGACACATGCCTGGCCAAGTGCCAGGACGAAGATTACACCTCGCGGAAAATTTAATTTCCACAGGCCATTGCTTGTAGGGTGTTGCTATTTACATCTGACAAACGCGAATCGATTGAAATTTACTAATACTGAAGACACAGATGATCACGGTAAACATGCTACTCTGTATCGGTGCCTGCAGTGTAGTAAGATGGAGAAGGATTTATGCCCACGAGTGTAGACTCACATCTATATGTTATGATATGATATGATCTATATATATTGTTTTGGTCGATATTCACATCACGCCAAATCCGACAATCAATGATATATCGTAATGACGATATACTGTAATATTACTAGGTTCTACTCTATCAGGCTAAATATTGGTCACTGTGACCTATCTTAATTTTCACTGCAATTTAAAGTTGTTGTATTTAAATCCATTTCTTCAAGCTTTACGGTTATACGCAATACTGACAAATATTGGCTAAAAACGCTGGAGCAGGAGAATGATTTCTTCCAATGCTGTTCAACGCATATGTTTTGGAAACAATTGTTTCAAGGTTTCTGCAGTTGTTATACCTGCATCTATATTTGATAGTGGATCAACATCATTTGTCAAATATTGAGCGGTGATTTTGTAGGTAAAGTTCTGTAAATCTTTAATTATTTTGAGTAACTGTCACCAAATTTGAAGGTAGAGCGGCATCAGTTCTATAAAGTGAAAGGTTTTCAAGTTGGTATGCTTTCTGTCAAACTTGGTAAATTTTCTTTAGGTTGCTTTATAGAACAAGTTATTAAATGTTTTTCTATTTTTGTATCAGCAGCCATATTTGATGTCAGATTGCCATAATTGGCATAATACTTCATGCCAAAATGCCTTCAGTCAAAGAATTTTCTATTTAGTAATGGTGGTCATATTAATGACGAATCGGCATCATTTGTACGAATTTTAATGATAAATTGATTTTTTTTCTTCAAATTAAGCAACATTCTGAAAAGCTGTTTCCGCAAAGAAGCGAATTAAAGTTTGCTTATTTATTTGTAGTCCCAGTGGTAATATTTGATGGTTGATTGGCTTAATTCGCACAAACTTGAAAAGCTTTATGCCATAATGGTTTCTTTCAAATTTAGCCAAATTCTGCTCGGTGGTTTTTGAGAAGTCATCTCAAGATTTTTCTATTTTAGTAGCGGTGGCCATATTTGATGCGGATGATATCATTTGTACAGAATTGAAAGACCTTTATGCCAGAATACATTCTGTCAAATTTGGCCAGTTTATGAGGAGAGGATTTTGAGAGTAAGTCGTTTTTCGTTTTCGTATCCTTAGTAACGGCATATTTGATGGCAGATCGGCATCATTTGTACAAAATTAAAAGCCATCTATGCTAGGATGCTCTCTGCCACAATTGGCCAAATTCTGGAGTGTTTGTTGATAAGAAGTCTTTTTTTTTTTTTTTGTTAAATTTTTGTAACGACGGCCATATTTGATGGATTGGGATTATTTGACGGCTTCATGCAATGATGCTTTGCACATAAGCACAATCCATGTTTGATGATGGCGCATTGGATCAAAATGAATTTTGCTATCAGGACAAGTTTCAGATTTTGAAATTGTAGTAACATATCACTGTGGGAACACATACTCAAATAGATCCATTTAATGGAACGGACCCTGGTTTAATCGTCGTTATGAAGCCGTTTGACGCATTCTAAAAGGCACGTTTCACATCTAGATGACTAAGATTTAGTCTAACACAGGCATTCCGATTGGCGATGAGTCCGTGCTATTCCCTATTTGCGTAATATTTGGTAGAAATAATCAGGTTCTGCCAAACATACACTTGCCGAATACGCATACCTTTTTGGGATACGTGAAGATAAACTGTAATATTTCATATTCAGCGAAAATTCCAAGCTTTCTAAGGTACCTTGCGATAAACGAAAAAAAATCACTTTAAACATTGGCCCCAATCCCGCGGTCTCTCCGCGCACATCCGACGTAGGATTTGTTTTAACGTCCAGTTTAATTTCTCGACCAAACCATTACGCATAGGTGATACGGTGTTGTGCTTAACTGTTTGATTGATTGTAACCTACCAATTTCCGCCATAAGTTCCAGAGTAAATGGAGCCCCACAATTCGTGAGAACCTCCCCAAGTACCTCTACCCTGCTGAACATGTCAACAAATGCCCAGGCCACACGTTTGGTTTCAATAGTTGGTAATGCTATAACTTCAGGATATCTATTTACATTATCCACCAGGGTGAGGATATGTCGGTTTTTTTCCGGTCTGTAATAGGAAATATGGGTTCCACAATATCGATGGCCACCCTTTTAAATGGGGAATATATTAAAGTCATTTGGCTTAACTGTACTATGGTTATTCTATCCTTCGACAAGGTGTTTTGGCAAATTTCCCACGATCGCGCTACCTTACTATTCATGCCAGGCCAATAAACTTCGACCAACACTATGGGTTTTTCTTCCATGCCTAGGCTCCCTGCCACACTAGACTCGTGCACCACGCTGAGTACATGGCACCTGTATTTTTGTGGAACAAGCATTTGAAAAGAAATATCTTCTATTTGACGTGGTCAATTCCCTGGACAATAATCCTTTCCCGTGTAACAATTTTGAACTATGCCCATCTTTACAAAATCCTGTTCCCGCAGAAACTCATCGCACGAGATATCGTTCTGCAGAGTGACTGTTCCTTCCTCCGCGTCTGCGGCCGCTTGTACAATGGGAAAACGTAAATGTGACATAGTTGGAAGTCTGGAGCCCTCGAACATTTTCAATTGTTAGGTCGTATATTAGATTATCCATACATAACGCTTAGACTGTTCCGGTCAGGAAAGGCGTCTCGTTTTCTATTCTTGCGACTGTAACGCAATCAACCGTCTGACCTAATAACATACAAAGGGATTTCCAACCAAACATTTGGTAATCCCGAACGAGACTTTGCTTTATAATCACGCCTGTGCACCCACTGTCGCGAAAGAGCGTTACTTCTTGACCGTTGGCAGTTCCACTAGCTGTCCCTATCCCCACCTTGGAGAAAGACAAGTGCTGATCGACTGGATAACATCCCAAATACAGTACTCGTGTTACCAGTGTTATCCGTTCCCGAATTATTACGGCAGAAATCGTCAAGCTTATCGCCTCCTGACCACCCACTGCTTTCATTAGCAACCGCTACTCTTTGGCAAATCCTTTCGTTTGAGACGAGATATGGCCCCACTCCTTAGACGTGTAACACCGTTTATCATTACGACTAACATTCGTCGTTGACTTAAACATGTCCACCTTTATTTGAACCGACTTTGTCCCGTTCTCGGCGCCTCTGGTTTTCAGACTGCTTACCTGACCTATTATCTTTCAAGACCACATTATGAGTACCTCACCGAGCTTCAGCGAAATAGTTGGCCTGTGTAGCCATGTCCAAGACATTCGCGTAGAATCTTTGCCTCAGGATCAGGTACAAGTCCCTACTACAAGTAGTTAATAACTCGTCTCTGAATAAGTCTGGCATACCCTTAAACGTTTACCCGACCTTACCACATTCAACCCATCGTTGTAAAACATTCCCAGTCATACTGTCACACTGTGTCGATGTTTCTCCTCTTACTATATTTAAACTTTTTCCGGAGCCCTTGCTCGGATTGCGCAAGTCTGTTTATGACTCTTTAGTAACGCGCTGAGATGGAGGGACCAATCATCCTTTCCCAACTTCTGGACAGTGGCATATGGTTCAGATCTATGGAAATAGATATCCATATTATCTTTATCGTCATCAAACGGGGGTAATTTGGGACCTCTTATCTTGCCTGAGTTAGAGTCTTGTTCCCCATCTTTCTTACCTTGTAATAATTTAGATTTTGTGTTGAGCTCACTCTACATTTTCCCGTCTTCTACGTCTTCTAACTCTTGATTGCAACTTTGCGTGTTCCTCTCTTTTTAACTTCCTTTCCTCTAATTATTTTACCTGCTCCATTATATCCCTTTCTGCTGCCCTTTCCCATCCTATTCTTTCCCTCTCTGCCTGCTTTTCCAATTCTATATTTTCCTTCTCAAATGCTGTCTTTTTTCCTCAACTTGCTTTTCTAATTCTAATTTTTCCCTTTCAGTCTCCCCCGTTTGTAATCCCTGTTTCCTCTACCTAGCTCCTCCTCAAGGTCAAACCATTTCCCGTCTCTACTAGCTCTTTGAGTTACGTCATGATTAAAAACGTTCATAAGACCACCAATCCAAAGTCCACCCCTATATATATATATATATATATATATATATATATATATATATATATATATATATATATATATGACAAACAAAGGGGACAAAGATAAAGTTCAATCGAGGAAAAAGGCAAAAGCAAAAATAAAACAAACAAACAAACAAATAAACAAAAACAAAGAACAAAAGAAATTACCCTTTAGGATTTCAGTCTAATGCGTAAATATTGCAATGCTATGCACACTACTGTGGCATCATCGCATATCCAACAAGGGACGAACAAAATATTCACTCACCATACTTGCATTATCCTTGTCAGGAAATTCACAATTTGAAACAGATAAGTGAAAAACAGTACCAGAGTCGAGACTCTCAAAAACCAATGCCAACGCTCTCTCCACCTAATCCCATCTCACTTCTGACACCATTGTAATAGGACTAAACAGGGTGTGGTTAGATCTAGCGAAAACACATAACAAGAACACGTAAATGCCAGATTTATTTTATGATACATGTAACAAATACGTGATTTCTAACCCCCATGGACTGACAACCTTTAATCAATCTTAAACACATAAATGAAACTAAATGATTGAAAAAACTAGCGTACCCGTACACACCGAATTCTTCAACATATATACCAAATGGTATCGTCCTTCAACGGATATGATCAATGCACAGTTCATCAACAAATATAACAATTGATATCGTTCTTCATCATATAAACTTAATGCATGGATCTATCAGCATATATGATTAAAGAGTAGATATATCGAAAAAAATGACTAATGTATTGTTTATCACCAAGTATGATGGATTAGACATGCATATAACGGCACTGAATTTTAGGTGAAAAACCTAATACTCTTCATCAACAAATATGATGTTGTTATCTCTCGATACCCCGACGACGACTACGGTTATTTCAATCCACCACCAACAATAAATGACTGAATTATGATTTCGTGTAGTCCACTGCTGAAGGATTCCTTGGCAAACCTCCCTAGCCCGCGGACTAGTTGGTCCAGTACCTTTGGCCTGAGTCGACCAATATCATCCGTCTAACCAGCGAGACAGAAGTTACCATTAACTACAGTTTCCGGGTTAAACAACCCCAACGGAGTTCAACGACTCCCCGGAAGAGCTCTACAGTTGAAGATTCCTTCCGTAAAGTGGACAGCTTCCTGATAAGGCTCCTTCGGATTGCAACAATATAAAGACAAATAGCACTTTAAGTTCTCTGGACGTGGTCAAACCACAGCCGGAGAATACGGGGAAAGCGGGTTCTTAGTGCATTTGTGCGTGCGGCAATAATTGAACAGAAATCGCTATTTCGAAATCGAGCAGGCTAAAGTCATGCACCATGGATAACGCTGTAAGCGGCAGCGAAACCTAATATACATTTATGTTCAGATATAATACAAAGGGTATATTTTCCTGCACACAATTATGTGACAACGATCATTTACTCGTGATATACTTGTAGTGTCCCCCCCCCCCCCAAAAAAAAAAGTTATGATTGGACAATGGAATACTTGATACTAGTAATTTAAAATAAGCTTCGTATAACGTTGCAGGTGTATTAATAATAATCTTTAGGTAATATTTTCAGTAAAATATATGTACAAATTTATAACATCAGAACAGTGTGTAATGTTCGGGTTTTATTCAAACGGAATACGGAATACGGAAATGACGGGAATACGGAACGAAACACAAAACGGAGCGTGGAACAGAAAAGAAGCTTAATTGACATATCGTCAAATTAAATGGATCTATCCATTTATTACGATACTATATTGCTTTTTCTTGAGATATATCTGACGTCTTTAACCTAGCAATTATAAACTGAAAGATATATGTACTTTTAGTGACTGTAAATATGAGTGACAATTCGGATGTTGTTAAAAGCAATATTTAGTTTCTTCCCTGTATGTTTCATTTGTTTGTAACACATCTCAACATCTGACTTAGTGGCATTGTATAAGGGTGAAATGATCACCGATGCATCGATAAAATTTGACCTTTTCGATACACACATCATTCCATAATGTGGAGAATCGATACAAAATGATACTTATATTATAAAATTACTTTTAATCTTCAAATTCCATACATAATAAATAGTCGTTTCCCTCTTTGTTTTTTACGTGAATCTTATCGTAGGCAGTATATCGCAACACGTAATGATATATGCGTGGCACATGGATATTGAGTTACCCCCAGCATTGTAGCAACCCCCAACAATGATTTATAAAAAAACCCTACATGCACACACATACACAATGAAACACAAAAAATATTTCAAACAAATCAAAGACCGGAAATTTGTTGAAGAACTTCGCATACCACTGTGAGAAATTGTATCTTCATACTTATGAATTATAATAAGTTTGCAAATTGTGCTTATCAGCTATAGATAGCACAGGACACTGGAATGTTCGGTTATTTCTGTTAATAACATACTCGGAAACCGAAAATCAGAGAGAGAGAGAGAGAGAGAGAGAGTTAAGTTCCTTATTTAAATTGCTTAATCTAGCTACTTTTAGGAAAATCTCAATGTCAGTCATTTGTAAATCCATCTGCTGATAATTTGTTGCAATGTTATTCGAGATATGACTTGGAATTGATCTGGAAACAAGATTTTAATCAAGATTGGAATACAAGGTTGAGATGGGAGAGTTTAGGGAAATTCATATATGTAAGTCTATTTAGGTACGACGGAAACTCTTCCGATCGAGGAGTTCCAGAAAGTCTCTGAATGGGTTGAGACAGCTTACTGCATTTTTAATTTATTTACGGGAAATGATTTGACATCATTAGAGAAAAGGAATAAAGTCTCGCAAGTTTCTTGATTGGAGATCTTCTATCAATAAAAGACTAGGACCAAGGAAATAGTTGCTATTGCAAAAAATCCTTTACATCTGAAATGTTCGGTTATTTCCGTTAATTTTTCAAATTGTTTATCTACCATTTAAATTGTGTGAAAATGGCAGAAGGTGGTAAGCCATATCAAGCTTTTGACATACCTGAAGATTACTGAAGAGATCGTCATAAATACACTCTACCATTAGAAAATATGAATGGTAAGAACCATTTATTGCAGTGTTTAATCCTAATTTTAAGCTACGAGACGAGTTTTAATGTTATTGTTGTATCCATCAATCCTACCCATTTTCACAACCATGTTACTCGCTAGCAAACATATTATGTCACCAAAAAACAGAAACGTCCAATTCTACTTTTGAATCTGTTATATTTTGTTGACATTTTCTGATTAAGTTTTCATCTGAGACACTTTGCTCTCTTAAAATTAATAGGTATATAAATGTTGTTATAGTTTCATACTGTCAAAAAGATATTGTATAATATATGTCCTGTTTTACCTTTAATACCAGAAATAAAAATTGTAATGCACCATCCGATTCTTCAATTTAATTTTACAATTCAACCCTTTGTCATTCCGTTGCTCTCTTCATAGAAAGAAAATAAGATAAGTGCAAACTATAGATTCATTTGGATCAACATTAGTTTTGTATGTTTTTTCAACTGTACCACACGAAAATAACCATTCAAAAATCGGGTTCTTCGTTATTCTTGTCTTAGTTACATCAACTGATTTTCTTTCAATTATATCTATTATTATTAATAGCTATTTGACTTTTTTCCTTTTTTTTTAAATCTCCAATCATGATTTTTGGAACAATAAACTTATTACAAATAAGGTCATATTGTTTAATGTATATCATATTGTTACTTGAATTATTTGCCGTGTTTTAAGGTAATGTTATTTTACATTCAGACAACAGTTTTCATATTTGAAAGTAAATATGAATCTGTTGTACTCAATCTGGTACGCTTTGACCTGTTAAAGCCAATGAGGCATTCCACTTACAGTTATTGCCGTCCACATGGACCAGATGCTATGATTCTGCAAATATATCAACTTACTCTATGCTGTGGATATTTCTACTGAGTTAGAACCATAAAATCTGAAAATGTAGTAGTTATCAAAAATGTTTTATGGTCTGAATGTGAAATAACCCTTTTTAGGAAAGTATTTTCTTAATCGCTGTAAATATGTGTGCAGTGTGTTTATTAACTGTAACGTTAAACTGGGTTTCAGGACAAAATGCGTTTATTAACTGTAACGTTAAATCGGGTTGCAGGACAATAATTATGTGCTTTGCTTGTTAATTGTATCAATCTGAAATCCATTATTTAATTGTCACAAATGTATACACTTTATTTCTATTCAATAAAATATTGTAACAGCGTTTCAAATCTCATATTAGGTCGATCGAATATAGGCTTATAAACCCTGTTATCTAATTTGGCTTGTGTTTATCTGTGATTTGTATACGTGCTTTTACGTCGCATTTTCACGAGATATTTTTGATTTTTGAAAATGCGATGGTTGTGACCTAGAACGTAAATAATAATCTTGTGGTTTCTGCGATGAAACTATTTTAGATCAGTGATCCAAGAATATTTATTAACTTTATGTTTTTCGATTTTTTAGAACCATCATATATTTATGCCGTTAATAAACTCATAGAGTCTGGTAAAAAAAACATGGCGTAGGAGTTATGCAAATCTATGTTGGTCTTTAAAGTTTGAAAACAGTCTTTTTATGGTGAAGTTACCACATTTACACTACTCCGGGTTTTCTTTTTTAAGACAGAGTTTTATTGCAGAGCTTTCCACCCTCTGCTGAAACTGTGGGTCCAAAATAAGAAAACTCGGGACTCCACGCAAACTTATGAGAGTCCAACATTTTATCAACTATATATATATGTATTAATATATTTGCACACGCAATATATATATATATATATATATATATATATATATATATATATATAATTTATTTATTTATTTAATTATGTATTTATTGGGAGTGTGTGCGAAGAAATTAAATAAATTAAAATACGTTACAATATTGTGTTCTATAATTGCACTTTGCTAAAATGTGTCCATCACTCTCAGCTTTATAAAGTCAACTGAAAGTTTCGGACCACTTATTGACCCATTTTCATACCTTTTACTTCACGATAATGTCTGCTGATTTGGGACAATTGGATGCTTCTTGAGCCTCACTTTCATTACCGCAAGGATCAGTCCTTAAACTCTATACACTATTAGTGTTATCAATGCACCTCTTCCTCTTTCCAAATAAACTTACTAGTCGTGTTTGCCATGGCGTTCAGTATTTATCTGAGTATAAATCACAAATAAATGACAAATCTGCTATCAATTTAATTTAGCCGATATACTTGAGTGCGCTACGTCTTTGTGATTTGTATTGGATAACCAAAACATTTTCAAAGCAGTCAAAGCAAAGCTGACATTCCTTTTTTAATCTACTCTATTCGGATTAAATTCGCAGATGTTTCCTTAAGATGAAAAGACTACTCAGCAGAGTGATTAAGCTTGGTGATAAGTGGCAGATAATTATTTGTCACGGCCATCTGATACAGAGAATAAAGAGCATCGATAGGTGTTAACATTGGTTTGTTTACATTGTGCTAATCCGCTTTACTTTATCTGGACGTGACTTTGCCTACAAAGGATTGTTTTCCATAGGCCCTGCCAAAAATCCCTTAAAAGACTGGGGGTCAAGGACTAGATATTGGGGATCCAAGACGCGTTATCGAGAGCCGACTTACAAACCCTGTCATGTCCAATTTTGGCACTAAAGTGGTATCACTTTACTACGTCACAACCTTTTGGACGACGAATGATGGTGTTTAATGGTTGATTTGCACATTTTCCAGATTATGAAGCACAAACATATCATAACTTCCCGGGAGCCAAATGTGGTGATGTACAATCGCATAGCATGAAGAGAGAGAGAGAGAGAGAGAGAGAGAGAGAGAGAGAGAGAGAGAGAGAGAGAGAGAGAGAGCGGAACTTCAACTGTGTAATGCTTTTTCTACAATTACTACTATGAATATCTATATTTTAAAGTTGAATTTCTACTGTTAAAGGTGCTGCTAGATATTGTTGACTTATGCCACTGTACACATCCCATTCGAAACGAACTCGAGGGTTGGCAAAACCAAGTGTAGAGCACCTGCTCGCACTGTCCCTGTGTCACTACCAGTAGATATTTTTTTTTCTTCCTGCAAATCTGTTCTACCTCAAAAATGTATTAGACCCAATAGAAAGTCAAAACAATCATCTGAACACAGTGCATGTTTTCAACTCGGAATAGACAGTCTCGTTTTAAAACCCCAGACGTCAATAAATGTAATCAATAATATCTTCAGGTTCCAATGCAAGTATTTACCAAAAACGACAAATGCTCAACTAGGCAATCGAGGTTGATTTTGATGATAGGACAGTCGTCTTACATAGTTATGAGTTACAAAGAACTCGCTCGTAATATAGTTAAAACCTGATTTTGGAAGGGAATAAAGCTTTAACATTTCAATCAACTCAATTTTTGTATTATCTATTTTCACTTGATTGCAGAACAATTTCTAAAAAGTTACAAACGGGCCATCGACAGTTTAAATGTTGCCAGGAGGCGCTGGAGGAAACTGGCGAATCTATAAAAAGCCAAGAACATTGTAAGAGAGACTACTTTATATTTATTCGTCTGTCCATTTGTATATCCGAAAAATGGTCATCTGCATTTCAGTTCAAACAATACACAAGGTAACTAACATTTTGTGTATCACATGAAATATATGTTTTTTAATTTAAAAATTACTACCTGTTTTCAAGCTTGAATTAATTGGATAATCGCACAACTTACATCATTAAGATCACACGTGAAAACAACCAGGTTTATTGATACCCGTTAGTTTGGATCGCACTACAATATCCTCTATGTTCTTTTTGATTTATGAGCTGTAACCACAGAGCACGTCCCATAAACTTCTCGAACTTTTTGCTACCAACCACTGAAATATTTGTCTCGCATATCTTGATGTGTTGAGGACGAAAACCGCTAGAAATGAATAATGACCGGATTTGTTTCGTGTTTTTGCTCTGAATATTTATCCTTTTAAAATCTCAGATTTCATTTTCCAATGTTCCATGATTGTGTAACCTCTTTCTCGTAGCCCTGAGAAGAGCAATGAAGAAGCGTCGTGAATGTTTCGTTCACTGTTTCAAATCCGGCAGAACATCGGTATTTGGGATTTTACAATGCTCCCGTGGATGAAAATGACTTTTATATAGCAAGTGATGATTGTTATATACCCTATACACCCTAGTATTCACTTATCTCCCTCTGCAAAGTTATTTCTCTTGTAGATTGTTCGAGCTAAGGTAAATAAACCTATCATAAAAAAATTAACTTTTGGGATTTGGCAAATATTTCTTTCTCCCATTCAGCTACATACATGTATGCATTCTCTGAACAAACGTCTTCCCCATAGCTGTATATTATTTGGGAGATAATTAGAAGTCACTGACGGCCGAGTAGTCTTTCTATCTATCCCGTTCGTTCGTTCGTTTCTTCACTTTGTATTCTCAATTCATGCCTTATCTCCGTTTTGCTAGCACCTACCGACTCTGAGTGGGTCTGGCTGAAAGATTTGACCACAAGATTTCAGACAGACAAACGGACACTCAGTGACTCTGGTCTCGCGGATGAGTTGACCTTTCACCTCATGTGCGGTTCACATGATCTGACCTTAAACTTAAAGAGGAAAGAGGGGATTGATCCAAATGTTGACGTTTATTTTGTTGGAAAATTGAAAGACGGTCGATTCCATATGGAGAAAACACAAAATTTGGAACAGGAGGTAAGCTTTCAACAGATTACAAAAAGAACGTGTTGCTGTATATATATATATATATATATATATAAATATATATATATATATAACACTTGTAAAATTTATTTAAACAAATCCGGTGGTAAGGTTCTTCAGAAAGTTATTTTCTTAAACACACGGGGTTGGAATTTCTGAAGCACTCGTAAAATGTCTTCAAGACACGCAACTCGGAGTTCTGAAACACTTGTAAAGTTAACTCTAGGCACATTCTAAAGTACTACTGAAATCTTTTTGATAATTAAAAAAAAATGGTCGAAGGGAGATAAATTGATATCATGAGTTATTTCCTTTGTAACTGCGAATCAATTATTTTATGTTTATTTTTTAATAAATTAAATAAGTAATGAGAAAATTGCAAAAGTAAAGAAAGTAGTCTTTGTCTACTTTGTTTGAAATGTTGCAGAACGGGCATGTATACATTCAAAAATATTTCACAAAAATATTATATGTATCTAACTGAACTATACGTTTCATGATAATCGTAAGCCAGAACAGTGTTAAAAGAAATTAACATCCTAAGTATTGAAATTCACATCAGTAAATAAAGTAAGCCAAAACCAGATAAAATATAAATAAAATAATGCACGATGTCATAAATTATTATGTCTATACCAATCAGTGGCAACTGTTCAAATGAGGACGTTGGTAACAACCACTTAATGCTCGTGACACAACATATAATGCACGGTATGTCATGAACGCGAAAGGAATAGGAAAAAAGGCATGTAAACAGAAAAGATCTGGGATAGGAACGTGGCGTGACCTCGGGGATGGTTCGGTTGCAACATATCAATATGGTACCAAACCAAGCGTCAGATGAGTGATATCCTGAGGTGGGATTTTGCAAAAATGCAACAACAAAAAAACAATTATGAACAACTTTTTAAAAAATTGGCGTTTAACAATTTTTTCATTTCTAAAATTTAAAATAAAATGAAGAGAATTGACTATTTTTCAAGTATTAAAATACTTTGAATAAAAAATATGAAGAAAAAATGAAAATTAAATAAAAAATAAACAACCAAAAAATTAAAAAGTTAAACAATTTATCAGCTTTTTCAAAATTAAGAATGTTAAACATTTAAACTTAAAAAGATAAAAGTACAAAATTCAAATAACAAACGTACTTGCAAAACTGAAATAATAAAAAATAGTGAACTGTATATTGAAAATAATGCTCTTTAAATGAATCAAGGATGAAATTTTATAACTTGAGTTACCGATTCCAAAGCAAGTACGAAGTAAACTGAAGCTTATTTAATACTATTTCCATCTAAAAAGGAATGAAGATGCATAAATAGGCAAAATTTTAACAGTATCATAACAAAAAGACGCAAAGATTTATTCGAAAGAAATGTAAATCCGTGCAGATTCTAGAGTGGTAACAAGCAAGATTTGTATGAATTTATCGATGGTATTTAGCCATACTTGAGGAAAACGATCATTCAGAAAATTATAGAATTTTAATATGTGGAAATACAGCTAGACTTAATGTATGTTTTGATGCATGAAAAGGTCTATTTAAGAATTGGAGAAATTTCATACAGAACGTTCTACCATTTAACAAACCTATGAAAGTAATGAATAGACGGGAAAATGAATGATGCCATGAAATATTTATATGACATTTTACATACTAAAGGAAATAAACAAAAGTCCTAATGGATATTTGACAGAATGAAATATTTAACAGTGCACATAGCTAGGTATCAACCTCTTAGTGGAAAGTCATATGCTAGCATGATTGGACGAAGAACAAAAAATCTCGCAACAACGTGAACAATACTAACAACAAATGTTGAGTTTTATGTTGTAAAATCGATAGTAAATACTCGACAGCAAAATCCACATAGACCATCAAAAGACAGTTTAAATAAGTACTCAGGCTGGATTAACAGGTGCCCATGAAAATTAAAGACATAAACAAATTTGAAAAAGACTTTGATATATCTGTAAATGTGCACAAAATACTGGAAAGGGTAGTGAGTGATATGGAGAGAAAATATATTAAATCTCATTAAGCAGCTTGCAGAGAGCGTGACATGTTGACATGTTTTATTCATGCGACCACAATAAGAATAAAAACTGAAGATACAATTACGTTGAAATAAAATATCATTAAGGCTAGTATCGATCCAAATTAATGAACACACAATTAAAAGTTTATATGTAAAAGTGATTTTTTTTCTCAATACACCAGAAAAGTTACTAAAATACAAAATAATATGTTACGGTGTAGATATCTCAATAGACATAATGCCAGAAAAGGTGTATGTTTTAAAAGTTTTTAAAAAAATTATCACCATCGGCTTAAATATTCGTTTGTTGTTTATGCTAAACTTGAATCTCACAGCATACCATTCTCAAAGTCTACATGATGTGCGCCAGTAAACTGTAATAGCGATCCGTATCGAACAGATATATCTTGGACTAAAAAACAAACAAACATATGAACATGTTATTTCAGGATTTTGCATCTGCGTGAAGCCAATGCACAAATCTTAGAAACAGGTGGAATACAGAGAAACTTATTTTATTAAGGTGCTTTACAAATAGTTGTGTACGATAGTAAAATATAGTATTACATAGTTGGTACACTTTACATACAGTGTCCCAATTTAATATTTTGTATATGTAACATATCACTTTATGTGAATCTGATTGGTCCAAATAAGTCCATGAAATTCTTGCACAGTAATCTCTATTCTGATTGGCTGCGACCGTGGGAATTTTTTTTACTCCGCCTTCTGGAACATTTTCTTTATACTATTGGTGGAACTCTCCAGTTTCGTACTTTGCATAGGGTTAGATTAAAAAAAAAGAATTACCCAGGTTTTCCTCATTGCCTGTACTGGCCATTTAAAAAAGACCTTGCATATCTTAAGTATTGTTAAAAGAACTTTGAATTCCCTTTATTTTGGTGTATTATTGATGGTTGGAAATTGGGTTATAGAGTATACAGCTTGTTCTTACTTAAGATGCACCTCTCAAAAAACTACTAGCTCCGCTTGGTCATTTTCACTTCCTGGACTTCGAAGGTAAATAAAAAAAAGAACCGATAACTTTTTTACTTTTTAGATATTTTGTAATTCATTCATAATACTTTCAGAGGCTGGTATTGTCTGCTCTGGCAAAATTCGTTTCCCTATTTTAATAACTGCTGAAAATAGTGCACTTTTGACTAATTCAGGCTGATTTTTCGAGTACTTTGGAGCGGCCATTTTGTCTGCTGCGTGCTTAGATCATGTCCAGTTTCCACAAGTACAATATGTAAAGAAATTTCAGCTAGAGTACATGAAAGTAACATAGAGGTATGCCAATATTCTCTCCATTGTGCATCTTGCAAATGCAAAATACTTCATCTTACACCTGTCACTCTCTCAGAAGCATGTATTATCTGTAGAAAGATTAAAAGATTGAAAATTAAAGGAGGTTGTTTTTAAAGATTTATATGTCAGAAATGTTATGAAACCATCATTCAATGCAGATAGAGTCCAATCCAGTTTAAATTACATTCATCTAGCGAAGTATCTAATTTCAATTTAAGTAATTCCAGAAATTATAAAAAAAATACTAGAAAATACCATTGACTTGACAATGCTTAATGCATGGTTTATTTGAAAAACGTATAAAAGATGCAAGTTATATACAGCAACATACTTAAAATACGTACATCTTTCTATATATCTACCTATCGATAATTTAGCGATAATATCTTTTTAAAAGGTACCAGTTTGGACCTTGACAAATATTGCCATGCACGTTTGTTTTCATGAGGGTACCAGTAAAGGACTTCATTCTGGAAATGTCCGTTCCAAATTTCGCTTTCTTTGTTCTATAAAAATGTTAGTATTCGCATATCTACGTGCATTTTCTTATTTATTTTTCTCTTTTTCATGCATTTATTTTATTTTGAAACTAATAAATACTTCATTGAAACAATATTGCGCATTAGCTCAAAGTTTTTTTTTTGTTAGAAAAATATTCGACAAATTCAAAAGACTTAAACTACCTCTTGATTTCGTTACTCTTGCGCTTGTCAAGATTCTGGAATAAAATAAGGACTTTTTAAAATGCAAAAATAATTTTCTAATTGACAACCATTTTCAAATGTTATAAACACTTGTTATGAAAAAAATAATTTTCTAATCGTACAAAAATGAACTGATTTTATAACACCAGATAATTATTTTATAATATTAGAAATTGATTTTCTAAATAACAACTTGAACAAAATCAGTCCATTTTCTAATAATAATATAAATAAAAAAACACAACACCAAGAAAAAAAACGGTAATTTTTATCATATTCAATTATGCTTTTCTTGTTCCAAATGGATTATTGAAAGGCCGTTGTGGACAAAAATAAGCCAATTATTAAATTATAAACTGATTTCCTAATATTAAAAAATAATTTTATTTTTATATCAAAAGAAAAACACCTTCTGATGTAACAAAAGTCATATCAATTTCTAACATTATGCACGCTTATTATTAAAAACTGGAACTATAATAGAAGCTGTACTTTTGGAAGATGGGGATAATTTTCTAATATTAGATAATCAGTATCTAATATAAGGAAATATCCATCTATGTAGACGACTGCTAGCCGTGTTCAGCAAAATTAATAAGTCTCAACAGTTTTATCACTAAGTTTGATCTTGGTGTTCGATAGCGCCACCTTAGTTGTTACAAGAAAATGAATTTCTTAAAGGACACGAACACTGGCTCCTTCACTGATAGTAATATGCACAAAAATAAACCAATATGCAGGCTTTATACCTTAAAACAAACTGAGCAATAACATAAACAATTGAAATTGATGTACCCTAAACGTCCTCTCTCAGGCTTATAGGGTTATTCAAGGATAGATGTAAACTATTAAATTCCACTAGGGGTATATTTTAAATAAGTAATTTGTTGATAATATTTATATGTACAGTATTAGAATTATTATAGAAATTAAGGGATGAAAGAACTCTGACGCTTTCAGACCGCAGAAAACTATATTTGATCATTAATCTTGCATGATAATATACATCTGATTTTAACATAAAATTTCAACTTTCAAATTTCTTCAATCAAAAAAAGTATAATTCTTATGATGCTTATATTATGTTACATTTCGCAATCCCTTTCATGGACCCAACATATCTGGATGGCTATTCAAACACCTCAGGCGATTGCCAATTGTTATGGTCAATCACTACAATGACCAAATATCATGCATCATGTGCAGTTATCGCGAATAGCTAGACTGTACGGTCTCACGTTACGCACGTGCTAGCATTTGAATAAGGCTAACGCTAATAGATTTATTTTACTAACAGCTAACAGAACAATCATGTATCTTATATTCATAGCTCTGTTTACACGAGTTCAGTATCACCTGCAAGTGTCTCAAAGGGTTGCAAATATATTACATTTTCAGACAAAAATGGCCGCTGTACTCATTACCAATGTATGTGTATGATATTGTTCAGATAACAAAAGCAAGATACCAAAATCAAATGATGACAAAGTTTTGAACTAAAGGCTTAGATTGATAGATGAAATATAAATAAATAAAAAATAACTCTGTCTTGATTGGAATTTGATACCTCTGATTTTTCATTCACTATATGCCCTGATCCAATCTGAACGTACTGTACAGCGTGCACAAATTAAATAAATGATCATGAAGCATTCTAGGTTTGAAAAGGGATTTTGTATTTTATCTGAAAAGGTATGTTTCCGCGTAGAGCGCAGCCAAGTACATCCATAATTAATCTTTAAAACAAGACTGTTTTCTTATTAGAGTTTTCGGAGTAATAATCGTGGAAATATTCACTTGTGCTTTATGGCAAATATGTATGTAAGGTCATAAAATCCCCTATAAAAACCAACATGTAGCAAATAGCTTATTGGATGCCTTTTCGTTAGTTCAAATCAAAGCTGCCTTCTATCTGTTTGGTATCTCTCGACCATTCTGAAACAATTGATGCAAATCATCCATAACAATTTTGGTCTTTGGAAATAAAATTTATGGTATAAAATATTCTGGCATAAACATGGCCTCTTTGGAACAAATGCCTATTAAGTTCGATATTATCCTTCAAGAGCTTAGCTAAGCCACATACTTTTGGCGAGATGGTAAATGAATCACCAAGTTGGGTCCATCAAACTAGATGACTCGAGTTTATCAGTAAGAGTGCCCGAGAAGGTGACCTAAAGTAATGCAAAATGTAACCAAGATGAGATTAACAGATAAAGAATGGGTAGACAAACAGACGGACAAACGAGGGTAACACTATATGCCCCTTCCATACATGTTATGAAACAACCATACCCTCAGGATTACATAATATATTAGGTCACTAAGGTGGAAACTGTACACAAATATAGAAACTAACAATATATACAATTTTCCGAGTATTTCAGTAAGAATATATTGTTGATTGCAAAACATCACATGTAAAGGTGAGTGAATATTGTAAATCAGTATACATAGATATATTTTTATATTCAGTTAATAGATGTGTTTTGATATGAGTTATCAGTGAGGAAAATATAAGGAAAGTTTGCGTATCCTATCCAAATCCGAAGTTCCGTAACTTTTCCAATTTCACACATCGCTCACTGCAGTTTAAATCTGCAAAATACAAGGACTAGTTTTTAATTTACTGTCACATTGATTTTTTCTTGAATGGATTGTGCAAATGTTAGTGTCATAAGTATTAAATAATACCCAAGCGCGTAAGAGAGTTACCATCATCGTTGTCATCATCATCGTCATCACAGTTATAATCATAATTAGATTCAAATAGAGTTCAAATTTTAAAGTTTTTCTAATTAATAACTGAATTAATAATTAAAGTTTTATTATCAAATAATTCATAAGTAATTTGTTGGTATTTGTTTCGGTGTTTAACGGAACATCAACACATAAAGGTTTGTCATTTGAGACAGGGTGTCGGAAGACCCAGCCTCAACAGGATTCAAACCTGTATCGCGGGTCTGGCAGGTTAAACACTGTGCCAACGTGGTTCCAAATCTAAGGAATATACTTACCTATTTCATAGGTTTTAAAACACACCTTCCTTCTATACACCACTGCAAAAAAAAAAAAAAAAAATAAAAGAAAAAAAATAAATAAATAAAATAAAAAACAATGTTTTTATCTATATTTGTAATAGAAATAAAAAATGCAGATTTTGCACCCATAGCTCCCAACTGCTTCTTAATTAGATTGATTTGCATCCAAGTACATGTATTTGTCTAACTGACTACATTTAAGTGTGACTTATTGTAAAACACACTTAATGGTTTTCCTATCACACTTTATCATAATTCATTTTTAAAAGTAAGAAATAATATGGCTTCTGTCATATCCTATTGTTGGAAAGTAGAAGGTACGATCTGAATAAAGAGTTTGTTAAATCTTGAAAGTCAACCATATTTGTGGAGAGAGAGAGAGAGAGAGAGAGAGAGAGAGAGAGAGAGAGAGAGAGAGAGAGAGAGAGAGAGATTACCATATGTTGTCCACAATGGGTTCCTCTGGCTGCACTAAAATATTTTGGCAGGCATTCCCCCGTTTTTGGATCCGTACACATCATGAAGCGACAAACAAGTTCATTCCTAGACTTAAAAGAAAAATAAATGACGTAAAACTAGAGGTATATTAGGTCACTTAATTAACCAACCACGCTAGGTCGAATATTTTTATCTTGCGGTAGGTGCGCACGACTGCGAAACGGACGAATTGGGTTCGAAATTTGATGGCGACAGTTACAGTCTGTATTCTTCTTATGTTACATTTGGTTCCGCGAAGAGCCTTACATGCCGGTGGAGCTAGGGATGTGACAAGGCGTTTCAGAATTTCAAGATCTCACTACACTAATTAGGTTCTTTATATAAATCCTTGTTTTTATCTCCATTTTCAATGAAGTACAGTTCATTAATTACGAATTCAACTGCACCAAGACCATCATACTAATAGTATGCAATAACGTGGACAAAACATTTTTTTTTTAAAATTCAGCATATGTCATGTTGCATTATCTCGAAATATTTGTATTTTAATGAAATTGCTGGACGTGCAAGTGACATTTTCAACACCGACCAAAATTCACGGCTCGCAGCATAATATTAGAGGGTTCAGGAATCAAACCGGGTCGCATTCGTTTAATTTTTTAAAATTGTTACAATATCACAAAAATGGCAAATTGCTCTCATTGATTCCAACACAACTAGCATCACAGCTAAGTGTGTAGCTAATAAGCAAAATATGGAATTGAAAATAAAAATGACAAAATGAGACAATGTGCAATAAGTGAACAAGAATTGATAAGGTTGAACTCCCGAGTCACTATAACACCAATATTGCACTACTCTGTGTGAATGATAACAATATATAATGCGGCAAAGATTCAGTGCTAGGGTTGATTGTATGGTTAAAAAAAAAAAAACTGCTATAGACATTCGATAGCTGGATGAAAGCAAAATATAACTATTGAACCAGAAATTTGATGACGGAGTAAATATCTACAGAGCAAAAAGGAAGCAAAAGACTAGTACTTAGATAGTACATGGTTAACTCAGGGTATAATTAGTATCATTATCTCTTCGGATGTAAGTTTGTATGGTGGCCCGATCTTAAAATTTAGAAATTTGTTTAATAACTAACAGTACGAACTGAAGCTAAAATTGAAGGTTCAAAAGTGATCTCCTTGAGCTCTGTGAGTATACTCAAGCAACGGCAATGTATATGGATAGCAGTCCAATATTTAATCCAAAACTCCGTTGTTACAACGCAGCAAGTCTTTTACTTTGGAAAAAAGCCGTACTTAAGTTTGACCCGCAGCATGATGGAATAAAAACCCATTTTATATGACAGATAAACCGTATATATGTTTGTGCTGCTTTATAAATAAGGTTTGGATTGAATTTCATAATGTATTCCGTTTGTTGCTTGATTGCTTCTAGGTCATCTTTATATTTGCTTAAATCCTGGAATTGCTGTTTCAAAGCAAGACCTAACCGTTCGCAAACATGCTTGTGGAATGAAGCCATAACAATTGCTTATTTTAACATTGATGCAAAGTGAATGTTGATAGATTAAAAGTTGCTTCATCTCATCACTGTATTTGTCTCTTACCTTGTATAAAAAATAACATATCAGCCATGTGCTTAATTCTAACACTGAAAATCTTCCATCTGTAAGTTTAGTGGGTTTGTTCTTTTTGTTTCTCATAAACACAACAACTAAGTCCTCATTTATGATCCATTTGCGAATGACAGACCTTTTGATAATTTTTTATATTATATTTCATCTGTATATATTTGCACATTGGTCCTTTTCCTAAGATGTTCAATT
Organism: Margaritifera margaritifera; assembly: GCA_029931535.1. NCBI lineage: Eukaryota > Metazoa > Mollusca > Bivalvia > Unionida > Margaritiferidae > Margaritifera > Margaritifera margaritifera. The sequence goes on from JAQPZY010000394.1 coordinate 125,687, forward strand.
TGTTTGGCAGATGCAGCCGTGTTCCTCAACTTGAAGAAGTCCTTTTCAAAATCGTTAGCTTCGTTTTGTCTCAAACTGGTATTAAACTCGATGTAAGATTTCATCTACGGTTGCTGATCGAATAACATTACTCTATGTACTTTTGTTAACTTTAAGCATAATTGACGGTAAAGCACGCTATTTAGATAACGAATCACGCACTTATTGTCATCTTAAGTATACACAACAATTTAGGCACACTTGCAATCATTAGAAACGTCATAATCTGACAAAGGTTTTCACTCTACACCTATATCTTTGAAATTGGCATCATGTGCGAAACATAAAACGCTGTAATAATGCCCTTGGTTTAGTATGTAACTTTTGGTGCATTAATTTCTAAATTCCTAAACAATGTCGCATAACATTAGGGTGTCGTTCTTGACGTAAAGTGTGACACAACGCCTAGCATCATTTATAATATTTGAATTTACGAACGATGAATATAGTGCTTCAAGGGGAGGAACTGTTGTTGCATCGATTCTAAGAAATTAAAAGATGCACTCCGAGTGGTAAATCTCTTTTCGGCGACATTTAGATTTAATGATTTCATAATGTTAAATTTTGTATTCTATAAATTGTGTGTCATCTCAGTGTGTGGCTAGCTACTTAAGAGCCGAAACCATGAACCGATATCTATCAACAAGACTAATCGTTTTTTTGTCTTCCAGGAACTTTGTTACTATTTGTCCTCTCTGCAATCTACAATGAAAGCCTTGTTTAAATGAAATATATTTTGCATCTGTGTTTGGAATAATTTTTACATCATTTCTAGGATCATGTGAATGAGGTGTAAATTACATTGAGATAAGCTGCGCATGAAAAAGAAGGTATATTTGACACATCTGTCCAACACAGTATTTATCTTTCTGATAGTGTTTCTCCTTCTCTTTCTTTTCAAAACACATTCAAGCTGACGCTAAATCGCATAAGAAACATCAAACTAATGCCGATTTTTAAAAGCTACAAATGAACCTTCCTCTGATGTCAACCATATTTATTTTTTACGTGGAAACATGAAAGAAGTAGGAGGTAAATGAGCTATTTTAGGTCTGGTTGTTAATTTATGTGCTTCTTTTGGAAAAACAAATAAATAAATAAATAAATAAATAAATAAATATAAAAAAGATAGAAAAATAAAATGGGTGGTTTGTTTGTAAAACTTTTTTTAAAACACATTTTACATTTTTTGTTTTACCATTTTTGATATTGCATTTAAGATGATTTAAATAAAATATAAAATGTCTTTAAAGCGTTTATTTATTCCATAAAAAGGGTTTAAACTTTGCTTTCGTTGTTTTGTAATTTAAAATGGCCAAAGAATTTTTTTGTTGATAATACAATTTCAGCTATGAATTAGGAAGAAAAATTGAACTTATCATACCCCATTCTATATCGCTCTGGCGTATTTAAAGTTGTTTTATTAAAGACGAGTTAGAAGTATGGTTCAGTTGTGCATTTAGTATACACATTTGCAAATAGTGTTTTGCTTATGCCTCCAGAACTACGATCATCAGATATTTGACGTGTATTTTTGTTATCTAACCCATTAAACGATACAAAAAACATCTAATGTTTCTCCTAATATACTTTGCTACATCCGAATCCAATTGAGTAAGATAGATGCAAGTTGTGTTTTTGTTTCTTGATAACGAACTTTTTGTTTTTAATATTGTTCATGTTACCTTGGTAAATTTCAAGTATCATCAAATACTATTATTTTGGTGTCATTATCTAAATTTTCTACTGGAAGAACTTCTTAGGGTGTATGGGGAGATATCTAAACTTCTTTTTAAATTAGTGCCATCTTCTATTGTGCTGCATACATCTTCAATGTATTTTCGTTGGTCATTATTGATAGTATATATGATGAAATCATCCTAATTAAAGTATTTGAGTAATAAATTAAACAAAAGGTTGGTCGTTTCTTGCCTTGTGCTTCCAATAATCATACAATGGCAAACATGTAAATAGAAGTGGTGTTTGGCATGATTTTCTTCATTATTATCAACATCAAAATTGATTACTTCAATCAAAATACTTAGTAATATTAATAAAAATAAAATAACAAAATCAATTTAAAAAGTTTGATTTTCTTGACCTTGCACAATTTTAAATATTTTTTCCAAGAGTTGCAGATATTTTTACCTTGCTAAGAATCTTTGTATACTTCTTTAAACACATATTTTATGATTTGGTTATTATCACTACCAATATCGAATTTCACATGCATTAATAATCTCTTAAAATACGGTGATTGAATTTTAATTCTGATCTGTATCTTCCAATTTAAATGCACTGTTTATTGATGAATAAAATTGATTATCCGTTAAAACAGTTGCTATTACAGGAATAACACTCAATGTTTTTGACAAATTAAATAATCACGTAATTCTGTAATGTTACTTGTTGTTTTATATAGCATGTATACTATTATGTTACATTAGTTTGTAAAGGCAAATACAGATAGTGAGGCGAAATGTCACTTTCACCATTATACGCAATTGTAATTGTCAAAAGAACCAGTCCATATATTATTTATTAATGATGATTCAGACAACACTTGCTGCACTTTAGTTTCATATAATTACCAAACACTAAAATCACGCCCAATATAATCACAATATATCAAGCATCATTTTTGTTTAATGTATATGTACGATGTAATAATGTATTCAAGAATATACTTCTACATGTCCTTGTAATATAGGTAGTGTTGCCATTTGCATTTCAATATCTGTTTTTTTGTACATTCTAACCTTGATATTAAGTGGGTTTTTCCTCCAGAAGATTTGTGGGGAATTAAAGAATGATGATTTATGCTAAACATAATTGTATTATCAGTAGTTTTATCACCAATATATTTTGTATTTGTCAAATCAACAGTAGCTATATAGTTTGGGTTTATCTTATTTACTGCCAGATCAAATGCGACTCCATTGTATCACCAGCTTTTTAAGAAAAGTTATCATTATGCTCGCGATAAATGGCAATAATAATATCCACAAAATGTGTAATAGCACAATGTTGGGCGTTTGTTGGATAAGCCAGATTTTTAGATTTTGTTAATTTGCTTATATATAATATAATAATGATAAATTGCACAAACAGGGCGCATATTGTACACGAAGATAAGCAATTTTTGAGTTATGAAGTTTACGTTGTATTTTGGTCTTTATTACATCATATTATTGTATCACTCTTTTTGTGTTAATAACTTTTGTTCGAATATGAAATTTAAAGATATCGCATAATTTTTGGAATATGTAAAAAGACTTAAGATGTGTCTTTCTTGGAAATTCGTTTTTGGATAAGCTCAAAAACTTTACAATACATATTTAATAAATTGTTTTTAGTTGTATGATCAATGTAATATTTATTATTTTTGTTTCATAATTAAATAATTATTTTGTAATTTGCTATGATAAACACTTTTTTAAACATAAGTTTTAATTATCATAATAATTGATATATTCTTTAGCGTGGTTATAACCATGATGGCATGCACAATTTATGCATGTTTAACAACGCTTAAATAATTGTATATAAGGTTTTTTGCAACATTTTCCTTCAAAATCATCAATTCTAACTTTTCCTAAATCATCTTTCACAAACCAAAATAAACAATAATTTGTCTTTGTTACGGCATTTTGTATCATTTCTTTTAAATAATGGTATAGTTTTATTAGTTTATGACCTCTGTATAATAGTCTAATAGGTGTCGTTTTGCAGAGTGCACATATACAGTAAATACGGTAATTTCAATGTGACCCAGTACATTGGTCCTGGGAAAGTCAATATTATCGTTTGAAGTTTTAGTCATGTTACGTGAGCCAGCCCGTGGGTTTTGCACTTGATCTGACCTGGATTTGGCAATTCAGGAATGATTAATTTTGTTGACCAGAAGTTAGATAGTAAGATCGTAATATTAAGATGTTGATTTGAGACGGAATAAGAATACAGAAACTATATAATAAGATGTAATCGCAGCGTTCGTCATTCTACATAGTTTCGTCAGCTTGAGAGGTCTTTAACGAAATTGGTTCTTTGTATGTGATATTATGCTTTAGAGATATTATTATGCAGTACATTTTGGATTTAGTACTGCTACTTCAGAAATATTTTCCCGACAGTACATTTTTGAGATTAACTACAGATATTTAAGAATTATACAGCTCCGTTGGAATTGTCGGAAACATCTCTAGAACTTGTGTGATATTCTATATTCACAAGGATTACTTGAAATTAATAACACTTGAATATAACTGATTATTGTTGGCACGCCAGCACTTTGGTGGTTTCATTCGGAATACTCTGCATTCGGAATAATTTGGATTATTTTCCAGATCAGTGAACATTATAACAATTTAGGACTTTTAAGGATATTCTATACTGTAAGTTATTTTTAATTCTATCACTTTGATTGTTTGTTGAAATATTTTTATATTTTAGGAAATTAAAATATTTCTGTTTTAAATCATGAAAGCTTGTTTGAGTCTTTTCTTTTCTTCCATTACCCCTGGTGGTAACATTCTTGGATAAGCATTTCTTCAATAAAACATATATCACATAGTTTTGCATTACAAATCATTATATAATATACATAAATATTTATTTAAAATTACTTAAAATTATTTGATCTCTCTCTCTCTCTCTCTCTCTCTCTCTCTATATATATATATATATATATATATATATATATATATATATATATATATATATATATATATAAATATATATATATATAAGCTTTGAGAACTGATACGATGAAGAAAATAAAACAGTTAATTGAAAACTGGTTGGTAGACGGGAAGTTTTAAAGAAACAAATATTAGACGAAAAATTAAGCAAACGGAAATTTTAAGACGATATTCCTAAACCAGAGACAAATCATACTAGGGAGAAAAAAAGAAAACCTGCAAGAAAAGATAGACCAAGAACAGGATTAGTTAATTAAAAAATGAGAAGACAATCAAGACCAATTCATAGCAGCATTACCACTACTCCAAATAGATTAAGAACGATTGCTATCAATGTAAGAATGTATTATGTTTGATGAAGGAAATAATCCCACCCATTCCCTGCTTCCACCAGAAGAGATGAAAAAATAATTTACAATTTGGAGCAAGATTTAGCACCAAATAATAGAGAATATTACAAAAATGGATTTATCAAAACTTACAAACTCCCTGTGGAATATATTAACACGATAAGCTTTATAAAAATAAGGTAGATAAAAGGCTTAAAGGGATGGGTTATGCCAACTATAATTTATCTAAGAAGTCAAAACAAAATAAATCATTAACATAGGAAGAAACAGACGAATTAGAATAAATACATTTTCAAAATGAATCATTACGAAAATATAATAGTATTATTAAAGAATTAATACTAGCAATAACACATGCTACACCACAGTAAAAAACAACGGAACCATTAAAAAAGAGAAGTATCGGAACTTGAAGAAAAAGCAGGAATGGCATCATTAGATCCATACCCAAAATCACTTAAAAAATTGAAGTCAGATATTGAAAAGGATGAGGTTACAAAAGGAAAAGAAACAAAAAATGTGAAGCAAAAGAAGTATTTGGCCATGATTATAATAATAGATTCAATAATACATTTGAACATTTACAGTTTATGACTGCACAGGATAATGTAAAAAAATGAGCCGTTTTTCGTGAATAAACTTTTGCAGATTAACAATCTGTCTGTAAAGATTTTGTAACAGCAACTTATATCGAGACCAATAATGTTGATTATTTTCATACGCTCTATTCTGTGCAGTGTAATCTTGGGATTAATGCTCGAATTGTTAAATACGAGTGGGAAAGTGCTAATAGATGAGAAAGGATTTTTCTTACTGTTTCTAATATTGAATTTTTAGATCTAATATCAGAAAGTCTGCTCATCACCTGCTAAAATGTATTTTTTATTGCTTCTATTCCAATTTTTGTTTCCTTTGAATTTGTTCAACGAGTACCTGGAAAGGAGAGATCATATATTGTAGGGAAGTTTAACCGGTCAGTTTCACAATAATTTTAACATATAAGAACTCTCAATTAAAAACTTGATATTTTTTTTTTGATAAACAATCAATCTGATTCAGTGACTCTTGTATTTCTAACAATGATATAATTTAATTTATTTGAAAAGGGCAGTGTTTTATCATATTAGTACATTACTGGTATCGATAGTCTTGGAACAGGGCAGTAGCGGTCAGGAGAAACTTGTCATGTATATAAAAGGGGGTGGGAGGGGTGAATCTTACATGTTACCGGGGTTGAAAATATTTATCTTGAGCTCATTGTACAAACGGTTCCATTCTCCCGCTAAATAATTAACGCTTCCTAAAGGCAAAGACGTTATCTAACCATCCACTCCTTCTATATCTGTTCAGTTTTCAGTTTAGTTTCCACACAATATTGTATACAACTTCTTTAAGATACTAACTGGCCTTTAAAATAAAAAAGAAAATAAGATATTCATCGTCGCAGATACCTGCAGGTACACAAAGGTCACCTATACCTAAAAGAAGGAAGATGGTTTTGGCATAATTTCGCTGATGCTGTAGAACAAATGAAAGAGTTATGATGTACTTTTGATGCTGCATTTTCTTTCTTCATCATTACAAGTTTAAATAATATTTTTAATTTTAAATTGTAAGCAGTGAAATTATTAAGTCTTTACTCATTTCCAGGACTTTATGTTCGTATTTATTTATTTATCTATATCAGGTATTTGTCTTCTTTGGATTTAAACTAATTGGATGAACATAAAAATGGAGTGAACGAAATAAAATAAGCTAAGTACTTTTACCACTCTCTACAGGTTTATAATAATAATAATAATAATAATAATAATAATAATAATAATAATAATAATAATAATAATAATAATTATAATAATAATAATAATAGGGAATTATATTATGATAGGGATAATACTTCCCTAACCCAACTAGCCACAAATTCATTGCAGTGCAATTGAAATTTAATTTGTGTAGTCCAATTTCTGAATTGGAAAGAGAACAACCAGAGTAAAATTAACAATTACATAGCTCACCTCTACATGGGTTTTATTTGGCTTTAATAACCATTGTAAAAATGATCTTGCAGAAACTAAATTCGGACTAAATAGATCTTGAACAGGAAATTTGGGCCCGTTCTCTTGCTGGATTTCTTTTTTTTTACTTTACATTTTTTAGTCTTTTACAATTTAAAATGTTAACTTTTAATTGGGAGTATATAACCAGTATTATGTTGGCATACTGAGAAATCACCCACATGTCTACACACCGGCCCACTGACTTGTCTGCCTACCAACATACGTTCTGTGGGAGGTATACCATACCTAAATAATTAAAACAACATTATTTTGTATGGTATTAAACTAGAGGTAGATTGTAAAGTTGACAAAATCCCGAAATTAATGTTGCTTAGTATTATATTTTGAATCATTGTTCTTATAATATGCTTGAGAAGCTATTATTATTGTGGACCACTAGATACCAGAGTTTAGTGGATGGTAATCACAGGTTTTGAGCAGCCTTGGAGTTGAATCCAGCAGTAGATAGTAAATGTATTAATAGATATCCTGATTAGCCACTACAGGCCTCACATGATTAGCATGTAGTATGCAGTCCACTCATCTAATTCCTATATTCATTGTCAGCTACAACAAACAGTTAACCCGCTGAGGGTAACCTACCACAATATACAATAGATTGTCATTTATATGCAAAATATACCACTGAAGAAGCATATTTATTCCTACTTTCAAGAGCACTGGTCAGAAAGGGTTTTCTGAGTAGGTTATAATGTTTATAGCTCTAGCATGGATGATCTATGTGATCGCAGACAAAAATAAATAAACAATGTGGTAAAACATCAAATATAGGTGCCAGTGACCATATTTGGTTCTGAGAGTGTAGTTGTAACTGAATTTGATCCAATTATCAAGTTTCGTGATTGGAACATAAACAGCACCCAATAAAAGAACTATTTACACAAACTTTTAAAAAAGTCACTGAAACATGAACTAAAGATTGCAAGCACCTTTTTTGCAATAGGAATATAGAATTTATCAAAAAGCATGCACTTACCAAGCTTGATGATATTTGTAACGATAGTATGCATATAACATACCAAAAACTCGCGTGGTCACGAGCTAATTGCAAAATCTTAACCAATAAAAGATTAAGTATAAGTCAGAATGATATTTTGTTGTAAGAGCGTGGTAATAAAAGAGATACAACTCAACTTTACGATTCTACCATGAACAGTACCTGAAAAATGAACATCAAGCACAAATATAAGCCATAATGAACTAATATTAAAATGAAGTAAAACACATTAAGATGCATCTCCTCACCAATATTCATAATTCAAGATAGGATACTATGTACATAGCATGCCAAAAACCTATGTGGTCATGAACTAAATGTGTTACGACTCTAGGGGTAATGCAACATAATAAAAGACACAAACAAGCTTTCAAGATTAAAATGAAAATCTTTAATTTCCTAAAATATTAAAAGAATTAAAATAGTTCAACAAACAATCAAAGTGAAAGAATTAAAATAACTTACAGTATAGAATATCCTAAAAAGTCCTAAATTGTTTTAAAGTTCGCTTCCTGATGTTAATCCAAATAATCCGGATGTGGTATTCCGAATGAAAAAGCCTGCACTGTGTTGAAGTAGATAAGTTCTGATAAAATCCAAAAAATCCTTGCAAGTCTGGAATCTCACAAGTTTTAGAATAATGTCCGATAATTCCACGGAGCTGTATAGTAATTCAGATGAATTACTAATTAAATAAATTCCACACTGAACTGAATAACTTCAATAACCTCTCTTCGTTCAAGCAGTTGTAAAAGAATGACTTATCACTGGATTATCTGCTATTTATACACCACTAGTGCGCAGAATCAAATAAATCCACAACGCAGTTCCTGTCAGCATTAGAAGCCTTTGGAATGTATTTACTTCAAGTAAACACAATTTAATTCTCAAGAATGCTATGTTATACTGGAATTAACAGTCAACAAGTTGTTATTCATAATGAAACAAAAGTACACTGAATCTAGGTTATCTGCGCGAGACAAAATAACGTGATATTTCCAGCGTGTGACCTTACAATGTTAATTTCCAAGTACACAGCTAAAAGCTCCTTTCGCGCGCAATTGATCATGTGACCACTTATTGATCGAGCATTAGTCGTATATATACTGATATGCTAACCGCTATTCAGAATAAAAACAGAGATCATAAATTAGTAAATTAAATCATTATAAAAAGGTAAAAAGGTATGATTCCGTAACACCCTCCCCCATCAACGGAAAAAATAAGGATTTATGCAATAAAAACTTATTTTTTAATATGTACTTCCAACATAAAAGTAAGTAAATCGAAAAGAAAATTAATACATGATACAGTCATGTATACAAAACAGTGTAACTGTGGTATTACACACGTGAAAATACATCATCGATTAAATTTTACTAAGAAATAGCCGTAACCTTAGCTTCTCTTGATTTTATTTGTCCATGTCTCACAATCATGCCCTGAAAAGGTAACACAGGCACGATAAAAGTCACTTTAATATTGATGATCAGGTTCGCTTCGCTGAATCTCTTGAAGAATGGTTCTATTAAATCTTGCCACATGTCGTTACAGATGATGACATCATCGATGTATGCATCGCAATTTCTATTTGGATGTTATTATGTTCATCAGACGTTGGAAACTTGGGGAACCTTCATCCCAAATGATACGACTTTGTTTTGGTAAAGTTCTGGAGTCGTGAATGCAAATTTTTCTTTCTCTCCGTAAGTGAAATTTGGTAGAATCCCTTCAATAGGTCAATATCTTGCGACGTATTAGTCATTTCCAATCCTGTCTAGAAACTGGAAATGATTATGTCCCGGTGACTCTATTTACTTTCTATACTCTTTACATGTACGGAAAGTGCTATTTTGTTTCTGCACTGAAACATGGTAAACTCCAGTCACTTTTATTTGGTTCGTGTAGAATGTCTGTAAATAAATATTTATTTTTCTTCTATCAACTATTTCAGTTCGTAAATCTCAGGCGGCATATGTGCGAAGAGTAGTGACTTCAAATCATCCTATCGGATTTCTCATCTTCATTCAAATCTTCAATGTGTGAGACAAGTACTACTAAAGTAATCGATAATTTATGTGGCTATTTCTATCTACATATTGTTCTAAAATTCTAACATTTTGACAAAGTTGTTTCTGCTTTCTCCTTCCAGAAGTATTAATAATAATTTAAATTCCCTAACCTTTTGTCAGTAGTATAAGGACCAAAATACTTAACCTAAAGAGGATTTTTGGGGTATAGGTAGCAAAACTAATACTCTATTATCTGATTAAAAAACTCCTACACTGACCCCTCGCAGCAAACAACAATAATTGGAGACCTTCAACCTACTCCCTTCCTGTTCCACAACAATTCCCAATTATATACCATCTCATAACAATATGTTACAATAATTCGTTCTAAAGTCTGATATAGTATCAGCTTCAGAAGACCAAACAGTGTGAAGAACCCGACCAAAACTCTCACTATGATCTCGGTTTTCATATTCCACAAAGGAATAGCTTTTATAAAACTTGTAGACGCACACTTCGCCGACAAGTATTGGTTGCCTAACATCGTCTCATTTATTCCTAAACGACCAGACAACGACGTTTCATGGACTACACTAAGTAATTCCTGACGATAGTATTTAGGAACTACTATTTTACCAACTGACCACTCATCACCAGCAATTACCCTAAGCAATCTCCGTTTCCGTTCAAGGACTTCACTCGTCAAGAAGTAACAAGTACCTTCTTGCGTGGCTTCAGTTTCAGTCATAGCCCCCTGAAACAAACAGGAGATATCCGAATCTCCCTGTTGTAAGACATCTAGTGCTTGTCTTATTACACCCTGACTATTTTTACGAGACATAGTAGTTGAAAGAGTATCACTATCAATACTAAATTGAGGAGCAGAAGTGACCTCATGAAAAGCCTGACCCACACAGGTGTCCGCTAAAGGAAATACATCCTGTTCAACAACAATATTCTCAAGAGCATACTTTGCCATAGCTCTAGTAACTTCACAAGCTGGATTTAAACCAGGGATTTCTACTTCAATATGATCAACTCTTTGATCCATACTAAGCTTGTTAGTTACAAGTGGATTAACCACGACCTAATCTTTAGCTAGGTCATTACCTAGTAATAAATGGATGCCCTCAATAGGCAAAGAAGCCACTGCTCCTATGGTCACAGGTCCCGAAACTAAGTCTGATGACAAATTAACACAATGAAGAAGGACATTAACATATCCATAATCTACCCCCTGTATTAATACACTTTCACTAGTAGAAGACTTCTCAGAAAACGGCAAAGTACTATCTAACAATAGACACTGAGAAGCTCCTGTATATCTTAATATCTTAATAGGAGTAGCCTTATCCAAGTCACCAACAAGTGACACAGAACCCTTCGACATGAATGGTTCGTAATTCTTCATTATAAAATCAGACTGAGGTAAGCTAGCCTCCAAACAAATATCCTCATTGATAAATGACCCTGACCCTGACTTCTTGATAACTAGAGCATTTGGAACTGCTCTATTATAATTCTGAGGCTTAAATTGCAACTTTAAGCAATCGGAAATAACGTGTACATTCATCTTACAATATGAGCACGTGGGCAGAGATAAGGTTTTCTGATATTCCCTATCAGAATTTCATTCTTAACAATCACATCACCCTGAGGTCTGAAATTTCCTGAACGAGTTTGAAATAATTTCTTAACATAAGATTGTTGAGGAAAAGTTTTAGTTGTCAATGGAACCTTGTGTATTGAAGAATATTCATCAGCTGTGATGGCAACCTTTTCTAAAGTCTCAACTCCTTTCTCATTAAGATACACCTTAATATCATCACTGACACAATTCTTGAAATCTTCAATCAATACCAGTTGTTCAAGATTATCATAATTGCCTTCAACCTTCTTAGATGTACACCATCTTGTAAACAAACGTTTCTTTTCCCAAGCAAATTCTACATGAGTTTGATTTGTTTCCTTTTTACATTCTCTAAAGTTTTGACGATGAGTTTCAGGTACCAACTCATAAGCTCTTAAAATGTATTCTTTGACCACTTCATAATCAGCAGATTGTTCAGATGAGAGTGCAGTATAAACATCACTAGCTTTGCCAGTTAACACACTCTGCAATAATGAGGTCCACTTCTCTTTTGGCCATTCCAGATTCTCGGCAATTTTCTCAAAACTGAGAAAATATTTGTCTATCTCCTTTTCTCTAAAAGGGGGAACCTGTCTCAAATGTTTGGCCAAATCAAAGTATGAACCCTGATTGTCATGAGTGTGCCCTTTGCTGGTCAATTCTAATTACCTTAATCTGAATTCTCTATCAGAATTTTGATTTTGAAATTCTCTAACTTTGTCTCTCTCTCTTTCCTCATTATCTCTTAATTTATCTCTCTCTTGTATTTCTCTTAATTCCTTCTCTATTTCCCTTTGTTTATCTCTCTCTTGAATTTCTCTTAATTCTTTCTGAATTTCTCCCTCTCTTAATTTATCTTCCCTTCTTTCTTCCCTTTCCCTAATCTTTTCCTTTTCCTCCCTTTCCCTAACCTTTTCCTTTTCTTCCCTTTCCCTTTCCTTATATTCCCTTCTTTCCTGCATCTGCATCTGTTCCCATTGAAGTTTGATCTTTTCAATCTCTATATCCTTAGCTATCTGTAATTTCTTTCCCAAACCAGACGGAGATTTTTTCTTAACACTTGAAACCCCCTCTTCAAAAATACCTGATTGTACCAATATTGAATCAAGATACTTCTAATATCCTGCTTCAACATGGAAGCCTTCGCTTCAGTAAGACTATAATGTTGAGCAATTTCAAGTAATTCGCCCTTCTTTAAGGACTCAAATTTCTCCTGGGTAGGATCAGCTAAGAAACTCTCTACTCTGGATGTCATTATGAAAGCCTTTTAGTTTCTCTTTATTTCTTAATCTGGAAATCAAAAAACCATTAAAATTTCAAACAATGAAATTCAAATCCCAAAAAGAAAACTTTCCGAAGTATCAAAATCTCTGAAATATTAAAGCTTCGAAAATATTTAATTAAATCTAAATTTCAAAATATTTAAATTCGGATCCCGAAATTATTCTAATTTCTAATCCCGAGACGAGCTCCCCAATTTATCCTGTTACGACTCTAGGGGTAATGTAACAGAATAAAAGACGCAAACAAGCTTTCAAGATAAAAATGAAAATCTTTAATTTCCTAAAATATTAAAAGAATTAAAATAGTTCAACAAACAATCAAAGTGAAAGAATTAAAATAACTTACAGTATAGAATATCCTAAAAAGTCCTAAATTGTTTTAAAGTTCACTTCCTGATGTTAATCCAAATAATCCGGATGTGGTATTCCGAATGAAAAAGCCTGCACTGTGTTGAAGTAGATAAGTTCTGATAAAATCCAAAAAATCCTTGCAAGTCTGGAATCTCACAAGTTTTAGAATAATGTCCGATAATTCCACGGAGCTGTATAGTAATTCAGATGAATTACTAATTAAATAAATTCCACACTGAACTGAATAATTTCAATAACCTCTCTTCGTTCAAGCAATTGTAAAAGAATGACTTATCACTGGATTATCTGCTATTTATACACCACTAGTGCGCAGAATCAAATAAATCCACAACGCAGTTCCTGTCAGCATTAGAAGCCTTTGGAATGTATTTACTTCAAGTAAACACAATTTAATTCTCAAGAATGCTATGTTATACTGGAATTAACAGTCAACAAGTTGTTATTCATAATGAAACAAAAGTACACTGAATCTAGGTTATCTGCGCGAGACAAAATAACGTGATATTTCCAGCGTGTGACCTTACAATGTTAATTTCCAAGTACACAGCTAAAAGCTCCTTTCGCGCGCAATTGATCATGTGACCACTTATTGATCGAGCATTAGTCGTATCTATACTGATATGCTAACCGCTATTCAGAATAAAAACAGAGATCATAAATTAGTAAATTAAATCATTATAAAAAGGTAAAAAGGTATGATTCCGTAACACCCTCCCCCATCAACGGAAAAAATAAGGATTTATGCAATAAAAACTTATTTTTTAATATGTACTTCCAACATACAAGTAAGTAAATCGAAAAGAAAATTAATACATGAGACAGTCATGTATACAAAACAGTGTAACAGTGGTATTACACACGTGAAAATACATCATCGATTAAATTTTACTAAGAAATAGCCGTAACCTTAGCTTCTCTTGATTTTATTTGTCCATGTCTCACAATCATGCCCTGAAAAGGTAACACAGGCACGATAAAAGTCACTTTAATATTGATGATCAGGTTCGCTTCGCTGAATCTCTTGAAGAATGGTTCTATTAAATCTTGCCACATGTCGTTACAGATGATGACATCATCGATGTATGCATCGCAATTTCTATTTGGATGTTATTATGTTCATCAGACGTTGGAAACTTGGGGAACCTTCATCCCAAATGATACGACTTTGTTTTGGTAAAGTTCTGGAGTCGTGAATGCAAATTTTTCTTTCTCTCCGTAAGTGAAATTTGGTAGAATCCCTTCAATAGGTCAATATCTTGCGACGTATTAGTCATTTCCAATCCTGTCTAGAAACTGGAAATGATTATGTCCCGGTGACTCTATTTACTTTCTATACTCTTTACATGTACGGAAAGTGCTATTTTGTTTCTGCACTGAAACATAGTAAACTCCAGTCACTTTTATTTGGTTCGTGTAGAATGTCTGTAAATAAATATTTATTTTTCTTCTATCAACTATTTCAGTTCGTAAATCTCAGGCGGCATATGTGCGAAGAGTAGTGACTTCAAATCATCCTATCGGATTTCTCATCTTCATTCAAATCTTCAATGTGTGAGACAAGTACTACTAAAGTAATCGACAATTTATGTGGCTATTTCTATCTACATATTGTTCTAAAATTCTAACATTTTGACAAAGTTGTTTCTGCTTTCTCCTTCCAGAAGTATTAATAATAATTTAAATTCCCTAACATTTTGTCAGTAGTATAAGGACCAAAATACTTAACCTAAAGAGGATTTTTGGGGTATAGGTAGCAAAACTAATACTCTATTATCTGATTAAAAAAACTCCTACACTGACCCCTCGCAGCAAACAACAATAATTGGAGACCTTCAACCTACTCCCTTCCTGTTCCACAACAATTCCCAATTATATACCATCTCATAACAATATGTTACAATAATTCGTTCTAAAGTCTGATATAGTATCAGCTTCAGAAGACCAAACAGTGTGAAGAACCCGACCAAAACTCTCACTATGATCTCGGTTTTCATATTCCACAAAGGAATAGCTTTTATAAAACTTGTAGACGCACACTTCGCCGACAAGTATTGGTTGCCTAACATCGTCTCATTTATTCCTAAACGACCAGACAACGACGTTTCATGGACTACACTAAGTAATTCCTGACGATAGTATTTAGGAACTACTATTTTACCAACTGACCACTCATCACCAGCAATTACCCTAAGCAATCTCCGTTTCCGTTCAAGGACTTCACTCGTCAAGAAGTAACAAGTACCTTCTTGCGTGGCTTCAGTTTCAGTCATAGCCCCCTGAAACAAACAGGAGATATCCGAATCTCCCTGTTGTAAGACATCTAGTGCTTGTCTTATTACACCCTGACTATTTTTACGAGACATAGTAGTTGAAAGAGTATCACTATCAATACTAAATTGAGGAGCAGAAGTGACCTCATGAAAAGCCTGACCCACACAGGTGTCCGCTAAAGGAAATACATCCTGTTCAACAACAATATTCTCAAGAGCATACTTTGCCATAGCTCTAGTAACTTCACAAGCTGGATTTAAACCAGGGATTTCTACTTCAATATGATCAACTCTTTGATCCATACTAAGCTTGTTAGTTACAAGTGGATTAACCACGACCTAATCTTTAGCTAGGTCATTACCTAGTAATAAATGGATGCCCTCAATAGGCAAAGAAGCCACTGCTCCTATGGTCACAGGTCCCGAAACTAAGTCTGATGACAAATTAACACAATGAAGAAGGACATTAACATATCCATAATCTACCCCCTGTATTAATACACTTTCACTAGTAGAAGACTTCTCAGAAAACGGCAAAGTACTATCTAACAATAGACACTGAGAAGCTCCTGTATATCTTAATATCTTAATAGGAGTAGCCTTATCCAAGTCACCAACAAGTGACACAGAACCCTTCGACATGAATGGTTCGTAATTCTTCATTATAAAATCAGACTGAGGTAAGCTAGCCTCCAAACAAATATCCTCATTGATAAATGACCCTGACCCTGACTTCTTGATAACTAGAGCATTTGGAACTGCTCTATTATAATTCTGAGGCTTAAATTGCAACTTTAAGCAATCGGAAATAACGTGTACATTCATCTTACAATATGAGCACGTGGGCAGAGATAAGGTTTTCTGATATTCCCTATCAGAATCTTGATTCTTTACAATCACATCACCCTGAGGTCTGAAATTTCCTGAACGAGTTTGAAATAATTTCTTAACATAAGATTGTTGAGGAAAAGTTTTAGTTGTCAATGGAACCTTGTGTATTGAAGAATATTCATCAGCTGTGATGGCAACCTTTTCTAAAGTCTCAACTCCTTTCTCATTAAGATACACCTTAATATCATCACTGACACAATTCTTGAAATCTTCAATCAATACCAGTTGTTCAAGATTATCATAATTGCCTTCAACCTTCTTAGATGTACACCATCTTGTAAACAAACGTTTCTTTTCCCAAGCAAATTCTACATGAGTTTGATTTGTTTCCTTTTTACATTCTCTAAAGTTTTGACGATGAGTTTCAGGTACCAACTCATAAGCTCTTAAAATGTATTCTTTGACCACTTCATAATCAGCAGATTGTTCAGATGAGAGTGCAGTATAAACATCACTAGCTTTGCCAGTTAACACACTCTGCAATAATGAGGTCCACTTCTCTTTTGGCCATTCCAGATTCTCGGCAATTTTCTCAAAACTGAGAAAATATTTGTCTATCTCCTTTTCTCTAAAAGGGGGAACCTGTCTCAAATGTTTGGCCAAATCAAAGTATGAACCCTGATTGTCATGAGTGTGCCCTTTGCTGGTCAATTCTAATTACCTTAATCTGAATTCTCTATCAGAATTTTGATTTTGAAATTCTCAAACTTTGTCTCTCTCTCTTTCCTCATTATCTCTTAATTTATCTCTCTCTTGTATTTCTCTTAATTCCTTCTCTATTTCCCTTTGTTTATCTCTCTCTTGAATTTCTCTTAATTCTTTCTGAATTTCTCCCTCTCTTAATTTATCTTCCCTTCTTTCTTCCCTTTCCCTAATCTTTTCCTTTTCCTCCCTTTCCCTAACCTTTTCCTTTTCTTCCCTTTCCCTTTCCTTATATTCCCTTCTTTCCTGCATCTGCATCTGTTCCCATTGAAGTTTGATCTTTTCAATCTCTATATCCTTAGCTATCTGTAATTTCTTTCCCAAACCAGACGGAGATTTTTTCTTAACACTTGAAACCCCCTCTTCAAAAATACCTGATTGTACCAATATTGAATCAAGATACTTCTAATATCCTGCTTCAACATGGAAGCCTTCGCTTCAGTAAGACTATAATGTTGAGCAATTTCAAGTAATTCGCCCTTCTTTAAGGACTCAAATTTCTCCTGGGTAGGATCAGCTAAGAAACTCTCTACTCTGGATGTCATTATGAAAGCCTTTTAGTTTCTCTTTATTTCTTAATCTGGAAATCGAAAAACCATTAAAATTTCAAACAATGAAATTCAAATCCCAAAAAGAAAACTTTCCGAAGTATCAAAATCTCTGAAATATTAAAGCTTCGAAAATATTTAATTAAATCTAAATTTCAAAATATTTAAATTCGGATCCCGAAATTATTCTAATTTCTAATCCCGAGACGAGCTCCCCAATTTATCCTGTTACGACTCTAGGGGTAATGTAACAGAATAAAAGACGCAAACAAGCTTTCAAGATAAAAATGAAAATCTTTAATTTCCTAAAATATTAAAAGAATTAAAATAGTTCAACAAACAATCAAAGTGAAAGAATTAAAATAACTTACAGTATAGAATATCCTAAAAAGTCCTAAATTGTTTTAAAGTTCACTTCCTGATGTTAATCCAAATAATCCGGATGTGGTATTCCGAATGAAAAAAGCCTGCACTGTGTTGAAGTAGATAAGTTCTGATAAAATCCAAAAAATCCTTGCAAGTCTGGAATCTCACAAGTTTTAGAATAATGTCCGATAATTCCACGGAGCTGTATAGTAATTCAGATGAATTACTAATTAAATAAATTCCACACTGAACTGAATAATTTCAATAACCTCTCTTCGTTCAAGCAATTGTAAAAGAATGACTTATCACTGGATTATCTGCTATTTATACACCACTAGTGCGCAGAATCAAATAAATCCACAACGCAGTTCCTGTCAGCATTAGAAGCCTTTGGAATGTATTTACTTCAAGTAAACACAATTTAATTCTCAAGAATGCTATGTTATACTGGAATTAACAGTCAACAAGTTGTTATTCATAATGAAACAAAAGTACACTGAATCTAGGTTATCTGCGCGAGACAAAATAACGTGATATTTCCAGCGTGTGACCTTACAATGTTAATTTCCAAGTACACAGCTAAAAGCTCCTTTCGCGCGCAATTGATCATGTGACCACTTATTGATCGAGCATTAGTCGTATCTATACTGATATGCTAACCGCTATTCAGAATAAAGAGAGATCATAAATTAGTAAATTAAATCATTATAAAAAGGTAAAAAGGTATGATTCCGTAACACCCTCCCCCATCAACGGAAAAAATAAAGGATTTATGCAATAAAAACTTATTTTTTAATATGTACTTCCAACATACAAGTAAGTAAATCGAAAAGAAAATTAATACATGAGACAGTCATGTATACAAAACAGTGTAACAGTGGTATTACACACGTGAAAATACATCATCGATTAAATTTTACTAAGAAAATAGCCGTAACCTTAGCTTCTCTTGATTTTATTTGTCCATGTCTCACAATCATGCCCTGAAAAGGTAACACAGGCACGATAAAAGTCACTTTAATATTGATGATCAGGTTCGCTTCGCTGAATCTCTTGAAGAATGGTTCTATTAAATCTTGCCACATGTCGTTACAGATGATGACATCATCGATGTATGCATCGCAATTTCTATTTGGATGTTATTATGTTCATCAGACGTTGGAAACTTGGGGAACCTTCATCCCAAATGATACGACTTTGTTTTGGTAAAGTTCTGGAGTCGTGAATGCAAATTTTTCTTTCTCTCCGTAAGTGAAATTTGGTAGAATCCCTTCAATAGGTCAATATCTTGCGACGTATTAGTCATTTCCAATCCTGTCTAGAAACTGGAAATGATTATGTCCCCGGTGACTCTATTTACTTTCTATACTCTTTACATGTACGGAAAGTGCTATTTTGTTTCTGCACTGAAACATAGTAAACTCCAGTCACTTTTATTTGGTTCGTGTAGAATGTCTGTAAATAAATATTTATTTTTCTTCTATCAACTATTTCAGTTCGTAAATCTCAGGCGGCATATGTGCGAAGAGTAGTGACTTCAAATCATCCTATCGGATTTCTCATCTTCATTCAAATCTTCAATGTGTGAGACAAGTACTACTAAAGTAATCGACAATTTATGTGGCTATTTCTATCTACATATTGTTCTAAAATTCTAACATTTTGACAAAGTTGTTTCTTGCTTTCTCCTTCCAGAAGTATTAATAATAATTTAAATTCCCTAACATTTTGTCAGTAGTATAAGGACCAAAATACTTAACCTAAAGAGGATTATTGGGGTATAGGTAGCAAAACTAATACTCTATTATCTGATTAAAAAAACTCCTACACTGACCCCTCGCAGCAAACAACAATAATTGGAGACCTTCAACCTACTCCCTTCCTGTTCCACAACAATTCCCAATTATATACCATCTCATAACAATATGTTACAATAATTCGTTCTAAAGTCTGATATAGTATCAGCTTCAGAAGACCAAACAGTGTGAAAGAAACCCCACCAAAACTCTCACTATGATCTCGGTTTTCATATTCCACAAAGGAATAGCTTTTATAAAACTTGTAGACGCACACTTCGCCGACAAGTATTGGTTGCCTTACCGTCGTCTCATTTATTCCTAAACGACCAGACAACGACGTTTCATGGACTACACTAAGGTAATTCCTGACGATAGTAATTAGGAACTACTATTTTACCAACTGACCACTCATCACCAGCAATTACCCTAAGCAATCTCCGTTTCCGTTCAAGGACTTCACTCGTCAAGAAGTAAACAAGTACCTTCTTGCGTGGGCTTCAGTTTCAGTCATAGCCCCCTGAAACAAACAGGAGATATCCGAATCTCCCTGTTGTAAGACATCTAGTGCTTGTCTTATTACACCCCTGACTATTTTTACGAGACATAGTAGTTGAAAGAGTATCACTATCAATACTAGATTGAGGAGCAGAAGTGACCTCATGAAAAGCCTGACCCACACAGGTGTCCGCTAAAGATAATACATCCTGTTCAACAACAATATTCTCAAGAGCATACTTTGCCATAGCTCTAGTAACTTCACAAGCTGGATTTAAACCAGGGGATTTCTACTTCAATATGATCAACTCTTTGATCCATACTAAGCTTGTTAGTTACAAGTGGATTAACCACGACCTAATCTTTAAGCTAGGTCATTACCTAGTAATAAATGGATGCCCTCAATAGGCAAAGAAGCCACTGCTCCTATGGTCACAGGTCCCGAAACTAAGTCTGATGACAAATTAAACACAATGAAGAAGGACATTAACATATCCATAATCTACCCCCTGTATTAATACACTTTCACTAGTAGAAGACTTCTCAGGAAAACGGCAAAGTACTATCTAACAATAGACACTGAGAAGCTCCTGTATATCTTAATATCTTAATAGGAGTAGCCTTATCCAAGTCACCAACAAGTGGACACAGAACCCTTCGACATGAATGGTTCGTAATTCTTCATTATAAAATCAGACTGAGGTAAGCTAGCCTCCAAACAAATATCCTCATTGATAAATGACCCTGACCCTGACTTCTTGATAACTAGAGCATTTGGAACTGCTCTATTATAATTCTGAGGCTTAAATTGCAACTTTAAGCAATCGGAAATAACGTGTACATTCATCTTACAATATGAGCACGTGGGCAGAGATAAGGTTTTCTGATATTCCCTATCAGAATCTTGGATTCTTTACAATCACATCACCCTGAGGTCTGAAATTTCGCTGAACGAGTTTGAAATAATTTCTTAACATAAGATTGTTGAGGAAAAGTTTTAGTTGTCAATGGAACCTTGTGTATTGAAGAATATTCATCAGCTGTGATGGCAACCTTTTCTAAAGTCTCAAACTCCTTTCTCATTAAGATACACCCTAATATCATCACTGACACAAATCTTGAAATCTTCAATCAATTACCAGTTTGTTCAAGATTATCATAATTGCCTTCAACCTTCTTAGATGTACACCATCTTGTAAACAAACGTTTCTTTTCCCAAGCAAATTCTACATGAGTTTGATTTGTTTCCTTTTTACATTCTCTAAAGTTTTTGACGATGAGTTTTCAGGTACCAACTCATAAGCTCTTAAAATGTATTCTTTGACCACTTCATAATCAGCAGATTGTTCAGATGAGAGTGCATATAAACATCACTAGCTTTGCCAGTTAAAACACACTCTGCAATAATGAGGTCCACTTCTCTTTTGGCCATTCCAGATTCTCGGCAATTTTCTCAAAACTGAGAAAATATTTGTCTATCTCCTTTTCTCTAAAAGGGGGAACCTGTCTCAAATGTTTGGCCAAATCAAAGTATGAACCCTGATTGTCATGAGTGTGCCCTTTGCTGGTCAATTCTAATTACCTTAATCTGAATTCTCTATCAGAATTTTGATTTTGAAATTCTCAAACTTTGTCTCTCTCTCTTTCCTCATTATCTCTTAATTTATCTCTCTCTTGTATTTCTCTTAATTCCTTCTCTATTTCCCTTTGTTTATCTCTCTCTTGAATTTCTCTTAATTCTTTCTGAATTTCTCCCTCTCTTAATTTATCTTCCCTTCTTTCTTCCCTTTCCCTAATCTTTTCCTTTTCCTCCCTTTCCCTAACCTTTTCCTTTTCTTCCCTTTCCCTTTCCTTATATTCCCTTCTTTCCTGCATCTGCATCTGTTCCCATTGAAGTTTGATCTTTACATTCTCTCTATCCTTAGCTATCTGTAATTTCTTTCCCAAACCAGACGGAGATTTTTTCTTAACACTTGAAACCCCCTCTTCAAAAATACCTGATTGTACCAATATTGAATCAAGATACTTCTAATATCCTGCTTCAACATGGAAGCCTTCGCTTCAGTAAGACTATAATGTTGAGCAATTTCAAGTAATTCGCCCTTCTTTAAGGACTCAAATTTCTCCTGGGTAGGATCAGCTAAGAAATTCTCTACTCTGGATGTCATTATGAAAGCCTTTTAGTTTCTCTTTATTTCTTAATCTGGAAATCAAAAAACCATTAAAATTTCAAACAATGAAATTCAAATCCCAAAAAGAAAACTTTCCGAAGTATCAAAATCTCTGAAATATTAAAGCTTCG